>CM077159.1:24735202-24812702 GCA_039583875.1 Platanthera guangdongensis
CACACTTACTAGGAATTCCTCGTTGAAGACCAACAATTACAATGATCTATCCCCATCACAATGAAATTTTCAAAAGATTACCCGAACCTATCGTCCAAGATTATATACTCGTTGAATACATCAGTGTAGCGTGCGTGCGGCCCAGAACATCTAAGGGCATCACAGACCTGTTATTGCCTCAAACTTCCGTGGCCTAAGCGGTCATTGTCCCTCTAAGAAGCTGGCCGCGCAGGTTGAACTCCGCATAGCTAGCTAGTAGGCTGAGGTCTCGTTCGTTAACGGAATTAACCAGACAAATCGCTCCACCAACTAAGAATGGCCATGCACCACCACCCATAGAATTAAGAAAGACCTCTCAGTCTGTCAATCCTTACTATGTCTGGACCTGGTAAGTTTCCCCGTGTTGAGTCAAATTAAGCCGCAAGCTCCACTCTTGGTGGTACCCTTCTGTCAATTCCTTTAAGTTTCAGCCGTGCAACCATACTCCCCCTGGAACCCAAAAACGCAGGAATGTGATGCCCTTAGATTCCTTAGAGTCCTCACGAGCTGTCACCAACCGGGCATCATCATCTGGAGCTGGACCACTCGGGCCGGCTACCCCCTGAGAATGTGATGTTGGCTAGGGGAGACTCTGCCCTTATTTCATCGAACGGGGGTTCTATGGGTGCCTTGAGCGGTGCGGAGGCTGGGGAAGGGTCGGGACTAAAGCGAGGACGCAAGCCCTTGGGGAGAGCCCGCCTGTTTGCCAAGGCGGCTAAGCTTGAGCAGGAAAAATGTAGGAATGCTTCCAATTTCAAGGACTGGCGGAGTGGTGCTACTGCTCGGCGTTCGGTGCAGGGTGGGGGTTTTGTGCGCGGCGGGGGCACGTCCTCTTCTGTTCCTAATGTCTAGCATCCTCTTTTGGAACTGCCGGGGTGCGCGGAAGAAGGGAACGCGTCACTACCTCCGGGACCTTATCCTTCAACATAAGTTGGGTTTGGTGGGCCTACTGGAAACCAAGGTTGAGGACGTGCTTCGATCGGAGGTGGACAAAATTACGGGACGGGGATGGGAGTTTTTTCACCAGCCTGCAGTCGGGAAGGCAGGGGGCATCTTGGTTCTCTGGAACTCGGCGGCGGTTAGTTTTGAGGTGATTGCGTCGGGACCGCAGTGGGTGGTAGGCTGGGCTGATTTCCTATGCCTCCCCCTCATTCGCGTCGCCTTCATCTACGCTAACAAAGATCTGTACGTTCGGTGCGAGATTTGGCAGGCTTTGGGGAGCTGGCTGGCTGATTCCTGTCCTTCTTTCGTTGGTGTGGATTTTAACTGCATCCTGCGGCCGGAGGATAAGATGGGGGGCAAGGAATTCGTATACTCTGCTGGTGCACGTGAAATGGAAGATGCATTTACGGGAGCGGACCTGCTGGAATTTGAATTCACTGGACCACGTTTCACTTGGTGCAACAACCAGCCGGGTAGAGACCGTATTTGGATTAGGCTTGATCGAGTCCTCTCTAATTCGGAGGGCTGGGCTCTGCTCCCCTCAACCCGTGTCCGCCACCTTAACCGTGTTGAGTCAGATCATTGCCCGGTCCTTCTTCCCCTCTCTGGACCGGCGCTTCACCAGCGCTCAGCTTTCCTCCGGTTTGAGGATACTTGGCTCTCCTACCCTGCCGCTAGGAGAATCATGCTGAAAAACTGGGCCCACTCGGTGGAGGGAGGCTCTTCGGATGTGCTGCACAAGAAGTGCTCACGGACGTTGCGGGCGTTATTCTTTTGGAGCCGAAATAGGTTGGAGAATCTGGAAGGCCTTAAGACTACCCTGGAAGCGAAGGTGGCTGAACTTCAGTCCTTGGAGAGCCAACAAATTAGCTGGTCTGATGCTCATGCTACCACTCTCATCAGCAAGGTGAAGAGCCTCTCGGCTACTCTCTCACGCTTAAATACCTGGTGGTCGCAACGGGCAAAAGTGCGTTGGATTCAACATGGCGATGCCAATACCTCCTATTTTCATTCGAAGGCTTCGGCACGACGCCGTCAAAACCGTATCTCTCAGGTTGAAGTGTCCGAGTCCACGGTTTCGGAGGATCCGGACGTCATTCACAACACGTTCTGCCAGTTCTTTGCGCAGATGTGGAAATGTGCTACGCCGATGCTGGAGGGGTGGCCGTCCTTCGGCCACCGGGCTGAGATCGTTTCCCATCATGCGACGGAGCTGACCCGTGATGTTACGGAGGCGGAAATTTGGGCGGTAGTTCGCTCCCTCAAGCCTAACCGGGCCCCGGGTCTTGACGGTATGACTGCTTCCTTCTTCCAAAATTTTTGGGATATCGTTAGGGCTGATGTTTGCAGGGCTATCCTTGACTTCTTTCTCTCGGGTATCATGCCAACTGACTGGAAAAAGACTGTGGTTGTGCTTATCCCTAAGGTGCCTAATGCGGACCGACCGGATAAGTTCCGACCTATTAGTCTTTGTTCGACTATTTACAAAATTTCGGCAAAAATCCTGGTGGGACGTATGAAGGGCCTCCTACCCCTAATTGTTTCCCCTGAGCAAGGAGCTTTTGTTCCCGGCCGGAGTATCTCTCACCAATGCCTTATCGCTCAGGAGGCCATCAACAAACTTAGAGTCTCGACGTCCAAGGAAGGCTTCCTTGCGGTCAAGGTTGACATGGAGCAGGCTTACGACCGCATGAGTTGGACCACGCTTCATCACGTCCTTCGACTCTTTGGGTTCCCTCCTCAATTTTCCAATTGGGTTCTCCAATGTGTCCAGGCCCCTGCGTTCACTTTACTTATCAACGGGCACCGCTCCAATTGGATTGAGGGCAACTGCGGCTTTCGTCAAGGATGCCCGCTGTCCCCGTATCTTTTCATTCTGTGCTCTGAGCTCTTGTCCTCCGCGATCCATGATAGCCTTCCTCCGTTGGGGTTTCCGCTATCTGATGGGGGCCCTCTCCTGTCTCACCTTCTCTATGCTGACGATGTTCTCCTGTTTCTCCGTGCTAATGTTGGAACGGTCCGGGCGTGCTCGAGATTGCTGCAATCCTATTGTAGCTGGACTGGGCAGCGTGTTAATTGCGCCAAATCAATGCTTATGGCGAGCAAAAAGATGGCCCGTTGGAAGGCGAATAGGCTGGCACGTTTGAATGGTTTTCGGAGGGTTGAAGACCTTGATTATCTGGGGGTAAAGCTTGCTATGCGGAAACTCACCAAAGCCGATTTTGCTGCCACTTTGCTCAAGTGGCAATCTCGGATTCGACAATGGGGGAATAGGCATCTTTCCCTTGCAGGCCGAATTGCCCTTATCCGTTTCTCTTTTCTTGCGGGTCCGGTCTTCCTATTGACCCACTCTGCGATCCCCCGGGTGATTTTGGACGAGGTGGAGCAGTCCGCTCAGCGTTTCTTGTGGCAAAAGAACGCTGCTTCTCGGGGACTTCATTACGTCAAATGGGAGACTATTTGCTCGCCGGAAAAGTCTGGAGGCTTGGGCCTCCGCCAGCTGCGAAGTTGGGAAGGCCCCTTGCGGGCGCGGGTTGCATGGGATCTGCTGAAGGCTCCGGGCTCACTCTTTGGGTCCATCTTCCACACGAAGTACGGCTCGCGCATTGGCTCTGAATCAAGGTTCAGATCTGATTCCCCAGCCTGGTAGACTATTCAGCATGGCTTGTCAAGTCTTGCTCCTATTATTCGGTGGCGGATCGGTAACGGTAGACGGGTGGATGTCTTGTGGGATGTATGGCTCTTTGATACACCGCTTATCAGGTGGCCTACCTTTGTGGACGCTGCGACATTGGACGGCCTTCGGGTTGCTGATCTGCTAAATGCGGGATGTTGGCGTACGGACCTCATTGGCCAGCTTTTCGGTCCGGATCTGGTGAGCTTAATCCTACGTCTTGACGTTGCTACGGGGGAGGATGCCCCGGATCTCGTGCAGCAGTTCAGCGGCAGGGGAATCTCGGCGCTGGCATACCACCACTCGATCGGGTGTCGCACGGACAGGGACGTGAGCTGGCTCCGGCGGCTCCGACTTCATCCACGTGAGAAATTCTTTTGCTGGCGTCTCTTTTGGGATGCGGTCCCCACCCGGGCATGGCTCCATCGACGCGGTTTGGCGGAGACCCCACTTTGCCCATGGGACTGTGGGGTGGCGGAGGATCGTGACCACCTGGTTGGCGGGTGTCTAAGGCTTGTGGCTGTTGGGCAGGAACTTGGTCGCTGGGGACTGCGGCTGCCGGTTGGATGGAATTGGGATGAGGTCCAAATGTTTATCACCCTTGGCGGAGCGGCTGCGCTCCCTCGTGCCCGCCTCTTGTGCTATGCTATCTATCAATGCTGGAGGGCGCGAAATGCTAAACTTCACGATCGGGAGGTGGGCACACCGGTGGTTATTGCTGCAACTATTTTGGAGAATATGACTTTATTTGATCATGGTCGTACGCCGGGATGTTGGCGCATCAATCGCCCCTTGGGGCTTACCCTTTCTTCTTGGTGCCCTCCACCGCCCGGATGGATCAAGGTCAACGTTGATGGCTCTATTCTACCTTCTGGACGTCCCAGAATTGGTGTGGTTGCCCGCTCAGAGGATGGTCTCGTCCTTATTGCGGCTGGCTTTGCTTGGCACCACTGGGATCCGGGTCGCGTGGAGCTGGAATCTATCCTTGCTATCCGCCGTGTGGCCCTTCCAACGATGCTGGAGGCTCGGGGCATTATTATTGAGGGGGATGCTGCGAATGTGCTGGATTTTTGTTGCAAGGCTGCCTCGGGCTCCGCCCGCTTGACCACTTATCCGGGGGATGCCGATCTCTCCTTCCTTGCGGACTTCGCGGCCGTACGTTTTTAGCAGGTTGACCGTCTGGCCAACCGTGTGGCGGATCACTGTGCATGTGTGGCTATTGAGGGAGACTTTTCTTGGGAGCAGATGGTGCGGATGGGACATTCCTCGACCTGGTTGCGGAGGACTGTCGTGGCCTTGATGGCGGCTGATTTTTGTTTTTGCTTGTATTTTGTTCTCATGTCCCTCCTCTGTTGTACTTCTCTTTTTTATTAATGCTATGGCAGTTTTCACGGAACCCAAAAATGCTGCAACCAGAATTTGCCAACTTCATTTCACTATGTAATCTCCACGAAATCCAATTCACCGGAAATACTTTTACTTAGTGCAACAACTCAAACGCTGCAACCAGAATTCTCTCCAGGATGGATCGGGCTTTGCTTAGCTCATCGACACTATTAAAGTTTCCAGGCTCCATTGCCCACCACATGCCCAGAATTGGGTCCGATCATTCTCCAATTCTCCTAGAAATTGACAAGATGACATTCCATGCAGCGGGCCAGTTGAAGTTGGAGGAGGCGTGGTTATTGGCTCCGAACGCATCAGCTGTGGCGCAAGGAGCTTGAATGAAAGTGGCAACTGGCAGTCATGGGAAGATCCTGTCCGATAAGTGTGCAAGAACTATAAAAGCACTTGCTCGTTGGAGCAAATTCAATGCCAAGACCGAAACTGAAAAAGTAAAAAAGATGGAGGAGGAAATACAGCAGCTGCAGCTTCTAGAGGCGGCCAGACCACTGGTTGATTCGGAGTTAATGTTCCTAAGAGAACTCATGGCAAACTACAATGAAATTCAAACTAAGCTTGAAGCCTGGTGGTGGCAACGAGCAAAATGCAATTGGCAGGTAAATGGGGATCGAAACACCGCCTTTTTCCACGTGGCAGTGACCCAACGTAAACATGAAAACAAAGTCTTCTCCCTCCGCCTCGGTGAGGAAATTATATCAGATGAAAATCAAATTACCTCAAGAGTTTGTCAACCATTTTTCTTCAAGATGGTCGCTACGGGATGACACACCGCCTGATGGTTTACCAAGACCGCCGAATACTATAAGTGATTTACAGGCCCAGGACCTCTTAAGCCCCATTACCGACGCTGAAATCAAGTGCGCGGTATTCTCGTTTTGTCGTAACAAGGCGCCGGGCTTTGATGGGGTCTCGCTTTCTTTCTTCACACATTTCTGAAATTTCACAACTCCCGAAATCATTGTCGCGGTCAAGGACTTCTTCATGACAGGTCGGATGGAACAAAACTGGAAAGACACTCTTGTCATCCTTATTCCAAAATGCCCCCTCGCCAACAAGCCGGAGCTATTCAGGCCAATCAGCCTTTGCTCATCCATATACAAAGGTACCTCAAAAATTATTGCTAATCGGATGAAACCGCTGTTGCGCCAACTAATCTCAGAAGAACAAGCCGCTTTTGTTCCCGGAAGGTTGCTCTCAGATCATTGCCTAGTTGCTCAAGAAATTCTCCACCGGCTACACACTACGGAAAGTAAGAATGGTTATATGGAGGTCAAGCTTGACATGGAAAAGGCGTTTGATAGAATTCAATGGAGCTTTGTTCGCCGCGCCCTTCAGACTTTCAAATTTCCTCCAGCATGGACCAACTTAATTATGGAATGCATCTCTTCTCCTCGATATGGACTTCTCATCAATGGGGCAAAAGCTGAATGGATCACTGCCTCATGCGATCTAAGGCAAGGTTGTCCCCTCTCGCCTTACCTCTTTATATTATGTTCGGAATTCCTCTCCATTCTCCTCATGCAAAGACACCACCCCGGCCTCGACATCAAGGTCAGTACTTCAGCCCAAAAAAATTCACACTTATTGTTTGCTGACGACACTCTCTTATTTGGCACGGCGACTATCAGAACTGCCAAAGAAATTTCGTCCATCCTCTTGCGTTATTGCTCACTCTCTGGGGAGGCAATAAACGCAAATAAATCCAACATTTTATTTGGTCCAAAAGTTCCCCAGAACTCCAGGAATTGCATCCTTGCTGAGCTGGGTCATAAAAAAGTTAACAGCCTCAGTTATCTCGGCATCAAACTTCGCCCAGGAAGAGCCCGATCTACTGACTTTGATGGAATTCTGGAGCATATGTGCCGCAAAATCAGAAATTGGGGGGCTTGTCATCTCTCTTTTGTCGGCCGAGTAGCCTTAATTAAAAGCTCTTTGGCTGCAATTCCTCTCCATGCTCTTGACAACTCTCCGGTGCCGGCCTCGGTTCTCTCAAAAATTAATAGCCTCCTTAAGAATTTTCTTTGGTTTGGGACAAAAAGTAGACGAGCCATCCATTATGCTCGCTGTGAAGCCATATGCCTTCCCAAAGACATGGGTGGTCTCGGTATTAAAAATATGGCTACCTGGAGGCAAGTTTCTATGGGGAAAATTGCGGCACGGGTCTTAAGAAAGGAAGATTCACTCTTGGTGCTCACCTTAGGAAGCAAGTATGGAAAGCTGGATTTATTCAATCGGAAAAGATCCCACTCAAAGATCTGAAAAATGATTTGTTCTGGATCCCAATTAATGGCAAAGCACACCTTCTGGTTGATTGGCTCGGGATCTTCCGTCTCATCCTTGAACGACGTCTGGTTAAGCCCCCTCCCCATTTCAAAGTGGCATACATTTGTTGATGTATCCAGCCTACCAGATCATGTTATTAATTTCTTAAATGAAGCCGGCCAATGGGATGATAATGAGCTCTCTATGTTTGGGTCGGATCTTATTACCTCCATCAAAAAATTGTCTCGCGCTGATACGGATGGGGTTGACAGACTCGTCTGGGCTCAAACCGAGAAAGTAAGCATGGACGATGCTGCTACCTATCATGCCGAGTGTCTTCCGTCCACCCTCTCCTGTAGCAGCTGCTGGAAAATAAAATCCCAACCTCGAATGTTGATGCATATTTGGCGGGCCACAAATGATCTACTACCTACCCACGCATGGCTCTATTATCACCGCCTTTGGAATGATGCAATGTGTCCCTGGGGCCGCGGTATGGAAGAGACAACGGAACACATGCGGAGCAATTGCCGCTTCTTCTCGAAAATCAAAATGGAAGGATCTCGCGTCGGCATCCCGAACAATATTTTGGGCAGAAACATTATGGAATTCCTTCATAGTGAAATCCTGATTGGTAACGAGCCAGACATAGCTACCTTTTATGCATCCATATTATACTATATTTGGAAAGCACGGAACAGCTACTTACATGGTGAGTCATACATGCAACCAACTACAATCCTGATCACTGCTTTACATGATACATCGCACGGACACTGGTCGTCTCATTGTAACCCGCAATCTACTTGGACGCCCCCGCCCGTTGGATGGATCAAAATAAATTTTGATGGATCTGTGATGGAGAATAACGTCGTCAGGCTCGGCTGCGCTGTCCGGGATCATAGTGGAGGCCTAATTGCTGCTGTGGGGGTCCAACTAAGAAGAAGATCGGTTTCTATGACCGAATTGCGGGCTGCCCAAGCTGCTCTTAATCTCGCTACACAGCTCGAAGATGTGTTCATTGGGGCAATCCTGTAAGGGGACTCTAGCGACGTCTACTGCTTGCCTTCCCAAAAATAGTTGTATCTCTTATAAACCGCAAAGCAAACTCCGTGGCAGAGCACATAGGTAAGAATGCTTGTCTTCTAGATTTTGAGTGGTTTAGAGGTATGCCTCTGACCACGTCTTTGGCGCAACTTTTGGCACATGATGCCATTTCTCTGTAACTTTTATTTATTGCTTAATAAATATTAGGCCACGACCAATTTCAAGGAACCCAAAAACGCTGGTGAGGGAGTGTTTGTAGTGATTGGAGAGAGCTTTCTAGTGAGAGAGTGAGAGTGGGCGCGGCGGTGGCGGTGCGCTGCGTATGTGCAGCGGTGCAGCGGTGGCGGTTAGCTGCAGGTGAGCGGGGGAGGCATGTGCGGGGTGGTGTTGCTGCGTTGGTGGCGATTGCGGTGCCGGCACTTCTGGTGGTGGTGGTTTTGTGCGAGTTGTTTCTGCTCTTAGACTATTCAGCATGGCTAAGAAGAAACGCAGAGGTAAAGTGCTGATTGGTGCCGATCCGGCTATGGATGGCCCGACTTTTGATCCCCCTTTCTCCGATGTTGCTGATAGCTCAGATGAGTTTTCAAATACCTCTATTCATTGTAACTCATCTCATGATTTGGTGGTGAGCTTTGTCCGTGAAAATGTTCCTGGCCAATTTAGCCTGCAAGATGTTTGTAACAATGCCTGTGAGAAAAATCCAGTTTTTGGCCGAATCTGCCTGCAAGGTGTTTGTGATATTGCCAGTGAGAAGAATCCAGCTTCTGAACAATTCTGCCCGCGAGGTGTTTGGGCTAATGCCAGTGAGATGAATCCAGAAACTAACCTTCCCATAAGCCCACCTGCTACAGGATTATTAAACCATAAGGCTAAGCCTTTTATTCCAGGAACGATTGATGCCTTAGCTCAACTTTGCGTGAGCTCCGGTATTGGATCGTCCACAATGGCGGTGCCACGTCCAACGACGCTCCCTCAAGCTTCCATGCAAGCTCCAACTATAGAAAACCTCCGTCCCAAGTTTCTGCCCCAAGCTTGGGCGCGTCGCGATCCTTCAGAATTATCGCTTCAAGCGGAGCCCGAAATCAGCTACATGAAAAATGGAATCATCATGTTTGACGAAGACGAAGCTGCCGCGGTCCGGACAAAATTTGACAACGCTCTAGTTGGGCGGGTTGTGGGCAAAACATTTAAATTTGAGTTTCTAGCAAAGCAGCTTCAAGATAAATGGGGCGGCTACGAGGGTTTCCGTATAAATGATCTTGGACTTGGATGCTTCATTCTCTTCTTTGCCAACAAAGAGAGCAGAGATTGGGTTTGGTTCGGCGGCCCTTGGCATTTGGCTGGCTGCATTGTTGGTTTGGACCAATGGTCCGAAAATTTCATTCCATCTAAGAATGCAAACATGTATGTCCCAACGTGGATTCGCTTTTCGGGCCTTCCACCAGAATTTTGGGGAGAAAAGAATCTGCGATGAGTCGCATCTGCAATCGGCGAACCGATGTACATCGACACTTTCACTAAGTCCTTCTCTCGGACTATCTTTGCCCGCGTTTGTGTTCGAAGAAATCTTGCGAAGCCGCTACAAGGAGGAGTTTGGGTGTCTAGCAACGCCACAAGTAATTTTTTCCAAAAAAATAATTTATGAGGGTATCCCTTCTCTTTGCACAGAATGCGGGCTTGCTCGACATGACGACGATCCATGCCCCACTTCCCCGGAAACCACTGAGGCTAATTCCCCCTTCAAAGGAACCCAAAAACTTGAAATTATCATGGAACCCAAAAACTTGATATGGAAAAAGCTTTCGATAGAATTCAACGGAATTGTGTTCGACGCACACTTCAGGCCTTCAAATTTCCTCCAACATGGACAAACATAATTATGGAGTGTGTCACTGCTCCACGTTATGGTCTTCTCAGCAATGGAGCAAAAGCTGACTGGATCAACGCCTCCTGCGGCCTCAGGCAAGGCTGCCCTCTCTCTCTCTATCTATTCATATTATGTTCCGAATTCCTCTCAATTCTCATCAAGCAGTGCCACCACCCCTGTTGGGTACATTGGTCAAATGTACCTGATTTGAAGAAGCCTCACCCAACTCAATAATATACATCATAATGTATTTTATGTATGTTTGAGTTACTTGTGCAGGTTAGGTATTCACTGCACTGAAGCTAAAACTTTCTAAGTCCATGTGTCGACACCCAGAGGGAAAGTGTCGACACTTGAGAAAGCTTGTGTCGACACCCAGACAAGCAGTGTCGACACTTGGAGTCATTGTGTCGACACCTGGGATGCAGAGTCGACACCAGTCAGAAAGTGTCGACACTTGGAACTGTGTCGACACTCAGTAAAGAAAAGTGCAGACAGAAAGTGTCGACACAAGGAGCTGTGTCGACACCCAGTGAAGCTGTGTCTACACTAGAAAGTGTCGACACATGGAGCTGTGTCGACACTCAACAAAAGTCTACAGAGTCTAAGTACAAGTGTCGACACTCAACACAATGTGTCGACACTATGCAGAAGAGTCAGCATTTGAAGAATGTGTCGACACTCAGCACAAGTGTCGACACACTACCAGAAGAATCAACACTTGAAGTAAGTGTCGACACCCAGCACAATGTGTCGACACTTAGCTAAAGAGTCAACATTTGAAGTAAGTGTCGACACCCAGCACAATGTGTCGACACTCAGCTAAAGACTCAACACTTGAAGAAAGTGTCGACACAAGGAGCTGTGTCGACACTTAGCAAAGAACAGAAAGAACAGCAGATTATTCTAAGTACAAGTGTCGACACTAAAGGAATGTGTCGACACTCAGCTGAAGTCTCAACACAAGAAGATGTGTCGACACAAGGAGCTGTGTCGACACTCAGCAAGAATCAACATAAAAGACTATGTGTCGACACCAAGAAGCAGTGTCGACACTTGACAGATTCAACACAAGAAGTTGTGTCGACACAAAGGAGATGTGTCGACACATAGAAGAATTCAGCAAAAGATAGAAGAACAAGTACTTGTGTCGACACTCAATTTCAGTGTCGACACATGCAGAAGAATCTGTGTCGGGACATACAAAGAGTTGTGTCGACACCTTGTAGACTTGTGTCGACACTTACAATTCATGTGTCGACACTTGGATTATAAGTGTCGACACTTAGAGACAGAAAGTCTCGACACTATCAGACAGATAGAGATTTTCAAGAAGTGACTGGTTGACATGACAGCTGCCGATCCAGCCGGTCTACAGCAACTGTCAGAGATGTCAGAAGTCAGTTATAAACCGGACCAGCCGGTTACTATGAAGAAAGCCTATAAATAGGCACCCACAGTTTACAGAAACTGTTGTTGTAATAGAAGTAAGAAAAATCAAAGTAATTGTTCAGATTATTCAAGTAATCTGTAAAGTGGTACACAGAGAATAAACACAAGAAGATCTTGTAGATCTAAGAAGTTGGAGAGAGAGAGCTCCAATCAAGAATTCAGTCTTTGGAACTAGGCTGAGAAGAAGAATTCAGAAGCATCTGGATCTTAAGAAGCAGAGGACAAGGAACAACTGCAGACGATTCAGACTTATTCAGTTCTACTCAAGAAGCTTTGAAGGAAGCTAAGTCAGTTTGGATCTATCTGAGTTCTTCCAAGAACTCAGCAAGAAACTCTCAACTCCTCTCTTATTTTCTGAGTTGTTGAGTTATTTGTTGTAATACTATTTTAACTTGTAGGATCCATTGGATCTGAGTGATTGTAAGCCTATATCTATAAAGGCTGAGGGTAGGGCTTGTTAGCCTGAGTGTAGGAGATATAGATCTCTGAGTGTAGGCCTTGGTTGGCTGAGTGTAGGCCTTGATTGGCTGAGTGTAGGCTTTGGGATAAAGCTGAGTGTAAGGATTTGGGCCTGAGGTAAGAACCAATTTGGGTTCTAAGACAGTGGAGAAGTTAGGCTGAATCTAGTACACTGCTAGATAGGCGAAGGGGGAAAGTGGATGTACCCAGATCTTGGGGAACCACTATAAATCACTGTGTGCTGTGCTGTGTTTGTGCTGTGGATGATCTGTGTTTGTTTGATTATTGTTGATTGCTGAAATTGACTTGTTAGAAATCTGTGATATAACTGTTTGACTGCCAACAAAGTTAGAAAAAGGATTAGGTCACCTATTCACCCCCCCTCTAGGTGTTTAGGTACCATATCTTACAAGTGGTATCAGAGGGAGGTTCCTCAAAACAAGGACTAACAGTCTAAGGAGATCCTGTTTGGCAGAAACAGTCTAAGTCAGAAAACAGCTTCAAGAAAATCAAGAACCATGGGTTCTTTTGAAAATCATAAAGAATTGGGTTCCATGAAATTACCTATTTGCAGAAAGGAAATTTTTGGGATCTGGAAAGAAAGGGTAAGGCTATTTATGGAGGCCTCAGACCCAAGAATCTACATCACAGTTAAGGAAGGGCCTTATGTGCCCATGAAGATTTCAGTTCTTGATGCAAATCAGAGAACTCCAAAGGATTTCTCTGAGATGACTAAGGATGAGATTGTCCTAGCAACCATGGACAAGAGGGCACAAAACATAATAGTGAGTGTCATTGATGATGCCACTTTTCAGAACTTAATTCACTGTAAGACAGCAAAAGAAATGTGGGATACTCTCATTGTCTATATGGAAGGTTCTGAAGAAGTTAGGCAAGATAGGAAGTCCTTGCTTAATCAAGAGTATGAGAGCTTTAGGCAAGGAAAGGGAGATAGCATCACTGAGTGCTATAAGAAATTTTACAGAATAGTTAATGAACTGATGTCTTATGGAAGAGAGTTCACTAACTATGAACTAAATGACAAATTCCTAAGGTCCCTAACCAAAGATTGGGACACCAAGATCTGTGCCATAAGAGAAATGGCCAAGTTGGGGGAAATTCCTCCTCCCACACTGTTTGGAAAGCTATTATCTTATGAAATGCAGTTAACAGTAAGAAAAGAGGAGGAGAAGTCAACAAGGACTGAGCACAAAAAAAGGACTGTTGCTTTCAAGACAGAAGTTCCCAGAAAGAGCAGAAATAAGTCTTCAACTCCACCTCCAGAAGTAGTTGAATCAGAGTCTGATGAGTCTATAAGCACAAAGTCTAAGAGCAGTGAAAGTGACGAAGACTTTGTTGCTTTCACCAGGCACTTTCAGAAGTTTTTGAAAAAGAAACAGTGGAGGTCAAGGCCTTCTACATCTCAAGGAAAGGAAGACTCTTATCAGAAAAAGAGGTCTTCAAAGTATGACAAGAAAAGGACAAAATCAAGCAGGGCAACTATTTCAAAGATTGTGTGCTACTGCTGCAATAGACAGGGTCATGTCATTTCTGATTGTCCTGAGAAAAGAAAAGAATCCAGTGACAGGAAAAAGACTCACCTCAAAGGGAAGAAAGAGAAGTCTTTTGTTGGCAAGAATGAGAAGACTCTTTCAGATATTTCTTCTTCAGACACTGATACTGATGCTGAAGTCTACATAGGGCTATTTGCTGAAGAAGAAGAAGAAGAATTTATGCAGATCTTGGAGTCAATTTATGAACAAGAAGACTGCCAGTGCCAAGGACTGATGGCATTGACTGAGAGTACCAAAATCCTGGAGCAGCCAGGACCTAGTCAGGTACAAAGTCCAACTCTAAGTTCAGTTTCTTGTTCTAGTTCAGAATCAGAATCATCTTCATCAAATGATGGAAGTGGTTCTGAGTCTGAGGATGATATTCATCAGCTCATAGATGAATATAAGGTGCAGTTACAGGCTTATAAGAAAAGCAAGTCCCTTGCCAAAAGTCAGGCAAAGGAGATTGCTGATCTCAAGGCTGCTGCAATAGAATTTGAGAAGCAATTTGATCAAAAACTGAATGAGGTAGCTAGGCTGAAACACATTACAGTGATTCAGATCGGTACTATCACATTTAAGAATGATCAAATTAAGAAACTGGAGACAAATCTTCAGAAAGAGAGAGAACTGGTTGCAAAGTTTTCGAAGCCTAAATCAGTTCTACCTTTGATTGATGATTTTACTCATCACAAAGGTAAGGCTGGACTGGGTTTTGTTAAACCTGTCAGGACAGTTCAGGATCAGTCCAAGCCCAAGGGCAAGGCCCCAACATTCAATAAGTCAGCTGCAGTTAAGACAGCAAAGTCTGTACCTAATCAAAGGTACAATAAGTTTGAATGTTGGTGTTGTGGCAAGGTTGGCCACTTTGCCTTGGATTGTTGGCACAATGCAAGTGCCAAAGGGAGTAGCAAGTTACCTGGTGGAAAGCCAGTAGGTAGCTGTGTCATGTTGCAAACTAACAATCACCAAGGACCCAAGTTTACTTTGGGTTCTAAGGTTCATTAATTTATTTTGCAGGTGAATCCAAGTGGCCATACCCCAACATGGTACTTGGATAGTGGATGTTCCAGACATATGACTGGAACAAGGGGACTACTGAAGGACTACATTCCAATCAAGGATGGTCCAAAAGTGACCTTTGGTGGTTCTGAAAAAGGAATCATCAAAGGGTTTGGTAACATTTCTTCAAACTTAGTTACCATTACTCAAGTGGCTTATGTTAAAGGGTTGAAACACAACCTAATAAGTATAAGTCAGTTAAGTGATGTAGGGTATGAAATCTCATTTGTTAAAAATGGTTGTCATATCAAGAGGTCAAGTGATCAAGAGATCATTTTGACAGGATATAGAAAGAGGAATGTCTACTGTCTAGACATTATGATTGAGAACAATGGTTCTCCTATTTGTCTTATAGCTGATGAGACAGTCTCTCATTGTGTCAAGTGGCACAAGAGGCTAACTCATCTTAACTACAAGACTATTAGCAAACTCTTTAGCAAATAGTTAGTGAGGAATGGTCCTCAAGTTAAGTGTGTTAAAGATGGCATTTGCTCAGCTTGTCAAAAGGGCAAGCAGACTAAATCCACCTTTAGAAGCATAGATAACAAAGATGCTGTGAGATGTTTATACCTCTTGCATATGGATCTCTTTGGTCCAATGCCAGTTCACAGCTTAGGTAGGAAGGTCTATACCTTTGTAGTTGTTGATGACTACTCAAGGTTTTCCTGGGTGTTCTTCTTAAGGCAGAAATCTGAAACACCTAGTGTCTTCTACAGCTTTGTCAAGCAAATTTAGAATGAACTAAATAGTATTGTGGTCAAAATTAGAAGTGACCATGGTACTGAGTTTCAATCTGAAAGCATGACAAAACTATGTGAAGACTTTGGGATATTTCAAGAATTCTCTTCACCTAGAACACCTCAGCAAAATGGCATTGCTGAGAGAAAGAATAGAACCTTGATAGAGGCTGGTAGAACCCTACTTAGTGATACATCACTGCCTGAGTATTTCTGGGCTGAAGTAGTTAACACTGCATGCCATGTGATAAATAGGGCTACCATCACTAAAAGGCTAAACAAGACCCCCTATGAAGTTGTGAAAGGCAGGAAACCAAATCTATCCTATTTCAGGATCTTTGGTTGCAAATGCTTCATACTTAACAATGGGAAGTCTTACATAACTAAGTTTGCTGCCAAGTCCCAAGAGGGAATTTTTGTTGGGTACAGCAATAATAGTAAGGCTTATAGAGTATACAACTTGACTACACAAGTTGTAGAGGAGACTGTGCATGTAGTTTTTGATAAGACAAAACTTATTAACAATGAGTTGTCTAGCAATGTATGCAGCCCCACAGGTTTGACAAAGAAATTGGACAAGCTTACTATAGAAGAGATGCCTGCTGCAAGACAGCAAGTAGAAGGCAATAGCAGTTGTCCAGGGGGAGAACTACATGTGCCAATAGCTGAAGAAATACAAGAAGTACAGCATGATGCAGATGCTGAAGAAGTTCAACCTGAATTTAGGATGCCTCCAGCCAACAGGCATCTAAGAGATCATCCAATAGAGCTGATTATTGGAGATCCAAGACAAGGAGTTCAGACAAGGAGCAGAAATCAGAATGCTGCAGTATATTCTAGTTTTCTGTCTCAAATAGAACCTAAGAAATTTGAAGAAGCTATACAAGATCCACAGTGGACTGAAGCTATGCAAGAAGAACTTAATCAGTTCAAAAGGTGCAAGGTTTGGGAACTGGTTCCTAAACCTAAAGACCACAATGTTATAAGAACTAAGTGGATCTACAGAAATAAGTTAGATGAACAAGGGGTCATCATTAAGAATAAAACAAGACTGGTTGCAAAAGGATATAGGCAAGAAGAAGGTATTGATTTTGATCAAACCTTTGCCCCAGTAGCCAGACTGGAGGCCATAAGGATGTTTTTGGCCTATGCAACCTATCAAGGATTCAAGGTTTACCAGATGGATGTCAAGTCAGCATTCCTAAATGGTAATTTGAAAGAAGAAGTCTATGTGGAGCAGCCATCAGGTTTTGTTGATCCAACTTTACCTCATCATGTCTATAGACTTAGGAAAGCTTTATATGGGTTAAAGCAAGCTCCTAGAGCTTGGTATGAAACCCTATCTAGTTTCCTCATTGAGAACAAGTTCTCAAGGGGGAAAATAGATAAGACTCTATTCCTTAGGGAATCTAGAGGCAAAGTCATACTTGTCCAAATATATGTAGATGACATTATATTTGGGTCTACTGAAAGTAGCCTTTGCAAAAAGTTTGCAAAGCTTATGCAAAGTCAGTTTGAGATGAGTAGTATGGGAGAGCTGAAGTTTTTCTTGGGTCTCCAAGTTAAACAGACTGAAAGTGGTTTATCCATATGTCAGTCCAAGTTCACCCTATAACTCATAAGGAAATATGGTATGGATTCATCCAGCACCATGAAGACTCCTATGGGGTCAAGTATGTCTCTTAGCAAGGATGATGCAGGGAAACCTGTAGATGAAACCTTGTATAGAGGGATAGTTGGCTCCTTACTATACTTGACTGCAAGTAGGCCTGACATTATGTATGCTACATGTGTTTGTGCCAGGTATCAAGCCTGCCCTAAAGAGTCTCACTTGACTGCAGTCAAGAGAATTTTGAGATATCTAAAGGGCACTCCCTATCTAGGCCTCTGGTACCCTAGGAATGGAGATTTTGATCTAACAGGTTATACAGATGCACACTTTGCAGGATGCAAAGAGGATAGAAAGAGCACAACTGGAACCTGTCAATTCCTAGGTGGAAGAATAATTTCATGGAGCAGCAAAAAGCAGACTAGTGTGGCTATCTCCACAGCTGAGTCAGAATATGTAGCTGCAGGAAGTTGCTGTGCTCAACTTCTATGGATTCAACATCAGCTAGTGGACTATGGATTTCAGGTAAGTAGAACTCCACTCTTCTGTGATTCTACAAGTGCTATTTCAATAGCTAACAACCCTGTATCTCATAGTAGAACAAAACATATTGAGATTAAGTATCACTTTCTTAGAGAACATGTAGAAAGAAATGATATTGCACTTGAATATGTTAAAACTGATAATCAGATAGCTGACATGTTCACTAAGCCCCTAGAAGAAGCTAAGTTCAATAGATTCAAAATTGAACTAGGAATGATAAACTTAGACTAAGTTTACAGAATAGAAAATTGGCTAAGTCAAAAGGTGTCGACACATAGACAAGTCTATGTCGACACAGAATAAAAAGTGTCGACACTTCAGGAAAAAGGTGTCGACACATCTAGGATGTTGGTGTCGACACTTCAGAATGATAGTGTCGACACATGTCAAGTAGGTGTCGACACATACAATATGGTGTCGACACTTATGTTTTACTCAGAATTTTTCTAAGTAAAGTCTCGACCATGTGTCGAGTTATGTTGTGTCGACACATAACCGTGTGTCGACACATAAAATCTGTTGACTTAACTTGTGTCGACACGTATGTGTCGAGACATTATAAGTCTGTGTCGACACTTAGTGCCAGTGTCGACACATGTTTAGCTATCTGTCCCGCCTGTTCATCTTCAAAATTAGACAGGTATAAATAGGGTTCTGTCTTTGATTGTCGACACGCTTTCAAAGTTTCGAGACCAAAACTCTTGTGTCGACATTTCTCTTTTCTAAAGACAAATTCTCAAACCCTAATGGCTCCCAAGCTCGAGGAAAACGTCAACGAAGGCTACGAACTTGTGCGCGGCGCATTCGACGATGGCGATCAAGATATCAAGTCAGTGGTTACCCTAGTCAGCGATTCAGGACTAGAATACTTGGTTTCAGAACCAACCAAGATATGGAAGAAGGAAGTGCTTGAATTCCTTACTAGAGCAACTGTGGATGACTCTGGATACAGAATCAAATCCAGAGTGCATGGAACCAAGGTCAAGGTATCACCCAAAAGTCTGAGAAAGGTACTTCAGCTACCTAAGACTCAAGAAGAAGAAGAAGTTTCTACATCCAAGACCAGGGAAGCTTTGGTCTGGTGTGGTCTTGATTCTAAGATGAAGATAGGTTCTGTCTTTACCAGAAAAGGCATGAACAGTCAAGGAAAATTTCTGTCAGAGATAGTCGGCAAGGTCATTCTCAGTAAACCTGGAGGGCATGACAGGGTGTCAGCCTCAATGTTCAATATCATGACAAGAATCATCTTCACCCTAAAAACAGATTGGTCAATGGTCATCTATGAAAAGATCAAGGAAAGTCTGAAGAAGCCCAATTTGGGCAGAATTATAAGTCTCTACCTGGCTGGTACAATACCAGAGGTAATGAGCACTGCTGCAGGTAGCAAGATCAATCATATGAGAAAAATGGATATGAGGATCTTGTCTAGGTGGGAAAGGGTGCTGTCAAAGGATATGCCTACCCCTGAGAAGCAAGTTACTGAGAAAATCACACCTCCCAGGAAGAAGAGAAAAACTGCTGTTGTGGCACAAGAGTCCTCAAGCAGTTCTGAAAGTGAAGAACAGGTGGTGTTCACACCTGATGAGCAAGAAGAGGAGACAGTAGTCAAGACCCCTGCTGCTCAAGATGTAGCTGAGATCCAGGGGGAGCTGCCTCAAGCTAGCCCCATCCATAGGGATCACAGCCAGGGGGAGCTTCCAGCAGTCGAAGAACCATCTACTCTGGACAGTGAGCAGGCCACCATCATTATCCAAGAGGTACTCACTGACTTAAAAGCTTTAGACTGTATTATAGAAGATGCTAATTTGTCTGATGTCCATCAGCAAACCCAGCTAGACAGTCAAGTTCCAGATGTTGTTTTAGAAGACAAATCTGCTGATCAAGGAGTGGTACCTGAATCAGTGATTGAAGAGCAACGACTGTCTCCAGCTCCATATCACCCGAAATATACAATGGAGGATTTATTCTTAAATCTAGATCAAGAGGACTTTGATATGGACAAGGTTGCTGCTGCTGAAGATAAGACTGCTGCTGCTGAGGGGGAGCACATGGATCTTCTAGAAGAGCCTATTAGGCTGGAAACTGAGAAAGCACTTGATGTGCAAGCTGAAAAACCAGAGAGCCCTAAGAATAGAGTTGATATTGCAAGCACCTCTGCCTCTGAAGATGAGGAGACTGTTAGGGCTAAAAAGAAGAAACTCTTTGTATTCAAGAGAAGAAGTCAGAGCTACAAGAAAGCCCTACAATCCATTGCCCCACAGCCTATAGTTCAGCAAGCTCCAACTGCTGACTATAGTGCTTTACTGATTGCACTACAGATCAAAATGTATGAACAAAGGAAAGCCATAGAGGCTTATGTTGATGCAGGGCACAGATCAAATTCCATCAGGGCTACACTTGGATATCCTCCCCTATGTGATGACAATGAAGTTGCTGAATCTGGACTGAACCCTGCATATTTTGGAGGTGAGCCACAAGAAGTAGCTCAAGTCATTTATCCACCTCCAGATTTTGAAATGATTCATGCAGAAGTGCAGACAATGTACAGCCCAACTGAGGGCAAGTCTAATGTTGTTCTGGAAAAGGTTGTTCAACCTATTACTGCAGCTATGCAAGAGGCTTTGGACAAAGAAGAAGAGGCAAGGTTGTCAAAGAAGAGGTTTAGGGAACAAGCTGAACTAAAGCCAGATTTTGAACAATGGAGCCCTACCTCTAGGAATATAATTCTAACTGCCTGGAAAGCTGCCAAAGACAACATGAATGACAGGAACAAGTGGTTCTCAGAAGCAGAATGGAGGAAGCATGAGATCAGGCAGGAAGCCATTGTCCAGTACAGAAGAAAGGCTAAGTTAGGAAAGCTACCTCCTACTGCAGTGGAGCCCAGCAAGTACTTTCCTAAGCCCTATCATTATTTTGAGAGGCAGAAAATCAAGGTTGAAGAACAAAAGAAGAAGGACTCAAAAGGCAAGAAGTCTGCTGATGCTGAGCCTACTGCTGCTGCTGTCAAGGCTAAAGTCAAATCTGGCAAAGGAATTGTTATTAAAGAACCTGATCAGAAATAGATTAGGAATTAAACTTGATGCTTATTGTAATCTTTTAAGTGAAAAACATTGTTGTACACCATTGAAAATGTATAAGGAACAATATTGGAACAATATATGATAAATATAGTATGATTGTTCTGAAATGTGTCTGTTTCTTATTTGCTCTGCAAATGTGTATATGTGTGAAGTTTTACATATTCATGTTAACCCTGCTGATTATAATCTGCTTTATATCATTTTGTAATTTTTAAATTATGAATGGTGTATATCATTGACTAAGGGTTATGACTTCTCCAAATAGGGGGAGATTGTTGGGTACATTGGTCAAATGTACCTGATTTGAAGAAGCCTCACCCAACTCAATAATATACATCATAATGTATTTTATGTATGTTTGAGTTACTTGTGCAGGTTAGGTATTCACTGGACTGAAGCTAAAACTTTCTAAGTCCATGTGTCGACACCTAGAGGGAAAGTGTCGACACTTGAGAAAGCTTGTGTCGACACCCAGACAAGCAGTGTCGACACTTGGAGTCATTGTGTCGACACCTGGGATGCAGAGTCGACACCAGTCAGAAAGTGTCGACACTTGGAACTGTGTCGACACTCAGTAAAGAAAAGTGCAGACAGAAAGTGTCGACACAAGGAGCTGTGTCGACACCCAGTGAAGCTGTGTCTACACTAGAAAGTGTCGACACATGGAGCTGTGTCGACACTCAGCAAAAGTCTACAGAGTCTAAGTGCAAGTGTCGACACTCAACACAATGTGTCGACACTATGCAGAAGAGTCAGCATTTGAAGAATGTGTCGACACTCAGCACAAGTGTCGACACACTACCAGAAGAATCAACACTTGAAGTAAGTGTCGACACCCAGCACAATGTGTGGACACTTAGCTAAAGAGTCAACATTTGAAGTAAGTGTCGACACCCAGCACAATGTGTCGACACTCAGCTAAAGACTCAACACTTGAAGAAAGTGTCGACACAAGGAGCTGTGTCGACACTTAGCAAAGAACAGAAAGAACAGCAGATTATTCTAAGTACAAGTGTCGACACTAAAGGAATGTGTCGACACTCAGCTGAAGTCTCAACACAAGAAGATGTGTCGACACAAGGAGCTGTGTCGACACTCAGCAAGAATCAACATAAAAGACTATGTATCGACACCAAGAAGCAGTGTCGACACTTGACAGATTCAACACAAGAAGTTGTGTCGACACAAAGGAGATGTGTCGACACATAGAAGAATTCAGCAAAAGATAGAAGAACAAGTACTTGTGTCGACACTCAATTTTAGTGTCGACACATGTAGAAGAATCTGTGTCGGGACATACAAAGAGTTGTGTCGACACCTTGTAGACTTGTGTCGACACTTACAATTCATGTGTCGACACTTGGACTATAAGTGTCGACACTTAGAGACAGAAAGTCTCGACACTATCAGACAGATAGAGATTTTCAAGAAGTGACTGGTTGACATGACAGCTGCCGATCCAGCCGGTCTACAGCAACTGTCAGAGATGTCAGAAGTCAGTTATGAACCGGACCAGCCGGTTACTATGAAGAAAGCCTATAAATAGGCACCCACAGTTTACAGAAACTGTTGTTGTAATAGAAGTAAGAATAATCAAAGTAATTGTTCAGATTATTCAAGTAATCTGTAAAGTGGTACACAGAGAATAAACACAAGAAGATCTTGCAGATCTAAGAAGTTGGAGAGAGAGAGCTCCAATCAAGAATTCAGTCTTTGGAACTAGGCTGAGAAGAAGAATTCAGAAGCATCTGGATCTTAAGAAGCAGAGGACAAGGAACAACTGCAGAGGATTCAGACTTATTCAGTTCTACTCAAGAAGCTTTGAAGGAAGCTAAGTCAGTTTGGATCTATCTGAGTTCTTCCAAGAACTCAGCAAGAAACTCTCAACTCCTCTCTTATTTTCTGAGTTGTTGAGTTATTTGTTGTAATACTATTTTAACTTGTAGGATCCATTGGATCTGAGTGATTGTAAGCCTATATCTATAAAGGCTGAGGGTAGGGCTTGTTAGCCTGAGTGTAGGAGATATAGATCTCTGAGTGTAGGCCTTGGTTGGCTGAGTGTAGGTCTTGATTGGCTGAGTGTAGGCTTTGGGATAAAGCTGAGTGTAAGGCTTTGGGCCTGAGGTAAGAACCAATTTGGGTTCTGCGACAGTGGAGAAGTTAGGCTGAATCTAGTACACTGCTAGATAGGCGAAGGGGGAAAGTGGATGTACCCAGATCTTGGGGAACCACTATAAATCACTGTGTGCTGTGCTGTGTTTGTGCTGTGGATGATCTGTGTTTGTTTGATTATTGTTGATTGCTGAAATTGACTTGTTAGAAATCTGTGATATAACTGTTTGACTGCCAACAAAGTTAGAAAAAGGATTAGGTCACCTATTCACCCCCCCTCTAGGTGTTTAGGTACCATATCTTACAACCCCGGTCTGGGAATTAAGGTCAATCCTTTAGCCCAAAGTATTTCACACTTATTATTATCTGATGATACTCTTCTATTTGGCACGGCGACCTCCGAGACTGCTAAGGAACTTTTGGCCATCCTCTTGCGTTATTGCTCCCTGTCGGGGGAGGCAATAAAGGCAAATAAATCCAATATATTATTTGGCCCGAAAGTCCCCTCAAGCACCAGAAATAGCATCCTTGCAGAATAGGGTCATAAAAGAGTCAAAAGCCTTAACTACCTGGGCATCAAGCTTCGTCCACGAAGAATTCGAACAAGTGACTTTGATGGAATCCTAGAGCATGTCTCGCCAAATCAGAAGTTGGGGGGCACGCCATCTCTCTCTGGCCGGCCGGACTGCCTTAATCAAAAGCTCGTTGGAGGCAATACCGCTTCATGCCCTTGCTAACTCGCCAGTGCCGGTATCAATTATGTCCAAGATAAATAGCCTACTCAAGAACTTCCTATGGTCCGGCACTGAAAGCAGGCGGGCCATCCATTATGCTCGTTGGAAGGACATTTGCTTACCCAAAGAGATGGGTGGACTTGGAATAAAAAACATGGCAACCTGGAGGCAAGTCTGTATGGGAAAAATTGCAGCTCGTGTTTTAAGAAAGGAAGATTCACTCTTGGCACACACTTTTGGAAGCAAGTATGGAAAGTTGGACCTATTCAGTCGGAAAAGATCGCACTCAAAAATCTGGAAAACTATATGCTTAGGATCCCAAATAATGGCAAAACACACTTTCTGGTTGATTGGCTCGAGACTCTCTGTTTCAACTCTGAATGACGCCTGGTTGAGTCCTCTCCCCATTGCGAAGTGACCCACATTTGTTAACATCTCCTCCATACCTGATCACGTTGATGGCCTCCTAAATGAAGCCGGCCAATGGGATGATTCCGACCTCAACATATTTGGAGCTGATCTTATTAACTCCATCAGAATCATGCCTCACATGAATGCAAGAGATGCTGATGGGCTTATTTGGGCCCAGACAGAGAAAGAGAACATGACTGTTGCTACAATCTACAATGCTGAGTGCCTACCATCAGCCCTATCGAGCAGCAACTGCTGGAAAATCAAGTCTCAGCCTCGAATGTTAACGCACATCTGGCGTGCTACCAATGACCTTCTCCCTACCCATGCATGGCTATGCTATCACCGCCTACGCAACGATGCTATGTGCCCATGGGGTTGCGGCGTCGATGAAACGACTGAACACATGCTAAGCAGCTGCCGCTTCTTCGCTAAAATTATATCGGAAGGATCTCGCCTCAGCATACCGGCCAACATTTTGGACAGAAATCTTCTGGAGTTCTTTGATAGTGAATTGTTAACGGGAAATGAGTCAGAAATCGCCACCTTTCTTGCCTCTATATTGTATTATACTTAGAAAGCTAGGAATTGCTACATACACGGTGAGCCATATATGCAACCAGCTACAATCCTGATTAATGTTCTACATGATACATTGCGCGGACACTGGTCGTCTCATTGTAACCCACAATTTACTTGGACGCCCCCGCCCGTCGGATGGATCAAAATTAATTTTGATGGATCTGTCATGGAGAACAATGCCGCCGGTTTGGGTTGTGCCATCCGCGATCACGAAGGATGCCTAATGGATGCCGTGGGGGTCACACAAAGAAGCAGATCAGTGAGCATGACAGAATTTCGGGCTGCCCAGGATGCACTTAACCTGGCTTCCCAACTTGACGCCGAATACATTGGAGCAATCCTGGAGGGTGACTCATCTGACGTTTGTTCAAGGCTAAACAGAATTCTTGCTGGAGGTTATATTGAGGATTGTGAAGCATCCATGACCCGTCTTTTTCCTGCTTTTCCGAAATTAACTATCTCCCTTATAAGCCGCAAGGCAAACTCTGTGGCAGACCACCTAGCTAAGAATGCTTGTCTTTTAGATTTTGAGTGAACTAGGGGTGTGCCCCTATCCACACCTTTGGGGCAGCTTTTGGCGCATGATGCTAGTTTTATGTAGTTTTTCTTTACTTTATTGCTTAATATATTAGGCTAATGCCAATTTGAAGGAACCCAAAAACTGTGTTGAGAGTGTTTCAAGAGATTGGAGACAGTGTTCTAGTGAGAGAGTGGGAGCTGTGCGCGGCGGTGGCGGCGGGCTGCGTGTGTGCAGCGGTGGCCGCTGGCTGCGGGGGGTGGAGTGCGGTGTAGCGGCGTAACGGTGGCGGCGCTGCCGTGGCGGCGTTGCGGCGTTGGCGGGAGGAGTGTGCTGTTCGGGTTACGTGGTGGTGATCTCACCATTGTTCGTAAGTCGTAACTGTTCCGGCGCTTATGGGTCGGAAATCGAGGGGTAAAAAGGTGCCGAGTGTTAGCCCTGACAGTCCGGTGCTGGCCCGTTCTCCTGATGTTGGTAAGAAGAAAAAGGGGAAAGATAAGTTGCAGGTTACTATTTCAGCCTTGGATCAGGAAGCAGACGCCAACTCTGCCCAAGAAGACAAGCCCGAGTCCTTCGATGGCCAACCTCAACTGCATATCCAAAACCTTTTCCGAGGGCCTGGGCCCGTAGCTCCCCCACGGTTCTTACAGCACCATTGGAACCAAAGGAAATTTTTTTGAAAGATGGAATAGTCACTCTTGATGAAGAGGAAGCTGATGAAATCCAGACAAATTATGAAAATGCTCTAGTTGGACGTGTCCTGGGAAAGAACTTCAAATTTGAGTTTCTGGCATCACAGCTACAAGCAAAATGAGGTGCATATGCGGGATTTCGCATCAACGATCTTGGTAATGATTGTTTTATTCTCTTTTTTTCAGACAAAGAAAGCAGAGATCAAGTATGGTTGGGCGGGCCATGACATGTGGCTGGTTTTGTTTTGGGGCTTGACCGTTGGTCAGAAAATTTTATCCCATCGAAGAACCTGCATATGTCCGTGCCAACTTGGGGACGCCTTCCGGGTCTGCCCCTTCACTTCTGGGGAGAGAAGAATTTGTGTCGTATTGCTGCGGTACTTGGCGAGCCATTACTTATTGATGCATTTACAAAATCTAGATCGAGAACAATATTTGCTCGAGTATGCATTCAAAGAAATCTGGTAACGCCAATTTTGGGCAGAATCTGGCTTCATAGCAAGGCAACTCATAATTTTTTTCAGAAATTTATCTATGAAGGTATCCCTTCCTTATGCATGGAATGCAGTCTAGCTGGGCACGACGATGATCCATGCGTGCCCGTCCCCGATTTCGATGAGAACGACACAATCCCCTCAAATCCATCTGCTGGATTTGATGACTGGACTCTTATCCACTCTAGAAAACCAAATCCAAAATCACGAAAGCCCCAGGATAATGCTGAGGGAAAACATCCTAAAGAAGCCGCAAAGATATGGGTCCCAAAGTCTACTATCCGAGCCCCGGAGCAGCCTACTGACATATGTTAGGTTATTTTGTTATATGTCCGCACGTGTCGAGCCCGACTCGAATAGGTCAACGGGTTTCGTGTCATTCTAGGGTTTGGCCCTAAGCTGGAAGTACTATATATACCCTATTCCATACTTAGATAGGGTATAGTAGAATACTTTGAGCGGCTAACCCTCACATTCTCAAAGTATCGCTCCTAGGGTTTCCGCTCTCACGCGCTCTGCTCTCGGCGATTTCACGTTTCCGCCGCACGCCGCTCCCGTGCGATTTCACGATTCCGTCCCGCCGCTGCTTTAGCGCCTTTCGCGACCAGCGATTTCGTCTCCGATCTAGCGATTCCGCCTGGCAGTGGAGGTTTCTTCATCCGCGCAGAAATCGATCGGAAGGGGAAACGTTTCCCAGTCGCCGGATTTGTGGGTGGAGATCACAGATCAAGGGTTCTTCCCTACTTCCGGCGCCGTCACTGCTCTGCCATCGTCGTTTCCCTTCAGATCCGGCCGCTAGCATCGTGAAGGACTATATCCAGGCGTGATTTTTCTGAAAGTCCACCTAGTGTCAGCTATGTGCACCTATGGGGGGGGGGAATAGGTGACGTGTGATTCTTTTGCGGAATTTACGGATGTACCTGCACAATAAAAACAACAAGCACAGCACACAGAATACACAGCAAATTTATAGTGGTTCCCCGACTTGGGTACATCCACTTTCCCCCTTCGACCTATCTCCCCAACAAGGGACGACTCGGTCACTTCTCCAACGGGATTGAAATCCAATCCCTTCACTAACGGAAGGAGTCCTTCCACACGTGAGAGTCAACACTCCCACAAAACGGGTTGCACCCAACCCTTACAATACGGAACAAACGTTCCTTTACAACAAAATTAAATATAGAAAGTATGCGTGATACAAACTTCTTCTGGAGACTACGGTGTTCCTCTTGTTCGACGACGTGTTCTTGAAGTCGATGAATAGTCTACAACCTTGGTCTCTCTTGGAGAGGATCTCTCCGGAACCGGCGGCGGCACACGAGAGGCGGCTAGCTTCGGGATCGGCGGCTATGATGAAGAGCGGCTGCTGAACTTGGAGATCCAAACTTCGTAGCAAAGCAAACTAGGTCTACCAACGGTCACTCTAGGATCGGTCGTCTCGATCGATTCGGACGGGGGAGTTTTTCCCGGTCAACAAGTCGAGAGACAAGAGATCTCTGGATAGACACGTGAGACACAAGCTTTGCTAAGCTTCTGTCACCGGAGATCGGGAAGAAGAACGATCAGCGGCGGCGACGTACTTGCCCGAGCGCGACGGCGGCGGCGGAGAGGAGTCGCGGTATTAGGGTTTGGTTGCGGCTCGGTTTCTTATTCTTTTCTCCGTCCTTTTACTGTTCAAAATACTGGAGTATATATACTGTAGATGCTTTCCAATATGGCCGTTTGTGGGACCCACACTTGAAATCCCTAAGTCCGGTTCAAGCTAGTCTGAAGGCAGAATCCGGTTCAGGAAATTCCAGAGAAAACGCCAAGGAAAAATCGGCGAGAATCGCATACGATTCTCGACGAATCGGCGAGAATCACCATGTGATTCTCGACGATTCGTCGAGAATCGTCAGTGATTCTCGCCGAATCACTTATTGATTCTCAACGAATTTCACTTGGTATACATGAGCTCCTTGGCCACTGGTTCGGCGAGAATCACTAGTGATTCTCGCCGAATCTTACTTGGCACCATTTTGAGGTGGCCAGAAGGAGTCGGCGAGAATCACTAATGATTCTCGTCGATTCGGCGAGAATCACTAGTGATTCTCGCCGAATCGGCGAGAATCACTTGGTGATTCTCGTCGAATTTGCCTTGGATGAATTTTCGTCTTCCACCCAGGAGCTGCTCCTTGATCCTCCATGCTCCTTGTCTTCTCTTGCATATGAAAGGCCCTGTACTTGAAAGTAAGTGCACTCCAATAGAGAGAGTACACATAGGCCAACACACTGATCTGCTCAACGAGGGATTACGTCGTGCAGACCCGTGTATATTGACCTACTGCACCCTGACATTGGTGTGCACTTAGCGTGGAGGAACTGCAAGCACAACTTGAGATGTTTCATCAAATACATTGTGAATTCATCTTAGCTTGACAGGTGGCTTCCTCAAATCTAGATAATCGTGAGTACAATACCCAACAATCTCCCCCTATTTGGCGAAGCCAAAACCCTACTAGCTAAGATGAATAACACTTATTAAATAATAAACATAGCATTCAAAAATTAAACATGCAGCACAAGAGAATATATGCAATCAGATCAGGACTTGAGTCATTCACAAATTCAAATATATATACCAGGATAAAATTATTCACATATAATCCAGAATTGTTTATATGACAACAATAATCATTAAATGTTCTTAAGACACAGTGACAAGCTATAAAGTGTTGACTATTTGTCCTTAGCTACGTCACCCTTAAGATTTTGAGCCAAGTACTTCTTGCTTTGCCTCTCCATGTATTCTTTGGGCTTCAGGTAGTACCTAGGAGGAGCAACTTTATCTGGATCCTTGTTGTTTCGGAAAAAGATGTTGCGTTTCGCTTCAAATGCTTTGTGCGTTTCCCATTCATACTGGCTATATGCTTCATTTCGATTGATCTCTCCTCTTTCTTGCAGCCGGAAGGTGTCTAAGATGATGTTCCTTGAAACTGGACTCCACCTTTCGTTTCGTACATCCTCCTCACTCATTCTGATTCGCTTCTCAGCTGGAGACTCCTTGGAGGTCCCTTCTTGAACTTTTCTCTTTCCCCTGGCTTTTGCTAAGGCCTCTTGGTCAAACATGCTCCTCAGTTTAGCTTTGGAGAGAGCCCTAGCATCAGCTTCATGTGTGGGAATATCTGCAGCAGCACTTGCACTTACATCCTCAGCAACACTTACTTCCTCAGCAGCCTTAGATGTCTCAGGGACATGAATACCGGCAGGGTTGTCAGGCAGAACGACGCCTAACGTACCTAGCGCCTGTTGAAGCATCCACCAGCAGCTCTCATAGACATATTTGCTTGATTGTGCGAAGTTTGTGTCCATGCTTTCTTGAAGCTCGGCCAACTTAGCGATATACTCTTTCTCCCCCTTTTTGGCTTCGTCAGCTATGCAGTTGGCATATGAGTGCAGGGAGTCATCAATATGCTTCGTTGTCTTGGTGAATTCAGTGATCAGGGCCTGCTGATTGGCATTTAAAGTGACCATATTACCATCAAACAGCTGAATGTTGTTGGCTACAACGTGTGCGTTCTGATTTACGACAGCCAGGGTATCAGTATTCTTTTTCAAACCGGCCATTAAGAGTGTGACAGCTTCGCCGGCCGCGGTGTACTTCTCCTCAAATTTCTTCTCCATCATGTCCAGCTTATGGTTGATTTCCACCATATTTTTGAGCATCAGATTTTCAGAGGTCTTAATCCTTTTCAGCAGAGTTTTCTGAGCTATATCAAAAGAGTCTTTAAGCTCATTTATGATGCCCTGAATGATGTGTACAGTGTGAGTGGCTAGGTCATCGCGTAACGGAATAGCCGGAGGCACTTGTGGACCTTGCATTTCAGCAGACGTGTCGGTAGAGCTGGATACCATCACAGTCTCTACAGGAGGAGTGTGGGCGGCCTCTGTAGATTTATTTAACTCCCCCTCCACTGGTGCAGACTTATCAGAAGGAGGTTCAACAGTATCTGGAGACTCCAACACTTCATGGCCCTCATTTACATCGTCCTCTCCGTCCTCATTTACATCGTCCTCTCCGTCCTCATCCAAGAATTCATCAATATCAGCAGCTTCTTCCACTTCTTGGTCAGCAGTCTCCAGCACACGGTCACATTCTTCTTGAATATCGGCCACAGCATCCCTGGCCACCTGGGCGATTTCAGATATTCCATCTGTATGAGGGGGTAGAGTCTCCCCCTCGATTCCTGCAGTCACACTATCAGGAATTTCACCGGGGGAGACTGCTGGAAATACTTCCTCGTGCTCTTCCACAGCAGGCTGCCCGATGCGCCGCTCCCATCGATCAAACACACTTGCATCCATCCTTTTCAAGTAGTGGAGAGTGACGCCTTTGCTCATGTCGAACTTGTCTCCGTTGAGCTGGTTGAGATATAGACTTATGATGCGGCCGAAACTCGGAGTGCCTAGAGTGTCCTTGATCTTTTGGAACAGCAACTCTCCCCAGTTGAACCTCTTGCGGCAGACCACAGCGATGAGGATTTTGAACATATCTCCGGAGATATGATCATGGGAGCCCGGTTTGCAGATGAGCACTTTTCCAATGACGTCAGATAGGAGCTTTCCTTCTTCATTCATCTCTTTTCTCTTTATTGATCGAGTGCCTCTTGGAAGACCGCAGAACAAGAGAGTTCTGGCTTTGTCCGCGTCCTCCGGATAGTCCTTCCTGCTCCGAACTAGAAAGCTGCAGGTAGCGACTCAGCTTGCTGGCAGACATCTTTACTTTTGTCCCAGCCACCTTGCTCTTGATTACGGAGTCTCTATCTCGGAGCCTGGCCGTAGAGAAGAATTCCAGCACCTCTTTGTCAAGAATTTTGCAGGGGTGCTCCAGGACGAAGGTTAGCCCAGCCTCTTCCAGCATTAGAATGATATTGCGGAATTCGTCCGAGGCATGAGAAAATCCAGTGCGAACCAGCTCGCAGCCAGAGACCAACCCTGCAGTCGTCCTTGGAGCCATTGTAGACCTAGAGAGAAGCCCTACTCAAAACTTTAATGAACTTTCAAAAATAAAACTTCATTAGTGGATGCTTCGGGTAAGGGGATACCTAGAGGTGAAGTCGGTGAGGTGGTTTGAGCGGAGAAAAATCGTGACTTGGGAAGATCGAAGGTGCGAGCTTCGGCGTGAGTCGTCGGGAGTCTTTCGAGGAGAACTTTGCGAGACCCTTGCAGGAGCTAAGGAGGAGACTTCACGAGCAGCGGGTTTCGGCGAGTCAGAGGGGGAGCTCCTGCGGGTTGCGGCGAATCGGCGGAAGAGCTTGGGAGAACGCTTGCGGGTCGGCGGGAGAACTCTTGCAGGTCGGCGGGAGAGTTCTTGCGGGAGAAGTCTTGCGGGAGAAGTCGAATGGGCGGAGTGACTCGTTCGGCGGGATTTATCTAGATCGTCGGGATTCGGGGTGAATGCCAAGGGTCGGCGAGCTCTTTCGGCGGGATTCCTAGTATATACAGTGAAAGTGAGGTCTTTCTTTACCAATTGTAATTTAAGGGTTTTCTTTACTAGGAATTGAAGAGTTTCTGATACTATTGATGTGGCTAATTCGGATTCATGGGATTTGGTTAATTCGTGAAGAAGCTTGCAATATTTTTGAAATTTTCTGATGTCAAGTCAATATAAAATTGATAAATACAAGTATAGTTGAAAGTCAATCTATGAGGCTTTTCCAAAGACTTCTTAATGTCAATTGTATGTTGTCGAGATTCACAATGACAGGTCTTCATTAACCCTTTATTGATGTGTAAGGGTTTGCATGCATCGAGTTAACCAATCCTTAGACGTGCATACATACATGATAAACATAAGTATACATATACACAAGGATAGAAATATATAGATATATATATTTATTTTGAATGAGGGTGCATCACGACACAAGTCCTTGAACTGATCAAAATTACCTGGGATTTTGAGAGTTATCGTTTTAGTTCCACAGGTAGAACACATTAGAGGCTCAAGGTGAATATGCTCAACCAGGTAGCACATCCGTTATTGCAGACGCTTCTTCCACGTTAGCCTTGAGCCACCTACTGTCCAGTCCCCATTGTATTCACGGGGACCTGGACTGCCCTGCAAGACAGAATTACTTTACCTTAGGAACCCAAATCATATTGGGTCCTAGGTTTCTATTAGCATAAGCACGCAACTGCCTTCCTTCAGAAAACCTGTCTGGAAGACTACCTCTGTCCCGAGAGTGTGGATAAGCCCTTGCTGAGGGCACAGAGGGGTTGTGCCAACAGTCGATGGCAAAGTGCCCCACTTTGCCGCATCACCAACAAGGGTGAATGTTGTATCGCCGTTTTCGACCTGATCTAGTGACTGATGAAGTCACGGTCCTAGGTCTAAACGGGATAGGGCATGTTCTTGTCACACAAACTCCTCTTCCATCGTGACACGAGGAAGGGTGGAACGAATGCATGATGTGAGCGTTATGAGGCCGAGAAGGTGGTGCCATTCTTTCAGGCATCTCCCTTGCTGAGGCCCCATGAAGCCTAACATCATGACTTCTATCCTCCTTATCCCGTGTCCTCGAATGGTGAGAAGTCTCCTGTGAACTGGGACATGCAGATCCACACTTTGTTGTGGCAGTGGCCGTGAATACAAAGGGCTCAGAATGAGCCTTAGGTATTCTCTCGTGGGTGCCCATGCCGGCCCTTGCACTCCGGGTGTCTCCACATGGGGACAGATCACCCTTGCAGTGACCACGATTATTCCTGTGGTCATACCTGAAGGCATGATGAGTTGCCTTCCTGCTTGGAGTGGGGGGTCGGAACACCGTTTCCCCATTTCTCCATCCCTGAATAATCCGGGAGATCCACCCAGTTTCTTGCTTTCTCTTTATAACATCAACTTTGGAAAAGTTTGATACTATATGTTTCTCATTATCTAGACTATTTTCTAGAGCTGAGATCTTAGAGTCCTTGACCTTGTTGGACGCCAATTGGAGAACCAACAAGATCTTTAGTCGAGCAATCTCTCGAGCTTGCTCCTCAACAAGTAGATTGCTTTCCTGAAGTGCTCTATTCAGGGAATCAGTATTTTCTGGAGGAGAGCAGTTTCTGTCTTTAGAAAAGTCAAAAGATATGGAGCAGGGTAAAGATGTTACCTGCTCATCTGAGTTATTGTCATTAGAATCAGTGACCATTGTTTCGTCCTCGTCAGAGCTGCTTTCCTCACTGGTCTCGTCAGTCTCTGACACGGACACAGGAGCTCTGATGCAATCCGAGGGATCCTTGCATTCATCTTCAGAAGTGATGACCCCCACATACGCTTCATCCTCTGAATTGGCAGCATATTTCAGCTTTCTCTGACCCCCCCATCAGCTCTGAGATCATCATCCACAGAGATTTAGCCGTTCGACATTTTTCCAATCTAGAGTGAGAGGCTCCGGACCAGACATCCATGATAATTTGTCGAATCCTCTCGTCCAAGTGAAATAGAGATAGTTCCGTCTCAGACATCTCAGCAACGTCCATGGGCAATAGGATCCCAGAGTCGGAGGTCTTCATGGGGATAAACGGACCCTCTTCCAGGATGAAGGATGCTCGAGGATCGATGGCATCAAGGTGAAAGGATACTCTCATTCTCCAGATGGGATAATAATCCTTTGTGCATGCGGGGAGTTTGAGTGGCGGAATCTCATAATCCAGATCCATGCTTCTGACACTGGTGGCAGGATTCTACTCAAGGTGTTAACCTTTTTGATGAGTAACCTGGCTTTGATAGCACTTGAAAGTCCACCTAGTGTCAGCTATGTGCACTTATGTGGGGGGGGGGGGAATAGGTGACGTGTGATTCTTTAGCGGAATTTACGGATGTACCTGCACAATAAAAACAACAAGCACAGCACACAGAATACACATCAAATTTATAGTGGTTCCCCGACTTGGGTACATCCACTTTCCCCCTTCGACCTATCTCCCCAACAAGGGACGACTCGGTCACTTCTCCAACGGGATTGAAATCCAATCCCTTCACTAACGGAAGGAGCCCTTCCACACGTGAGAGTCAACACTCCCACAAAACGGGTTGCACCCAACCCTTACAATACGGAACAAACGTTCCTTTACAACAAAATTAAATATAGAAAGTATGTGTGATACAAACTTCTTCTGGAGACTACGGTGTTCCTCTTGTTCGACGACGTGTTCTTGAAGTCGATGAAGAGTCTACAACCTTGGTCTCTCTTGGAGAGGATCTCTCCGGAACCGGCGGCGGCACACGAGCGGCGGCTAGCTTCGGGATCGGCGGCTACGATGAAGAGCGGCTGCTGAACTTGGAGATCCAAACTTTGTAGCAAAGCAAACTAGGTCTACCAACGGTCACTCTAGGATCGGTCGTCTCGATCGATTCGGACGGGGGAGTTTTTCCCGGTCAACAAGTCGAGAGACAAGAGATCTCTGGATAGACACGTGAGACACAAGCTTTGCTAAGCTTCTGTCGCCGGAGATCGGGAAGAAGAACGATCAGCGGCGGCGACGTACTTGCCCGAGCGCGACGGCGGCGGCAGAGAGGAGTCGCGGTATTAGGGTTTGGTTGCGGCTCGGTTTCTTATTCTTTTCTCCGTCCTTTTACTGTTCAAAATACTGGAGTATATATACTGTAGATGCTTTCCAATATGGCCGTTTGTGGGACCCACACTTGAAATCCCTAAGTCCGGTTCAAGCTAGTCTGAAGGCAGAATCCGGTTCAGGAAATTCCAGAGAAAACGCCAAGGAAAAATCGGCGAGAATCGCATACAATTCTCGACGAATCGGCGAGAATCACCAAGTGATTCTCGACGATTCGTCGAGAATCGTCAGTGATTCTCGCCGAATCACTTATTGATTCTCAACGAATTTCAGTTGGTATACATGAGCTCCTTGGCCACTGGTTCGGCGAGAATCACTAGTGATTCTCGCCGAATCTTACTTGGCACCATTTTGAGGTGGCCAGAAGGAGTCGGCGAGAATCACTAATGATTCTCGTCGATTCGGCGAGAATCACTAGTGATTCTCGCCGAATCGGCGAGAATCACTTGGTGATTCTCGTCGAATTTGCCTTGGACGAATTTTCGTCTTCCACCCAGGAGCTGCTCCTTGATCCTCCATGCTCCTTGTCTTATCTTGCATATGAAAGGCCCTGTACTTGAAAGTAAGTGCACTCCAATAGAGAGAGTACACATAGGCCAACACACTGATCTGCTCAACGAGGGATTACGTCGTGCAGACCCGTGTATATTGACCTACTGCACCCTGACATTGGTGTGCACTTAGCGTGGAGGAACTGCAAGCACAACTTGAGATGTTTCATCAAATACATTGTGAATTCATCTTAGCTTGACAGGTGGCTTCCTCAAATCTAGGTAATCGTGAGTACAATACCCAACAATTTCTTCCGACGCAGTCGTTGCCGATCGGATTTCCTGCGGCAGTAGATCACCGCCTCTGGTTCTCGGTGTGGATCTGGGCTTGCCGGAAAGGATCGTTCTTCTGTTTCTTTGGTGTGTACTGGTTCGCACTTCTCAGATCTGCCGAAGCCGTTACCTTCTGTTGGAGCCGTTGTTGTTCCTCTATCCAGAAGAAGGAAACGGTGGTGTTTGGATTTATGCAAGAAGGATCTCTCTGTTTGCCAATCCAGATCCGATCAGCAAGAAGGATTTATGCTGTCCCTTTACACCTTTTTGTTTTTGGTTCTGTGAGGAGATCTGTGTCAGTTTTCTACAGGGAATTGGTCCTCTCTAGTGGATATCTATAGTGGATCTCTGCCTCTGGTCCGGAAAGGGTTCCTAAAATCAGATCAAAGAATTTCATGCCGCGTCTCAAGGATTGGAATCAGGAATTTCTATTTGAAGGATCTCCATTGTTGTTTGAGATCTAATCCACCAAAGCAAACTCTGTGGAATTTCTGTTTGTGTGGATCACGTCTTCGATGGTCGTGTTCAGCCGGAGAGGAGCAAATCTTATTTCTGGATTGGATCTGAAGACACTGAGTCATCTCCGCGCGGATCAGGTGACTTCTTTCTGGTTGTTTACTATTATAGCTTTAGCGAGATGTCGAAGATTACCTCCTACTACATCGTCAAGCTTCAGTCGTTCGATCTCTCCGACTTCCACGCTTGGAAGCTGCACGTCCAACTTGGTATGAAGGAACGTGAGATTTTCTAAACGGTCCTGAGTGATTTTGCCACTACCGAAGAGGACGTGAGCGAACTTCAGTGGAGAAAAGACGAAGACTTCTGCAGGGACTACCTCCTAAATTCACTGAACCCTAGACTCGCCCTGACCTACAGCAGTCATAAGACTGCAAAGGAGATTTGGGACCGCTTGAATGTGCACTTCCAGAAGGAAGAGGGGTTGTCGAGGACTCTCCTTGGCGAGAGACTTTTCACTTCTAAGTTTAATTTAAACTCGTCAATCACCTCTCAAATAATTGAACTGGAGAGTCTGCGTCTCAAGCTGGCGGACGATAAGTCCGATATCTCGGATAATCTCTTTGTATGTCTGATACTTAGCAAGCTACATCCTGAGTGGTTGACCTTCAAGACTGAAATGCACAGACTGAAGGAAAAGATCGCATTGGATGAACTCAAAAGGTTCATTCATATCGAGGATCAAAACATAGTTGGTAAGAGCCTGGAACAAGTTAGTCAGTCCTCGCAGGCTGTTAACTTCGTTTCTCGACCCAGCAAGCCTCGAAGGAAGCCACCAGCACCCAAAGGTGAACCCTCTACACAGTTGGCGCCTAAAAAGCCCTCTTTCAAAAGGAAGAGGGGCAAGTGCCACAACTGCGGCAAGTGGGGACACTGGGCGGCTGAGTGCAAGGCTCCTAAGAAGAAAAAGGAGGATGCCCCGCAAAATGTGGCGAACATGCTGGCTGATGCCTCAGATCCCAAGTCCTTCGTGGCTATGATCGGGAGCAGTCACCGCAGTTCGTCCTCTAAGTGGTGGCTTGATAGCGGTGCTACCTGTCATGTGACGAATGACAGAGGTTTACTTGCTGAGGTCAAGGCAGTCCAGGAGAAGGTGGAGAACTGCAATGGAGGAGAGAACGAGGTGACCCATGCTGGGACAGCCGAGCTGGTTCTCTCATCAGGTAAAACTCTTTTTCTGCTTAATGTTAAAGTAGTTTCATCTTTAACTAAAAACTTGATTTATATGAGTCTGTTAGATAAGGCTGGGATGTCCTTCACAACTCAAAACGGTAGAATGACCTTAACGGTAAATTCACATTATTTTGGGTGTGCGTACCTGATCAACGGAATGTATGGACTTAGCTTAAACAACGATAGCATTAACCAAATAAGTTCGAACCTTATTGATCCTAAGTTGTTACATAACAGACTTGGACACGTGAACTATAGGAAAATGCTAGATCTAGCGAAGAGTCATAATATTCCCTTAGATCTGTCGATTCGATTTGACAAGTGTGAGGTGTGTGCTCAAACCAAAATTACTAGAAAACCATTCAAATCGGTCTCTAGGAGCACGAAACTTCTTGAGTTGATACATTCAGACATCTGTGATTTTCGTAGCCATGTCACTAGAGGGGGAAGGAAGTATCTGATTACATTCATAGACGATTTTTCAAGATATTGTCATGTGTATCTGTTAAAATCGAAAGACGAAGCCTTTGAGACGTTTAAGACCTTTAAGTCTCGTGTAGAAAATCAGTTGAACCTGAAAATTAAGCGATTTAGAAGTGATCGAGGAGGAGAATATACTGTTTCTGGGTTCAAGAAATTCTGTGCCTCTGAGGGAATAATTCTTGAAACCACAGCTCCTTACTCACCCCAGTCAAATGGTGTTGCAGAGCGTAAGAATAGAACTTTGACAGAAATGTTGAACTCTATGCTCCTAACAGCTGGCATGCCTAATTCCTTTTGGGGAGAAGCAGTTCGTGCTGCAAATCACATTCTGAATAGAGTGCCTCATTCTCAGCTCACTGTTACCCCGTATGAGCTGTGGCACGGTCATCCTTGTAGATACGATACTCTAAAGACTTGGGGCTGTATCGCATATGTGCGATTACAAGACCTTAAGAGGCCTAAGGTGGGACCTAGGACGACCACATGCGTCTATTTAGGTAGTGCAGAAGATAGTGCAGCCGACAGATTTTTCGATCTATCCACGAATATCGTGATAGAGTCTAGAGATGTCATATTCTTTGAAGATAAATTTGTCAAGGATCATGGTTTGTCTGTTTCCGGGTCTAATGATATGATTTCAGAATCTATCATAGAACCTGTAACTAGCCCTTCTGGCACTGCTCCCCAACCTATAGAGGTGGAAACCGTTCCACTTAGAGCATCTACAAGAGAGAGAATCCCTAAGAACTTTGGTGAGAATTTCGTCACCTACCACTTAGAGGATGATCCATTCTCCTACCAGGAGGCAATGAGATCTAGAGATTCGTTGATGTGGGCAGAAGCCATTGATGATGAGATGGACTCGCTGTTACATAACAATACTTGGCATCTAGTTGACTTGCCGAAAGGCGCTAAAGTCCTCAGATGCAAGTGAGTGTTGAAGAAGAAACTACATAGTGATGGGTCTATAGCCAGGTATAAAGCGCGTCTCGTAGCTAAAGGTTATAAACAACAGAGGGGAATAGACTACTTTGATGTTTATTCACCTGTGTGTCACCTGTCGACTATCAGGATTCTTCTGGCCTTAGCGTCTATCGAGAACTTTATAGTTCATCAGATGGATGTGAAAACAACCTTCTTAAATGAAGAGCTTGATGAAGAGATCTACATGGTACAACCTGAAGGTTATGTGCAGAAAGATCTAAAAGATAAAGTGTGCAGATTGGATAAATCAATCTATGGGCTTAAACAAGCGCCTAAGATGTGGCACATGAAGTTTGACCAGGTAGTAAAGAGCCTTGGATTTCAGTCCAGTCTCTCAGATAAATGCCTTTATCACCGCTTATTGTCGAATCTAACAGTCATCATATACTTATATGTAGAAGACATGTTGATTTTGGGGTCTAATCTTGCTGCAGTTAGGGATATTAAATCCACTCTGGCAGAAGTTTTTGACATGAAGGACCTTGGTCCTGTGGATACCCTATTAGGTATGAAGGTTAGGGTTGACAAGGGTCGGGTTACTCTTAGTCAGGCTCATTATATTGAGCAACTTCTTTCTACTTGGGGATATGATAACTGTAGGACGATCGAGACGCCATTTGATCATAATGTGAAGTTGAGTCCTAACGTAGAGACCAGCATTGATCAAGTCAAATATTCCAAAATAATTGGTAGTCTCATGTATGCCACAAGTTGTACTAGACCAGACATTGCTTTTTCGGTTAGCATGCTGAGTCGTTTCACCAGTAATCCAGGCAAAGAGCATTGGGAAGCCCTAGATAGGCTGCTGAGGTACCTGAAAGGTACTAAATATCATGCTCTGTGCTACACTGGTTACCCATCTTCTATGGAGGGACATTCTGATGCGTCATGGTGTTCAGAAGTCGGGAACAGCAAGTCCACCAGTGGATATATATTCACTTTGGGTGGAGCTGCTATTACTTGGAAATCCAAAAGACAGACCTGTATAGCATTGTCGTCTATGGAAGCTGAGTTGTTTGCCTTAGCCTTGGCCGGTGAAGAGGCAGATTGGATCAGGAACTTGATTCTAGACATTCCCTTGTCTAAGTTACAACTCAACTCATTGAGCTTGTATTATGATAATCAAGCAGCAGTTCAAGTCGTTAAGAATACCCTCTATAATACTAAGAGGAGACATGTATAACTGAGACATGTCTTGTTGAATTATCTGAAAGAACAAGGAATCATCACTTTGATCGATGTACGTTCAAAGGATAACCTGGCTGATCCATTGATGAAAGGAATGCCAAAAGACCGCCTAATCAAAACTGTGGGGGAAATGAGACTAAAGGCGATTTAGTTCGGCCTTAGTTCAGCGATAGGTGATTCAGTTCAGCCTTTGTCCGGAAGTTTTGATTATTCTGATTTCCTTTGTCAAGCAAGCATGTTGTGGTCCGTTGATACTCTTGGTTGCTGAGCTCGGATCTGGTAAGTTGTTCCATTCCAAACTTGATGCTAACAACTTCACCTGGATTCGGCTTTTACCTTGGAGGAGAGTGTTATTCCAAACTTGATAACACAATCTGACTTGGTCTTGTCTCTTCTTCTGGAGATTGGTTCCATTCCAAACTTGATGAGTTCCAATTAACTTTAGAAGGGCAGTAACCGTGACATTCCATATCGAATCACAGATATAGCTGCGGTGTCCAGAAGTCTGAAATCATTTCAGTTGAAACAGATATCAGGTTCTGAGGTAAAACTATAATACTCTGTGAATGTGTCCTCCCAGCCAAATTAAAAATATTTAAATACGAAGTTCTTTTTTTTTGTAAGAACTAGATATTTGCAAATTTGCAAAGGATAGAATTCATTCTGAAATGAAATTCTCTGTTGAAATTGCAGGGGTTGCTGGGATAGGAGGAGCACTGGTTGATTGGGATCCAGATCAGGATGATCTTCTGGATGATGAGTTTTAGAGTATTTGTAGTTTATCTTTTGCTACTTCTATTCAGAGCATTGTTTAGCTCTTATTTTATGCACTGTTTTGATTGGACTATTAGCTCTCTGTTTGTTTGGGACACCAGGCGTTTTGGGTCTGTGCCTCGTTGTACCTGAGACTATTTTGTGTTGCAGCTGAGTTTCGTTTTACTTATGCGTGCATACTATTCTGTGCTTAAGTCTAATTTTGTTTGTAACAGGTGCTGGACACGGTTGTGTATGATTCACAGTTGGTTGAACTTTGCACAAACCACCCTCTATTCGTAGTCTCGGTTCACGGCGGACATAGGAGGAGATTGTTAGGTTATTTTGTTATATGTCCACACGTGTCGAGGCCGACTCGAATAGGTCAACGGGTTTCGTGTCATTCTAGGGTTTGGCCCTAAGCTGGAAGTACTATATATACCCTATTCCATACTTAGATAGGGTATAGTAGAATACTTTGAGCGGCTAACCCTCACAACATAAATGTACTTGTCCGTCCATCCAAATTTGACAGCCTTGATGTAGTCTCGGATAAGGAAGAGCCAAATGAAGACTTTTCCAATGATGATATTGCTGAACCTGCAGATGATGAGCAGCAGGAAGATCACCACTCTAAGAAGAAAAATTCAACTACAGATAATGAAAACTCTAAGCAAAATGATATTATTCATGCCCGATTACCGCCCTATATGGATACCTTGCGAAAGAGGCCGAGGAATATCTGGAGAATTACAACACTGCGGCTCGGGGACGTTCTGGCTCGCGAATTTGCAGGGGTGAGGCCAGCCATGAAAGGTCAAGAAAGAAATCAAAAAATCCTATCTTTAATGAAGTTAATGAACCTGATGCAGCGGGGGAAACCCCTCCACAAAAATGACAGGTATTATTTTTTGGAATTGCCTGCGGGCTAGCAAGCTCGTCACTCGCGCATACCTGCCGGAGCTTGTTCGGAAAAATCGACCAATAGCCATCTTTCTCGTGGAAACTCGCAAGTAATCTTTCAGTCGTCGTGAGGTTGACAGGCTTGTTGGTAGGCAATGGAGTTTTGAGATTACTCCCTCGCTTGGTAAATCTGACGGAATTGCTTTTCTCTGATTAAATGATATATTAAAGGTCAGTAATTTTGTCAAAAATCCACAATTTAAGATTGCTTCGCTATGTCTTCCTACTGGCGCTGTTTGGCAATTGGCGGGTGTGTATGCAAGCAAGTATATGCACAGAAGAAGGTTATTATGGGAAGAGCTATCCAAGTTGGACATGAATACTCCAACAGTAATTGGCGGGGACTTCAACTGCGTTTTACGGGTAAATGAAAAACATGGAGGGAGAGGTGTCAACCTGAATAAAGGGCCACAGGAATTTGTAAACTTTATTACCCTATGCTGCTTGCATGAGATCCCATTTACAGGTAACATTTACACTTGGTGTAACAATATGGACCCTATATCCCGTGTGTTGTCCCGTCTAGACCGCGTCTTGCTTAGCTCCTCAGGTCTACTTGACTATCCTGGCTCAATTGTCCACCATCTACCGCGTATTTCCTCAGACCATGCACCGCTACTGCTAAAAATTGACAAACTTCAATTTTCATCCCCAGGACGGTTGAAATGTTAAGAGACTTGGATGATGCTGCCGAATGCATATAATTTTGTGCTTGCGGAATGGAAGAAAGCTGTATCTGGGCATCCTAGCAAGATCTTAGCTCATAAATGTTCAAGAACAATCAAGGCTCTAGCAAGTTGGAGTAAATTTAATGCCAAGTCTGAATATGAGGCGGCAGGGAATTTGGAAGCTGAGATCAAATCATTGCAATTACTTGAGGCTATGCGACCCCTGGATGATTTGGAGCTGCACTCATTACGGGTTCTTATTGCCAATTACAATGAAGTCCAATCAAAATTGGATACTTGGTGGTGGCAGGGGGCCAAGTGCAACTGGCTTGCTCATGGGGATCGCAACTCATCTTTCTTCCATGCGGCTGCTACGCAACGGAAGCATGAAAATCAGATTTTCTCTCTTCGAATGAATGGCGCTACCATAACTGATGAGCAACAAATTGTGAAGGAATTTGTCAACCATTTCACTTCTAGATGGTGCCTGGATGATGTCACGTCCCAAGATAGCTTGCCGATCCCACACAATATGGTAAATGATGCTGATGCTCGAAGCCTTCTATCCCCTTTGTTGGATTCCGAAATCAAAGTAGCTGTTTTCTCATTTGGCCGCAATAAATTGCCGGGTTTTGACGGAGTCACTCTTTCCTTTTTCACTCATTTTTGGGGCTTCGCCATGAATGAAATTGTGGCTGCTGTGAAGGATTTTTTTGTCACTCGGCGCATGGATAATTGCTGGAAAGAAACTCTTGTTATACTCATTCCAAAATGTTTGCAACCTAGCTTGCCTGAGCATTTCCTCCCAATCAGCCTTTGCTCCACTATATACAAAGTTGTTGCAAAAATTATTGCTAACCGAATGAAACGATACTCCATGATCTTGACTATAAAAAGTTACAGCTTTATCATAACTTAGAATCAAGCTCCGGCCTGGACAGATACAATCCAATGACTTTGACAGCTTGCTGAATAAAATGGCATGCAGAATTCAAAGTTGGGGCTCTCGACATCTATCTATGGCCGGCCGGCTAACTTTAATACAAAGCACTCTGGCGCAGATACCGTTAAATGCTCTCTAATGCGCCGGTGCCAATCTCAATCATGAAAAAAATAAACAGCTTCCTCAAAAAATTTCTCTGGAATGGTTCAAACAACAAAGGCGCGATTCACTACACTAGCTGGGAAAATATTTGCCTCCCCAAAGACATGGGTGGATTGGGAATAAAAAATATATTCACATGGCGGCGTGTATTAATGGGATGTGTGGCTGCGCGCATCCTGTTTCCGGACGAAAGCCTTCTCACCCGTACTCTTGCTTGCAAATATGGTATGGCAGACTTGTTTTCTCGCAAAAGAACCCACTCAAAAATCTGGAAAACTATTGCATTGAGAAATGGTGTTGTTACCAAACATATGTTCTGGATGATCAGCAATGGTCTCTCGGTTTCCACACTCAAAGATGCATGGTTGGGTGTGCTGCCCATCTCAAAATGGCTAACTTTTGTTAACATTCAAGCTCTCCCCGACATGGTTGCCAGCTTTCTGGGCAGTGAGGGAGAGTGGCTGGACAACAAACTTGATTGCTTTGGTGCTGCCATTATTGATATTATCAAGGGTTTACAACGAGTTGATGCTGGTGAGGCGGATAAACTCGTCTGGGCGCAAACTGAGGCTGTCACAATGGATGCTACTGCGGTTTACAATGCTGAATGCGAGGCGTCTCCCCTGATTGGTAATAATATTTGGAAAATTAAATCCCAACCAAGAATTCTTATATTTTTATGGAGAGCTGTGAACAATCTTTTACCAACAAATCATTGGCTATACAACCACCGTCTTTGCAATGATGCTAAATGCCCTTGGGGCTGCAGTGAAGAGGAAACAATCCCTCACATTCTCCAAAACTGTAGACTCATCTCCAGGATTAAATCTGAAGGTATAAAACTCTTGATCCAACCCAATATCCTTGGCCAGAACTTGCTGGAATTGATTTGCAATGATAATTTTATCAGTACATACCCAGATATTGCAAGCTTCATCTCATCCGTCATGTACAATACCTGGAAAGCAAGAAATGCCAAAGTTCATGGTGAACGTTTCTCTCCACCTGCCATAATTATCATCAATGTTATTCGAGACTCATCGAACGGGAGCTAGCCGCCCCATAGTAAACGCCTACATTCTTGGTTGCCCCCGCCTGATGGATGGCTCAAAATAAACTTTGATGGATCGGTAATGGACAACAATATTGTGGGACTGGGCTGTATAATCCGGGACCACAACGGGAGCCTAATTGCTGCCAATGGCTTGCGCCATCATCGTAGATCGATCTGTATGACTGAATTTATGGCTGCAAAGGCTGGGGTGTTGCTTGCGACTCAACATAGCACTGGGATCTTGGGTTTCATCCTCAAAGGGGACTCTTTGGACGCCATCTCAAGGATAACTCGTATTCTGGCCGGAAACTACTCGGGGCAATATGAAGACTTAATGGCTCGCCACATGAAGGACTTACCAAGAATAGTGGTATCACTTGTTGATCGAAAGGCGAACTATGCTGCGGTTCATATTGCAAAGATGCTTGCCATCTTGACTTTAATTGGGTAAAGGGAATGCCCCTTACCAATGCCTTCTCTCTTATTTTGATGCATGACACCAACTACTTGTAGACCTCCATTTTTAATATATATATATATATATATATATATATATATATATATATATATATATATATATATATATATATATATATATATATATATATATAGGCTAAAGCCAACTTCAAGGAACCCAAAATTTTTGATTTCTCACAAGGTGCCGGCGGAGTCCTAAGAGCAACATCCGCCGATCCCTGGTCGGCATCGTTTATGGTTGAGACTAGGACGGTATCTGATCGTCTTCGAGCCCACAACTTTCGTTCTTGATTAATGAAAACATCCTTGGCAAATGCTTTCGCAGTGGTTCGTCTTTCATAAATCCAAGAATTTCACCTCTGACTATGAAATACGAATGCCCCCGACCGTCCCTCTTAATCATTACTCCGATCCCGAAGGCCAACATAATAGGACCGAAATCCTGTGATGTTATCCCATGCTAATGTATTCAGGGCTTAGGCTTGCTTTAAGCACTCTAATTTCTTCAAAGTAACAGCACCGGAGGAACGACCCGGCCAATTAAGGCCAGGAACGTATCGCCGGTATAAGGGATAGGCACAGCGGTGTACACCGTGAGGCGGACCGACCGACCCAACCCAAAGTCCAACTACGAGCTTTTTAACTGCAACAACTTAAATATACGCTATTGGAGCTGGAATTACCGTGACTGCTGGCACCAGACTTGCCCTCCAATGGATTCTCGTTAAGGGATTTAGATTGTACTCATTCCAATTACCAGACTCAAAGAGTCCAGTATTGTTATTTATTGTCACTACCTCCTCGTGTTAGGATTGGGTAATTTGCGCGCCTGCTGCCTTCCTTGGCTATGGTAGCCGTCTCTCAGGCTCCCTCTCCAGAATCGAACCCTAATTCTCCATCACCCGTCACCACCATGGTAGGCCACTATCCTACCATCGAAAGTTGATAGGGCAAATATTCGAATGATGCATCGCCGGCACAAAAGGCCATGCGATTCGACAAGTTATCATGAATCATCAGGGCAACAGGAAAAACCTGCGTCGACCTTTTACCTAATAAATGCTTCTCTTCCAAAAGTCGGGGATTTGATGCATGTATTAGCTCTAGAATTACTACGGTTATCTGAGTAGCACGTACCATCAAACAAACTATAACTGATTTAATGAGCCATTAGCAGTTTCACAGTCTAAAATAGTTCATACTTACACATGCATGGCTTAATCTTTGAGACAAGCATATGACTACTGGCAGGATCAACCAGGTTGCACAACCTCAACACAATATGAAAGCATCCAAACCATTCACCATCAGCACGCGAAAGGAAGGGAGAAATCATGGTTGTACAGGTTAAGAGTCAAGTTTGCCTCCAAAATAACTCACATTAACAAGATTACAATGACACCAAAATATGCTTTTAATTTGCTGCTTCATATAACAACATCATGTAGAGTTACGGATCAGCAACCAGCAGACTGGATGTTTTGGTAGGCACATACGTCTTGCCAAATAGCTGATCAAATAATAACTGCAATGCCAACCATTGCCTCTTTTTACATTGAAAGAAGAGACAAGGATCAATCTTTCTTCAAATTCAATGCCAATATTGAGAATGGGATCAAAATGCAAGCAACATGACCGACACACCACATCCATAATGACTTGTGGCCAACAAAATGAAACATGTGCTTTTAACATTGATCAACAACACTGAAGGTACACCAAACAAAGTGAGCATTATTGAATGCAACTCATATGCCGCAAACGGTCTCAAAACAACCCACATATGCAAGCCCCGATGACAACACAACAAGAGCCAAAAAGACCAACACTAAATAGGAGAAAAGAGCTCCGCAAGGCATGAATGTTTTGGAGGATCGATGCACAAGAATAATCACATATGCATCGCACAATATAAAGATGAAAATTTGGGGGCATGACATAAGATCTAAGCCGAGACATATCATGCACAACAAGCACTAGAGCGCAATCAAATTTTCTTCCCTCCACCAGTATGTAATTCAAATTCACAAAAAATGAGCCCCAGAGAGTGCAAAACCCCCTAAAAGCTTAAAAATGTGCAGCATGTCTAGCGCCTGCCGTGTATTATTTGACTCGTAATCCAAACATTCAATATTAAATTTCCCTGGTGTGTGCCATTTCGTGCCAGACTGGCATTTCTCCCGCAGATACTTATTTCTTGCACGGTCGCACATTTGTTTTCCGAGCGGGATTTATTTGCCAGCCTGCATAATTTTTGCGCGGCTATGCAATTTTTGACGTCGCACGTATTTTTTTGCTCGAGTGCCTATTAATTGCCTGAGCGTGCAGTTTTTCGTCGGGGCGTAGAATTTTTTGTCCGTATTTGTCCGGACGCACATTTATTTTCTGGAACGCATTTTCCTCTCATTCGCGTAATTCCCCCCCCCCCCCCCCCCCCCCGGCATGCTATTTCTTATTTTATCTGGTGCACACTTGCTTGTCAAACATGTATTTTTTGCATGTACGCATAAATTTAACATATACACGCATTTTTCGTTGCGACGTATTTTTTTGCTCGGGGGCACATTATTTGCCTGAGCGTGCATTTTTCGCCGGGGCGTAGAATTTTCTTCTCATTTTTGTCCGGAAGGGCATTTATTTTAAAAATGCGCATTTTCCTATCATTCACTTTTTTTCCTCCCGTCCACGCTCTTTCTTATCCGGTGCACATTTGTTTGACGAACGTGCTTTTTTTGTCTGTACGATTACGATACACGCTTTTTTTTTGCCGGGGCGCTTTTTTTGCCCTTCTGTGAATTTTACTCTTGGACGCGCATTTTTCGCCGTGGCGCGCATTTTTCGCAAGTGCATGCATTTTTCTTTGACATATTATTATGATGACCGGAGTGATACATAACTCAATCATCATAATAATGTGTCGAAGGATCAATAAGATATATTTGAGTAATCGGTAAGATCGATGACAGTCATCATACGGATCGTATCTAGCATAATGAGATCGTATCAGTGTATCAACATGATTCCTGGAAGTGATGTTCTGTGATTGACATTAATCATCGAAGTATTATAAAGATCTCTTTTATGAGACTCTTGGGAGTGAGTGTAAGTTGACTCGTAATCCTCAAATAGAGGATTTCTCATAAGTGCGCACCTTTCTAAGTAGTGGTGTGTGGTTTCTTGAAAGGGTCTAATGGAATGCTCGTCTAGACTATTCACCATAACATTAAGGTTTTTCAATTCTTCTCGCACTAGATATTAAGCTTTCGGCTAACGTCGTCATTTGGTGGGCAAAAGGTATAAACCACGGGGGTGTTTCATTCCCTTCGTTTCCACGACTCGATTGACCAAGCTCAACTAGACGCATCTCTGAGTTTTACCTCTTGAGGGTGTTCATGTGGTGAACTGTGATGGGGTTAACTCATACTCACTAACATATCATACGTGGGTGCATGCAAGCAGATAAGTTATCATATTGCAGTGTGCGTGTGTGAGAGCATGAGTGAGTCATCATATTGCATTTATAACATTACCTTGCATCACATAAGATTCTTATCATATAAGTTTTATAGACACTCTTATATGATGAGTTAAATATTTATGAGCATTTTTATAAGTTAAGTTACTTTCTTGTTGTAGATTTATATTCTTTTTGGAATGAATGTTGCTTGTGTAGAACTCCTAGAGTAGAATGCTGATATTGTTGTTATTTTATGCTTATATTACCACTTATGATATATAGAAGATATAGTGCATGCTTATTATTACTGCTTATATATATTGTACCCTCTTCTTTTCTTCGCCCGGTGCCTGAGAGACGCCGGGGGAGCGGATGTGATAGTCAACTAACGGTTGCTACGTCTTCCATTTTAAGTGGAAACCCAGCAGATAGAGCAGCAACAGCAGGTCATACAGCAGGGTAGCCAGGCCAGTGTGACAGGGCCTGATACGACGCTATCTTCGCTGCCGTCGGTTACAGATGTGAGTTTTGAGAGACTCGTGATTATAGCAATTTTTGTGTACTCTGACATTAAAGAAATATTGTAGATTCTTATTATTGTTATACTTGTTTGGACTTATTAACTTGTGTGGATTGCGACTTATATATATTATTTATGTTGGGTTGGTATGGATGATATTGGTGTTAGACGGCAGGATATGCCTCTTGTAGTATCGGTCGACCTGTGTGTCTGCGTTACCACAACGCGGCTGTTCTGGGCATAAGACTCCCCTCAGCTGTGTCTTGTGTTCCGGGAGGATGGTCTTACAAATGGTATCAGAGGGAGGTTTCGATCCTCCGACCTTAGGGCCTGACAACACGTAAAATGAAAGGCTCAGGCGCCGCATTTAAGGTTTGGTACCACGTAGACCACATGAGCTCATATGAGTGTATGAACAGTAACTCTTCAAATATTTAACTTAAGATCTAAGATTATTTCTTAAAATAATTAGTAATTATTATAATTTATCTAAATTATTGTTATACATACATTTTCATGAGAAGTGTTCTACATTAAAGTTGTAGATCTCGACGAGATGTACAACTTTCAGGTCAAACACTTTTTTATTTGAAGCAATTTAGACCCTCGATTTGGCCCCGAAAAAAAGTCACGCCGAACATATGTACGGACGCCCGGGGTCAGCGTGACTTTTCGGGGGCCAAATCGCGGTCTTAAACGGCATCGTATTAAAAAATGTTGAACATGAAAGTTGTAGATCTTGACAAGATCATCAACTTTCATTGTGAATACTTTTTGATTTGATGCAGTTTAGACCCCCCGATTTAGGTCCCGAAAAAAATAACGCCGAAAATCTGTACGGACCACTGGTTCCGTGCGTGTCTTTTTTCGGGCCCAAATTGGAGGCCAAAACGACTTAAAATAAAAAACTGGTCAGCATGAAAGTTGTAGATATTCAGAAAAATAATTATTCATCAAAAATTCCAGGAAAATTACGGGAGGCCTCGTTATAATTCCAAAAAAAATAAATAAATGATCGATTGTTAGTGAGAATACTCTTATAATGTTTTCGCCAAGATTGCCTCTAAGGAATCAAATTTCGTTTTAATGGTCTCGTTATTATGCGTTCATGTGCACTATTGAATGCCACATTACTACATTCGCACCAGCGCATCTTTTGAGTTATGGAAGGCTAGTGGCCGGAATAATAAATACTATTAAAAAAAAACGTGGGAGTACCCCCTTATAGTGATATTCTACAATGAGGGGTGGGGGGACGAATCTACTGCGACTTGGGGAAGAATCTCAGTGGATCGTGGCAGCAAGGCCACTCTACCACGTATAATACCCTGTAGCGAATTTAAGTCGTCTGTAAAGGATTCTACCGATTATTCATTTGAAACTGCAATTAAAGGCATCCACGCAAGTTATGTACAAAACTCGTGTGGAGGAAACCTACATCACGCGCCCTTGAGAGCTATAGCCCTACTGTTGGACATGGGACAAATGAAAGGCTCAGGCGCCGCATTTTTAGCGTGGATTCTGACTTAGAGGCGTTCAGTCATAATCCTACACACAGTAGCTTCGCACCACTGGCTTTTCAACCAAGCGCGATGACCAATTGTGTGAATCAACAGTTTCTCTCGTACTAGGTTGAATTACTATCACGACACAATCATCAGTAGGGTAAAACTGACCTATCTCACGACGGTCTAAACCCAGCTCACGTTCCCTATTGGTGGGTGAACAATCCAACACTTGGTGAATTCTGCTTCACAATGATAGGAAGAGCCGACATCGATGGATCAAAAAGCAACGTCACTATGAACGCTTGGCTGCCACAAGCCAGTTATCCCTGTGATAACTTTTCTGACACCTCTAGCTTTAAATTCTGAAGGCCTAAAGGATCGATACACCACGCTTGCACGGTTCTTATTCGTACTGGAAATCAGAATCAAACAAGCTTTTACCCTTTTATTCCACACGAGATTTCTGTTCTCATTGAGCTCATCTTAGTACACCTGCGTTATCTTTTAACAGATGTGCCGCATCAGCATGAAAATCGGATTTTCTCTCTTCGAATGAATGGCGCTACCATAACTGATGAGCAACAAATTGGGAAGGAATTTGTCAACCATTTCACTTCTAGATGGTGCCTGGATGATGTCACGTCCCAAGATAGCTTGCCGATCCCACACAATATGGTAAATGATGTTGATGCTCGAAGCCTTCTATCCCCTTTGTTGGATTCCGAAATCAAAGCAGCTATTTTCTCATTTGGCCGCAATAAATCGCCGAGTTTTTGTTGAAATTTGTGAAGTGGAAGTGGGTGACGGGACAGGCCGCGCGGCCTGTGCGGACAGCTTTGGCGGACTGGGCGGACTGGGCGGACTGCGTTTTGCGGCCTGGTGAAAAGTCTGGTGGAAGCCGGCTGTGTTCTGAGCGGGTTGTTGCATGGAGTCCGCGGTTTGGTGCGGCCTGGTATCTGCGGATAGAGAGGCTTGCGGACTGGTGCTTTGCTCAGTGGTCGCGGGAGCAAGCTTGTGCTGTTGGCGGGTTGGTTCGAGTTCGCGGGTAGCCTTGCGGACTGGTGTGTCCGCGGTTTTGGGCTATTGTGGACTGGGCCTTGAGCTTGGCTGAGGCCTTGTCGAGCTCAGGTGTTACTGCAGGTCTTGCTGTGGAGACCGGTTGGCGGACTGGTGTTTGGAGTCCGGGAAGTAGCTGCTGTGTTGGACAAGTGCGAGGAGCTCGCGGACTGGTTGCGGTCTGTGCTAGGGTGTTTGGCAGACGGGACTTTGTGTCCGCCATGCTCGCACTGGCCCTTGATGGTTTTGGACTTGGTCACACATTGTGCCAAGTTCATGGTGTCCGCCGTATCCGCCAAGTCCGCTGTGATCGGGCGGACTGTTGCTGTTTGCCTTTGGTCATGGACTTGTGGCGGATTGAGGTGTGAGTCTTGCGGACTTCCTCAGGTTGGTGCGGACTGCCATTGAATAGGGTGCTGTCCTGAAGCAGTTGGAGCTTTGCGGGCTGGTGCCTTGTCCGCTTAGCTTGGGCGGACTGGAGAGGGTTCGTCAATGGTTGCCTTGCTCCTGGCGGTTTCCCTTGGTGACTGGCTAAGTCCTCGCGGACTGAGCGGACGGTCGTTTGTGTTCGCGCGGACTGGGGCGGTGTCGCTATCTCTTGGGCGGTGACCACACTCCTCACCTGGCCTATAAATAGGACCCCCCTGGCACATCTACAGTAACCTAAGTAACGTGAGTGAACAGTAAATTGGGTTGGGCGAGTGCTGCGGTCTGTGTTTTCCAGTCCGCGCGGATTGTTTCAGGCTGACGGTTTGTTGTGTGCAGGTCGCGCGGATAACTTCAAGGAGCCAGGAGTTTGGCTGTGACTTCGGTCAGTGCTTGGAAGTGTGCGGTCTCTGCGGACTCAGCAGGAGGTCGCTCTGCGGCTTGTCAGTTCTGTTTCAACTTTCCCAGCTTCAATAACCTGTCCGCCGGCTTCAGCGGGTAGGGGAGTTCCTCAGTTCGGGTTCAGCAGGAGGCGAATAACGGTCTGTCCGCGCGGCCTCGCGGTCTCGGCGGATTGCAGCATAGCTTGGGCGAGCTCAGCGGTCTCGGCGGTCTCGGCGACCTCGCGGTCTCGGCGGACTGGAGTGCTGTCCGCCCGGCTTGTTTTTTGGTTCTTTCTGTTTACAGCAGTAATACTAGCGAAATCATGTCTCGCTATGTATGCCTCGGATTGTAAAGAAGTGAATGCATAATAAGACCGTCTTGTGCTTCCATTGTTTTGTTGGGTGCAACCTCTAGTCCTTGGGTTTTCCGCAGGTTCAGCGTGCGAACTGGGTAGTTCCGAAGATATTAATTTGGTGTTTGGGCTATCTTGCTGACCACGTTGAGAAAATTTAACATGGTATCAAAGCGAGGTTTCTGAGGTTGCGGAGGTTCAGTTGCGTGAGCGGGGGTCAACCAGCGTTGTTACTCAGTGATTAAGTGGTATTCAACCTGTGTTGTTGCTCGGAGCTGCTGAAGGGTACCAACAGGTGGTTGTAATGGAAGGAAGCTTAGCAAGAGGTCTTGGCATTGAACTCTTAACGCCGACTAACTATAAAAAGTGGAAGTCGTGCATGAAGAGTTATCTTCTGGGCGAGGAGCTGTGGGAAGTCGTCGGTGGAGACGACAGACAGGAAGTTACTGCTGCTTTCGGTACTGCTGAGCAGGTGAGGCTCTGGAGAAGAACTAATGCTAAGGCAGAGTTCGTTCTGAAGAGAGCTGTCTCTCCGGAACTGTTTGATCACATCATTGGATGTGAGTCGGCTGCTGATATTTGGACAACCATTGATGAGTTGTTCAATAGGAAGAATGTGGCGCGGCTTCAGTTCCTGGAGAATGAGTTGGCCAGGGCAACTCAGGGAGACCTTTCCATCTCCAAGTACTTCTTAAAGATGAAGAGCTTGTGTGCTGAGCTGTCGGCACTGGATCCTGATGAGCCTATCTCTGAGGCAAAGATGAAAAGGCATATTATCCGCGGCTTGCGGAAGGAGTATGTGGCCTTTGTCACATCTGTTCAAGGGTGGGCTACTCAGCCGTCGTTGCTGGAGCTGGAGAATCTGCTTGCCTCGCAGGAGAGCTTAGCAAGGCAGATGGCTGGAGTGAATCTGAATCAGGAAGGCAGCGAGGCTCTCTTCTCAGGCAAGAAGAAGGGATGGGAAGGGAAGAAGAAGAAGAAGGTGCAGGTCGCTGTTGAGAAGGAGACTTCATCTTCGTATCCGCCGGAGAGGAGCAATGCTCCTAAGGACTGGAAGAAGAATCTGAAGTGCTACCGGTGTCATCAGCGAGGGCACTTCAAGCGGGACTGCAAGGTCAAACTGCAGCCTGGGCATGCTGCGGGAAAGGAGGAAGCTTGCTCGCGAAGTGAAGAAGCAGAATGGGGAGGAGCTTTCATGACGGGCACTTGTGTCCGGGCCTTATCTGCTGAGGACTTCAACAGCGAGTGGATCGTCGACTCCGGGTGTGGTCATCACCTCACCGGAGACAAGTCAAAGTTCACCTCCATGCAGGCTTACTCAGGTAATGAAGCTATTATCACTGCTGATAATACTGTTTATGCAGTAGAGAAGGAGGGGGTCGTGTCTTTGGGTAGTGATCAGGGGCCACTCACGTTAAGGAGTGTGTATCACGTGCCGGGCATGAAGAAGAACCTCTTCTCGGTGACCAACGCGGTGGACGCTGGGTATCACGTTCTGTTTGGGCCAACAGACGTGAGGTTCCTTCGCAACGTATCAGCGGTGAAGGCTGATGTTGCTCATGTTGGGAGGAGGGTGAAGAACTTGTTTGTTCTTTCCACCAGTGCCTATGTTGATAGGATGAGAGCCAATGATAGTGCGGCTATCTGGCATGAGAGGCTGGGGCATGTTGGCATGGACAAGCTAAAGGCAATGGCTAGTAGAAGTCTGGTGAGGGGGTTGCCAATGTTGTCCTCCTTTGGTGATGGGCATGTTTGTGCGGGCTGTCAATACGGTAAGGCACATCGCCTTCCGTTTGATAAATCTCAAACAAGGAGCAAGAAATCATTGGAGTGTATTCATGGCGACCTGATGGGACCGACTGTTACTGCCAGCCTTGGTGGAAGCAAATACATGCTTGTCTTGGTTGATGACTACTCAAGATATACTTGGGTGTACTTCTTAAAGGAGAAGTCGGAAGCCTTCCGGTTGTTCGTGGAGTTCAAGGAGTTGGTAGAAGGCCGGCTTGGCTTGCGGATTAAGAAGTTTAAAACTGATAACGGGGGGGGGGGGGGAGTTTGTCTCCTCCGAGTTTTCTAACTTCTGCAGGAAGCACGGGATCCAACGAGAGCTCACTTGTTCTCACACTCCACAACAAAATGGGGTAGTGGAGCGGAAGATCCGTCATTTGACGGAAACCTGCAAATGCTGGCTGCATGCGAAAGATATTCCAAGGTCCTTTTGGGCGGAGGGAATGTCTTGTGCTGCTTATGTTATCAACCGGATGCCACTCAGCCCTATCAACATGAAGACTCCTATTGAGCTGTTGCTGAAGGAGAAGCCGAATGTTGGACACCTTCGGGTGTTCGGTTCAACTTGCTACGTGCATGTCCCGGATGCTTCACGGATAAAGCTGGATGCGAAGGCAAGGAAACTTGTCTTTGTTGGCTATGATGAGCGGAAGAAGGGATGGAAATGCATGGACCCTGTGACGAAGAAGTTCGTGGTGTCAAGAGACGTTGTCTTTGACGAGCTGACGTCATATGGAGGTGGCTCGGTGGAGCCTACCGGAAGTAGCAAGGTTGAGGAAGCACCGGTGGAGGCTGCTGAAGGCTTGGAAGAGGAGCTTGCTGTTTCACCAGCAGCTCCTGTTGCTTCGAACTCCGAGGCTGAGCCTTCTGGCTCAGGAAGCAGGGGGAGCACTGCTCAATGCTTGCCCCAGGTAGGAGTGGAGCCCGAAGAAGCAACGGAAGCCGTGAGCAAGGAGTCGTGTCTTCGGAGATCGTAGAGGGTGGTTAAGCCACCGGCTCGGTACTGTGATGGGAATGCAGTGAGCTTTGTCTCCTGCTTCTTTGCAGGTCCTCTGGATGAGCGAGAGCCTGCAAACTTCAACGAGGCCACTGGAGTGAAGGAGTGGGATGATGTCATGAAGGAAGAGATTGATGCTCTGAAGAAGAATGAAACCTGGGACCTTGTGCCCAAGGTTGATGGCGTTACTCCGGTTACTTGCAAGTGGGTGTATAAGTTGAAGAAGAAGGCTGATGGGAGCATTAATCGGTTCAAGGCTCGCCTGGTCGCAAGAGGATTCTCACAGCAGTATGGAGAAGACTATGAGGAGACATTCAGTCCAGTTGCGAAGATGACGTCTGTAAGAGTGGTGATCGCCTTGGCTGCTAGCAAGGGATGGAGGTTGTGGCAACTCGATGTGAAGAATGCCTTTCTTTACGGAGAGATTGACAAGGACATCTTCATGGATCAGCCGCTTGGTTTCGTCTCTGAGAAGCATCCGGACTATGTCTGCAAACTCAGGAAGGCTCTCTATGGGTTGAAGCAAGCTCCTCGAGCGTGGTATGGGAAAATTGCAGAGTACTTGCAATTCTGTGGATACCTGGCTTCTAACTCGGACTCAAGCTTGTTCGTCAAGAAGAAGGGAGAGCTAAGAGTCTTGGTCCTACTGTATGTGGATGACATGATCATCACAGGGAATTCGGAGGAGGAAGTAGCAAGGCTCAGGGCTGAGCTTGCTATACGCTTCGAGATGAAAGACTTGGGAGAGTTGCATCACTTTCTTGGTCTTGAAGTGGAGAGGAAGGAGTGCGGGATTCTCATTAGCCAGAAAGGATATGCTGATCGTATTGTGAAGCGGTTTGGCATGGGCGAAGGGAAGAAGTGCTCTACTCCACTGGAATCTGGGCTGAAGCTTCGACGGGATGAGGGAAGGGTTCTTCATGATCCCTTGGTGTTCAGGGCTCTTGTTGGGAGCTTGATCTATCTGACGATTACAAGGCCGGATATAGCTTATGCTGTTGGCCGAGTAAGTCGGTATATGGCTGAACCAAGGCAATCTCATCTAGTGGCGGCGAAGGGGATTCTGAAGTATGTCAAGGTGACTTCTGAGATGGGACTCCTCTATGGAAGGGATGCGGAGTTTGCGTTGCTCGGGTACACAGATGCTGACTATGGCGGTGATTCGGATGATCGGAGGTCTACTTCAGGTTATGTGTTCACTTGCGGTTCAGCTAGCATCTCGTGGTGTAGCAAGAAGCAGTACTCGGTGTCGGTTTCAACCACGGAGGCGGAGTATAAGGCTTCGGCCTTGGCTGCTCGGGAAGCCGTTTGGTTGAGGAGACTTATAGAGGATGTCCATGAAGAAGTGCAAGGGCCTACTTTACTCCGGGGTGACAATGAGAGTGCTCTCAAACTGGTGAATAATCCAGTGTGTCACGCCAGGACCAAGCATATAGAGATTGATCACCACTTCATCAGGGAGAAGGTGTTGGAAGGATCTCTGCTGGTCGAGCATGTTCGGAGTGAAGATAATCTTGCTGACATCTTCACGAAGCCGCTGTCGAAGGGACCCTTTGAATGCTTGCGCAGCTTGTTGGGCTTGGTCACCACTTCTCACTTCAAGGGGGAGTGTTGAAATTTATGAAGTGGAAGTGGGTGACGGGACAGGCCGCGCGGCCTGTGCGGACAGCTTTGGCGGACTGGGCGGACTGGGCGGACTGCGTTTTGCGGCCTGGTAAAAAGTCTGGTGGAAGCCGGCTGTGTTCTGAGCGGGTTGTTGCATGGAGTCCGCGGTTTGGTGCGGCCTGGTATCTGCGGATAGAGAGGCTTGCGGACTGGTGCTTTGCTCAGTGGTCGCGGGAGCAAGCTTGTGCTGTTGGCGGGTTGGTTCGAGTTCGCGGGTAGCCTTGCGGACTGGTGTGTCCGCGGTTTTGGGCTGTTGCGGACTGGGCCTTGAGCTTGGCTGAGGCCTTGTCGAGCTCAGGTGTTATAGCAGGTCTTGCTGTGGAGACCGGTTGGCGGACTGGTGTTTGGAGTCCGGGAAGTAGCTGCTGTGTTGGACAAGTGCGAGGAGCTCGCGGACTGGTTGCGGTCTGTGCTAGGGTGTTTGGCGGACGGGACTTTGTGTCCGCCATGCTCGCACTGGCCCTTGATGGTTTTGGACTTGGTCACACATTGTGCCAAGTTCATGGTGTCCGCCGTATCCGCCAAGTCCGCTGTGACCGGGCGGACTGTTGTTGTTTGCCTTTGGTCGTGGACTTGTGGCGGATTGAGGTGTGAGTCTTGCGGACTGCCTCGGGTTGGTGCGGACTGCCATTGAATAGGGTGCTGTCCTGAAGCAGTTGGAGCTTTGCGGGCTGGTGCCTTGTCCGCTTAGCTTGGGCGGACTGGAGAGGGTTCGTCAATGGTTGCCTTGCTCCTGGCGGTTTCCCTTGGTGACTGGCTAAGTCCTCGCGGACTGAGCGGACGGTCGTTTGTGTTCGCGCGGACTGGGGCGGCGTCGCTATCTCTTGGGCGGTGACCACACTCCTCACCTGGCATATAAATAGGACCCCCCTGGCACATCTACAGTAACCTAAGTAACGTGAGTGAACAGTAAATTGGGTTGGGCGAGTGCTGCAGTCTGTGTTTTCCAGTCCGCGCGGATTGTTTCAGGCTGACGGTTTGCTGTGTGCAGGTCGCGCGGATAACTTCAAGGAGCCAGGAGTTTGGCTGTGACTTCGGTCAGTGCTTGGAAGTGTGCGGTCTCTGCGGACTCAGCAGGAGGTCGCTCTGCGGCTTGTCAGTTCTGTTTCAACTTTCCCAGCTTCAATAACCTGTCCGCCGGCTTCAGGCGGGTAGGGGAGTTCCTCAGTTCGGGTTCAGCAGGAGGCGAATAACGGTCTGTCCGCGCGGCCTCGCGGTCTCGGCGAACTCCGTGGTATTCGGCGGATTGCAGCATAGCTTGGGCGAGCTCAGCGGTCTCGGCGGTCTCGGCGACCTCGCGGTCTCGGCGGACTGGAGTGCTGTCCGCCCGGCTTGTTTTTTGGTTCTTTCTGTTTACAGCAGTAATACTAGCGAAATCATGTCTCGCTATGTATGCCTCGGATTGTAAAGAAGTGAATGCATAATAAGACCGTCTTGTGCTTCCATTGTTTTGTTGGGTGCAACCTCTAGTCCTTGGGTTTTCCGCAGGTTCAGCGTGCGAACTGGGTAGTTCCGAAGATATTAATTTGGTGTTTGGGCTATCTTGCTGACCACGTTGAGAAAATTTAACAGTTTTGACGGAGTCACTCACTCCTTTTTCACTCATTTTTGGGGCTTCACCATGAACGAAATTGTGGCTGCTGTGAAGGATTTTTTTGTCACTCGGCGCATGGATAATTGTTGGAAAGAAACTCTTGTTATACTCATTCCAAAATGTTCGCAACCTAGCTTGCCTGAGCATTTCTGCCCAATCAGCCTTTGCTCCACTATATACAAAGTTGTTGCAAAAATTATTGCTAACCGAATGAAACGATACTCCATGATCTTGGCCATAAAAAGTTGCAGCTTTATCATAACTCGGAATCAAGCTCCGACCTGGACGGATACAATCCAATGACTTTGACAGCTTGCTGAATAAAATGGCATGCAGAATTCGAAGTTGGGGATCTCGACATCTATCTATGGCCGGTCGGCTAACTTTAATACAAAGCACTCTGGCAGCAATACCGTTAAATGCTCTCCAATGCGTCGGTGCCAATCTCAATCATGAAAAAAAATAAACAGCTTCCTCAAAAAATTTCTCTGGAATGGTTCAAACAACAAAGGCGCAATTCACTACACTAGCTGTGAAAATATTTGCCTCCCCAAAGACATGGGTGGATTGGGAATAAAAAATATATTCACATGGCGGCGCGTATTAATGGGATGGGTGCTGCGCACATCCTGTTTCCGGACGAAAGCCTTCACGCCCGTACTCTTGCTTGCAAATATGGTATGGCAGACTTGTTTTCTCGCAAAAGAACCCACTCAAAAATCTGGAAAACTATTGCATTGGGAAATGGTGTTGTTACCAAACATATGTTCTGGATGATCAGCAATGGTCTCTCGGTTTCCACGCTCAAAGATACATGGTTGGGTGTGTTGCCCATCTCAAAATGGCCAAATTTTGTTAACATTCAAGCTCTCCCCGACATGGTTGCCAGCTTGCTGGGCAGTGAGGGAGAGTGGCTGGACAACAAACTTGATTGCTTTGGTGCTGCCATTATTGATATTATCAAGGGTTTACAACGAGTTGATGCTGGTGAGGCAGATAAACTCGTCTGGGCGCATACTGAGGCTGTCACAATGGATGCTGCTGCGGTTTACAATGCTGAATGCGAGGCGTCTCCCCTGATTGGTAATAATATTTGGAAAATTAAATCCCAACCAAGAATTCTTATGTTTTTATGGAGAGCTGTGAACAATCTTTTACCAACAAATCATTGGCTATACAACCACCGTCTTCGCAATGATGCTAAATTCCCTTGGGGCTGCAGTGAAGAGGAAACAATCCCTCACATTCTCCAAAATTGTAGAATCTTCTCCAGGATTAAATCTGAAGGAGCAAAACTCTTGATCCAACCCAATATCCTTGGCCAGAACTTGCTGGAATTGATTTGCAATGATAATTTTATCAGTACATACCCAGATATTGCAAGCTTCATCTCATCCGTCCTGTACAATACCTGGAAAGCAAGAAATGCCAAAGTTCATGGTGAACTTTTCTCTCCACCTGCCACAATTATCATCAATGCTATTCGAGACTCATCGAACGGGAGCTGGCCGCCCCATAGTAAACACCTACATTCTTGGTTGCCCCCGCCTGATGGATGGCTCAAAATAAACTTTGATAGATCAGTAATGGACAACAATATTGCGGGACTGGGCTGTATAATCCGGGACCACAACAGGAGCCTAATTGCTGCCAATGGCTTGTGCCATCTGAAAGTGTGAGTTAGATCTGATATACTCTAGAGGGAGGGGGGTGAATAGAGTATGGTGCTTGCAAAAAAAAATTTTACAACAGTTGTTGTATTCTAATGTGAACATGGAAGCAAATAATAAAAAGTAAATCTAATCACAGAATAATCACAGAGCAATCTAGTCACAAAGCAACCTAGTCACAAACCAACCTAGTCACAAACCAACCTAGTCACAAACCACAGCCAGAAACAAAAAGAAAAACAAGCAACCAGAAGACACAAGGAGCTATAGTGGTTCCCCAACCAATCTGAGTACATCCACTCTTCTACCACCCTAGGTAGGAATCCACTGCAGGATAAGTTGATCAGGTGTCCTGGGCACCAATGAGCTTTTGATAAGGTGCTCAAAAACCAAACCAAATTTTTTGATCAGGTGTCTTGCCACCAATGAGCTTTTGATAAGGTGCTCAAAAACCACACACAAACTTTTGAAGGGAGTTTGAAAAACCCTTTACAGAGGTGGGGATGAGAGAGTGATGAAAGTCTTCTTTTCTCAATCACAGTGAGAAGACTATGTGGATTCAGTGATGTTGTCAAAGCTCCCCCTGAGATCTGTAGTTGTTCAGGAAGTGAGGCTTTGCAGTAGGGTGATAGGCCTTCAGAAAATTGATCTCCAGCAAAGGATGATTTCAGCAACATCTGAAATGTGAGGTGTCTGGAGTCTTGAATGATGATGGCCTTGAACACTTGAATCAAAAGAGATCTGAAGATTTCAGTTTGTTGATCTCCTTTGGTGATGTGTTATGTATGAATTCTTGAGACTGAGAATGTTTGGAACTCTCTCTCTTTCTTTCTCTGTGTAATTGTTGTTTTTAAAGTTGTTGCAGAGCTTGTTGTTGTAGAGATTTTTTTTTTTCTAACTGCTTGTTCTTCTTCTCCAGGGGTTTTTAAAAAATCTGATCTTTTATTCCTTTTTGTCTAAATAGAAATGATCCTCTGTCAAGGTAGTCGTTAGCCTGTCATTAAATGACTTCCTTAATTGCATTTGTCTTCTGGAGGAAAGTCCAATAAAACATTCCTTGATAATTTCTTGAAACTTGCTCCAGATTAAATGAAAAACGGCTACAAGATCTCTGAATTAAATGCTGACAGTAATTCCTTAACTGTCTGAATTTGAATCTTGAAAATCGTTGAACTCTTCAGAAAATCGTCGAACTGAGCTCCACTATCGTTGAACTGAGCTCAGAGATTTGGACTAAGACAGAAACAGAGATCGTCGATCTGAGCTCAACTATCGTTGAACTGAGCTCAGAGATTTGGACTAAGACATACACAGAGATCGTCGATCTCAGCTCCACTATCGTCGAACTGAGCTCAGAGATTTGGAAACGAACTGGAGTCAAGATCGTCGAACTGAGCTCGAAGATCGTCGAATGGGGTTCGACGACTTGATGAAGTTGAGCTCAACGATCGTCGAATGGAGTTCGACGATTCGTCGAAGTGAGCTCAACGATCGTCGAATGAAGTTCGACGATTCGTCGTACTGAGCTCGACGAATTGACTTGATCTTCTGAAACTGAAAATCTTGGTCTTGAGGGCAGCTTCCAAACCTAAGTACTAACCCTTAGACTCAATTCTACTTGACCTTTAGATCTATACAATGAGGTCAAACTAAGTTTCCTAAGAGACATAGTGATCCTGACCCAAATTATTAAGAGGGTGTTCCAACACCATCATCGTAGATCGATCTATATGACTGAATTTATGGCTGCAAAGGCTGGGGTTTTGCTTACGACTCAACATAGCACTGGGATCTTGGGTTTCATCCTCGAAGGGGACTCTTTGGACGCCATCTCAAGGATAACTTATATTCTGGCCGGAAACTACTCGGGGCAATATGAAGACTTAATGGATTGCCACATGAAGGATTTACCAAGAATAGTGATATCACTCGTTGATCGAAAGGCGAACTCTGCTGCGGATCATATTGCAAAGATTGCTTGCCATCTTGACTTTATTTGGGTAAAGGGTATGCCCCTTACCAATGCCTTCTCTCTTATTTTGATGCATGACACCAACTACTTGTAGACCTCCATTTTTATTACATATATATATATATATATATATATATATATATATATATATATATATATATATATATATATATATATATATATATATATATATATATATATATATATATATAGGCTAAGGCCAAGTTCAAGGAACCCAAAAATTTTGATTTCTCACAAGGTGTCGGCGGAGTCCTAAGAGCAACATCCGCCGATCCCTAGTCGGCATCGTTTATGGTTGAGACTAGGACGATATCTGATCGTCTTCGAGCCCCCAACTTTCGTTCTTGATTAATGAAAACATCCTTGGCAAATGCTTTCGCAGTGGTTCGACTTTCATAAATCCAAGAATTTCACCTCTGACTATGAAATATGAATGCCCCCGACCGTCCCTCTTAATCATTACTCCGATCCCGAAGGACAACATAATAGGACCGAAATCCTGTGATGTTATCCTATGATAATGCATCCAGGGCTTAGGCTTGCTTTAAGCACTCTAATTTCTTCAAAGTAACAGCACCGGAGGAACGACCCGGCCAATTAAGGCCAGGAACGTATCGCTGGTATAAGGGATAGGCACAGCGGTGCACACCGTGAGGCGGACCGACCGACCCAACCCAAAGTCCAACTACGAGCTTTTTAACTGCAACAACTTAAATATACGCTATTGGAGCTGGAATTATCGTGACTGCTGGCACCAGACTTGCCCTCCAATGGATTCTCGTTAAGGGATTTAGATTGTACTCATTCCAATTACCAGACTCAAAGAGTCCAGAATTGTTATTTATTGTCACTACCTCCTCGTGTTAGGATTGGGTAATTTGCGCGCCTGTTGCCTTCCTTGGCTATGGTAGCCGTCTCTCAGGCTCCCTCTCCGGAATCGAACCCTAATTCTCCGTCACCCGTCACCACGATGGTAGGACACTATCCTACCATCGAAAGTTGATAGGGCAGATATTCGAATGATGCATCGCCGGCACAAAAGGCCATGCGATTCGACAAGTTATCATTAATCATCAGGGCAACAGGCAAAACCTGCGTCGACCTTTTACCTAATAAATGCGTCTCTTTCAAAAGTCGGGGATTTGATGCACGTATTAGCTCTAGAATTACTACGGTTATCCGAGTAGCACGTACCATCAAACAAACTATAACTGATTTAATGAGTCATTCGCAGTTTCACAGTCTGAAATAGTTCATACTTACACATGCATGGCTTAATCTTTAAGACAAGCACATGACTACTAGCATGATCAACCAGGTAGCACAACCTCAACACAACATGAAAGCATCCAAACCATTCACCATCAGCAGGCGAAAGGAAGGGAGAAATCATGGTTGTACAGGTTAAGAGGCAAGTTTGCTTTCAAAATAACTCACATTAATAAGATTACAATGACACCAAAATATGCTTTTAATTTGCTGCTTCATATAACAACATCATGTAGAGTTACGGATCAGCAACCAGCAGACTAGATGTTTGGGTAGGCACATACGTCTCGCCAAATAGCTGATCAAATAATAACTGCAATGCCAACCATTGCCTCTTTTTACATTGAAAGAAGAGACAAGGATCAATCTTTCTTCAAATTCAATGCCAATATTGAGAATGAGATCAAAATGCAAGCAACATGACAGACACACCACATCCATAATGACTTGTGGCCAACAAAATGAAACATATGCTTTTGACATTGATCAGCAACACTGAAGGTACACCAAACAAAGTGAGCATTATTGAATGCAACTCATATGGCGCAAACGGTCTCAAAACAACCCACATATGCAAGCCCCGATGACAACACAACAAGAGCCAAAAAGACCAACACTAAATAGGAGAAAAGAGCTCCACAAGGCATGAATGTTTTGGAGGATCGATGCACAAGAATAATCACATATGCATCGCACAATATAAAGATGAAAATTTTGGGGCATGACATAAGATATAAGCAGAGGCATATCATGCACAACAAGCACTAGAGCGCAATCAAATTTTCTTCCCTCCACCAGTATGTAATTCAGATTCACAAAAAATGAGCGCCAGAGAGTGTAAAACCCCCTAAAATCTTAAAAATCTGCAGCATGTCTAGCGCCTGCCCGTGCATTATTCAACTCGTAATCCAAACATTCAATATTAAATTTCCCTGGTGTGTGCCATTTCGGGCCAGACTGGCATTTCTCCCGCAGATACTTATTTCTTGCACGGTCGCACATTTGTTTTCCGAGTGGGATTTATTTGCCAGCTGCATAATTTTTGCGCGGCTACGCAATTTTTGACGTCGCACTTATTTTTTTGCTCGAGTGCCTATTAATTGCCTGAGCGTGTAGTTTTTCGTCGGGGCGTAGAATTTTTTGTCTGTATTTGTCTAGACGCGCATTTATTTTCTGGAACACATTTTCCTCTCATTCGCGTAATTTCCCCCCGGGCATGCTATTTCTTATTTTATCCGGTGCACACTTACTTGTCAAACACGTATTTTTTGCATGTACGCGTAAATTTAACATATACACGCATTTTTCGTTGCGACGTATTTTTTTTGCCCGGGGGCACATTATTTGCCTGAGCGTGCATTTTTCGCCGGGGCGTTGAATTTTCTTCTCATTTTTGTCCGGACGGGCATTTATTTTAAAAATGCGCATTTTCCTATCATTCGCTTTTTTCCCTCCCTTCCACGCTCTTTCTTATCCGGTGCACATTCGTTTGACGAACGCGCTTTTTTTGTCTGTACGATTACGATACACGTTTTTTTTTGCCGGGGCACGCACTTTTTGCCCTTCTGTGAATTTTACTCTCGGGCACGCATTTTTCGCCGTGGCGCGCATTTTTCGCAAGGGCATGCATTTTTCTTTGACATATTATTATGATGACCGAAATGATACAGAACTCAATTATCATAATAATGTGTCGAAGGATCAATAAGATATATTTGACTACTCGGTAAGATCGATGACAGTCATCATACGGATCGTATCTAGCATAATGAGATCGTATCAGTGTATCAACATGATTCCTGGAAGTGATGTTCTGGGATTGACATTAATCATCGAAGTATTGTAAAGATCTCTTTTATGAGACTCTTGGGAGTGAGTGTAAGTTGACTCGTAATCCTCAAATAGAGGATTTCTCATAAGTGTACACCTTTCTAAGTAGTGGTGTGTGGTTTCTTGAAAGGGTCTAATGGATTGCTCGTCTAGACTATGCACCATAACATTAAGGTTTTTCAATTCTTCTCGCACTAGATATTAAGCTTTCAGCTAACGTCGTCATTTGGTGGGCGAAAGGTATAAACCACGGGGGTGTTTCATTCCCTTCGTTTCCACGACTCGATTGACCAAGCTCAACTAGACGCATCTCAGAGTTTTACCTCTTGAGGGTGTTCATGTGGTGAACTGTGATGGGGTGAACTCATACTCTCTAACCTATCATACGTGGGTGCATGCAAGCAGACAAGTCATCATATTACAGTGTGTGTGTGTGTGAGAGAGCATGAGTGAGTCATCATATTGTATTTATAACATTACCTTGCATCACATAAGATTCTTATCATATAAGTTCGTATAGACACTCTTATATGATGAGTTAAATATTTATGAGCATTTTTATAAGTTAAGTTATTTTCTTGTTGTAGATTTATATTCTTTTTGGGATGAATGTTGCTTGTGTAGAACTCCTAGAGTAGAATGCTGATATTGTTGTTATTTTATGCTTATATTACCACTTATGATATATAGAAGATATAGCGCATGCTTATTATTACTGCTTATATATATTGTACCCTCTTCTTTTCTTCGCCCGGTGCCTGAGAGACACCGAGTGAGCGGATGTGATAGTCAACTAACGGTTGCTACATCTTCCATTGAATCAGGCTCTCATCTAGCGGGCAGGGCTGTTGGCTCACTCGGTGGTTGGAGAAGATTTGGAGAGGAGACCCCGAGCAGACCCGCTGACCAGGCTCTCATCTATCTGGCAGGGCTGTAAGCTCACTTGAGGGTCAGTATAAGGGTAAGAGTTCGCGAGGGGAAAGGTCCATATTCATCAGAAGGTTTGTGGAAAATCCTTAAAAAAGAGAGGGGCCAGGAATCAGGCCAGGGAAGAGGGTCTCTGGCCGGCACTCGTCATGTGGGGTCTCGCCCCTGGCGAGGGGGGGGGGGGCTTCCTTATTCAAGGCACAAGACTGGCGTAAGAAGGCGAAACCTGTCAAGCGAGACAGTTGGTCTCCACGGACTTCGGCGCAGGATAATCTTGCGGCGAGGCGAGCGCTAGCAGTGAGCGGATCTCGCGCGTAGTATGGGCGAAGAGAGATCAAAAGTTTGTCTCGCATTTTTGACTAGCTATTAAGCGAGATGGCAGAAGATAAAAGCAGTGATTAAATAGCACTTAAAAAGTTGTCTCGCATTTTTGACTAATTATTAAGCAAGACGCCCGAAGATGGAAGCAACAATTAATGTGTAAAAGGTTTAAACAAAATATCCGTGGAGCAGGAACACCTCGCTTTCCTCTTTCAAGGAAGTGTCTATCAGAACTACAAGCACTAGACAAAAGAAAGAGGGGAAGAGAAGCCACTGTAGTTAATGGTACGTTACTCGCTGTCAGAAGAAGAGCTGTCGTCTGTCTCGTCGTACAAGCGGGGGACCAGGTTGCGGGCGGTTACCGTCTCTACATCGTCGCGCACCACTCCCAGCTCCTTCATCATTTTAAGAACAACCTCCACCGTCTTGATATTGGAGTCTCGGCAGATGGCGTCCACCTCATCCACAGAATAGCGGGAAGGAACTCGAAACTTGTCCAAGGGGGGTGTCGCGCTGTTCCGGAGGCGGAGATTTTCAACTTTCAATTTCTTGTTCTCCCCCTCCAACTCCTCAATGCGCGAGCGCATTCGGTTGGCTGTCTCGGCATCCTGCGGAAAGAGAACGAGTGAGGGACTGAAAATCAGGGAATAAGCGAGGCAACGGTAATAGAACTTACCACGCCACCCTGGCTCTGCGCGAGGAGGTTGTCGGCAACAATCAATCGCTTCTCCAGGTCGATGGACTTCTCTCGCTCCGCGGAGAGACCGACCTCCGCCTCCTTCCACTTTCTGTTGTTGAAAACAAGGCGTCGCGAGACTCGGTGCGCGAGCTCCACGGAGCGAAATTGAGAATGGGCGCTTTTCAGAATAAGATCTCGCGATGTCTCATTATCGGCGGGCTCAGAGCCAAGGCCACCGTACAGCCCAAACCCTATGGAGAAGGCATGACTGGTGAGGGGGTCCTGCTCTTTCCAGGAAGGGAGAAGGGTAGACACCGACACGCGGTTGGCATTCTTGTCCCATAAGAGGACCGGCTCGCCGGCGTCATCATCCGTCACAGGCCCCATATTGTAATTGGGGTGCGAGGCGGGAGTCGGGCGGCTGGAGGAGCCAGTCTCGCCAGGAGGGAGCTGAGAAGGCTGAACATTGCTGGGGGCAACTGTCTCGGAAGAGATCGTCTCGCGGATGGGCGAGACGGGTAGTCGGGGAGGCGAGGGAGACGATAGAGAGATGGGGGACAGGGACCCCGCTGGCTCTTTCCTTTCTTTAGCAGATTTTTCCTTTTTGAAGGATACAGACTTTTTCTTCTTCTTGGGGCTGTGACGAGAAGTGCCCTCGGCCGCGGGCCTCTTCTTGGGGGTAGGTGTCAGCGTGTCCTTCGCAGCCTCCACCGCCATACTCGCTAAGGCGAGAGCTCGGTTACTTTGGTAGGGGGGATGGGCGGGGACGGTCCTCTCTCCTAGGTAAGATGACAGTCAGCAGAGAATGAAAATTTACAAGGATGAAGGGGGAAATAGAAGAGTACCTTCACCGGGGAAGACGGCTGGAAGCGAGTCGAGGTCTCGCCGAAGGTATTGGACCTCGAAATTCTTCCCTGCGAAGAAATCGCAGAGATCTTTCTCGGCACCCCCACCTTGGGGGTGTCATAATAACATCCGGCAGGAGATATGGGGGCGAGAGGGATACCTCCCAGATCCCCGCGGATGAAGACAAATCGAGTCAGCCAGTGGTGGTTCTTATTCGGCGTCTCGCACACCTTTAGGCCTTGGCATGTGAAATAAGAGACGTCGTCGTCCTTTGCGTGGTAGACAAACAGCTTGCGGAAGGCAGTTAAACTAAATTCAATGCGCTCTCGCCGCAGGTAGCAGGCGAAAGCGATCAGCATGGAGATGGCGTTTGGGTTGAATTGGGCCGGGACGACCCCAAAGTACTACAGCACTAGCTTGACCTCCGGCCATAGGGGAAGCCGCAGCCCCGCCTCGAAGTGCGAGACGGGGAAGGCCAGCTCGTTGGGGTAGAAGGTGTTGATACATTCGCCAACTTTGGGCGGGCGAGACAGATAACCGTCGGCGAGATACTCGCTGGCGAAATGAGCGTAGTCTTCCTCTGGCAGTCGGCCGAGATGGAAGTCATGGTCCATGAACCGCTTTCCGCAACGGCTGCGCCCCTCGCCCTCTTCCGTCTTTTTCTTTCCCATGGCGGGCGAGAAGGCAATAAAAGAGGGAGAGGACGGTTCAGAGAGAGCGGAACGCGAGATGAGTAAGGAAGAGGAGAGAGACGGGAGTCGCGACCAGAGAAACGGCTTAGAGTAACAAAAGCAGAGACAGGCCTGGGTTGGAGATATTTATAAGGGATAAGGGAGAGAGTGGATTAAGCGGGAAAGTCAAGCGGCGGGAAATGAGGAGGTACCCCGACGCTTTGTCGCTCTCTCTCTCTCTCTAGAACTCAAGAGGCGGGGGTGCCGCAGCGATCTTTTCGAGGCAAAAGCCATCATTATAAAACTAATCGAAAAAATAGCTAATCATGATAATGATGAAAAGACGACATGATATGACTAGTACAGTACCAAAAGGTTAAAATAGATCATCCCGCAGAAGGATACATCTCGCCCCAAATAGGTTTTATACAACGCATCAATAATCAAACAACTAAATTGACAGAAATACAAGGAGGACCTGGAGAGGGCCAGACGGGACCGCAATAGTTTAGTTCTGCACCCACTGCCAGCGGCCATCTTTACCTCCCGCGCATGGAGGGCGGACAGGAAGATGAAAGGCGCGAGCAGCGATCACGCCGCGATGCGCGAGACGAAGATGTTCGTCCGTCTCGTTTAAGATGGCTTGGGGATCGATCCCGTCTAGTACCCCATCCGCTTCCATCCTGGCGGAAAGGCGGTGATAATCTGTTTCTATCCAGTCCATGCGCCGGTCGGAGGCTTGCTTCTCCAGCTCCATCTCACGGATTATGTGCGTGTATTTACGGAACATCCTGACTGTCCTCCGCTTCAATTCCATGGGGTACATGGGATCACCCAATTAGTCCTCGATCTCGCCGGGATGAGGGAGAGGCGAGAGGGGGGGGGGGAGACGCGGGAGCATCTTTAGTGTCAGAATCAAATTGGATGCCTACGAAAAGAGCGAGAAATCATTAGCCAGGATGAGCTCGCGTGAATTGGGTAAAAGAAGGCGAATCGAAGGAAAGGCGAGAAGGGAGAAGATCTTACTGGGGATGCGAGGGTTCCCCATAACTCGCGATAGGTTTTCTCTCCGCGAGGGGGGTGGGGAGGATGCCTCGGGCGAGTCAGTGCGCTGACGATCTTGGTTTATATTATCAGGAGGATTGGCAGGCATAGGTGAATCAGCGAAACTTCCCTAAAAAAGCGTAGTCAGCAGGCGAGACCAAAGAATGAAAAAAGTAATGAGATTACCTGCTTCTCTCCGGAAGAAGCGAATGGGTTGTCTGTTGAAGGGGCAGAGGAGGTTGCGCCCGCCGAGAGAGGGGGGCAGGCGGCTTTCATATTTTTTAAGCGAGAGGGCGGAGAGGCTAAGGGAGGAATGCGCCCCAAGTCCGGGAATAGGGCGTCCGTGTTGGTTTTATTTCTCCTTCGCACCATCGTGAGGCGCTCGCGGAAGCTTTGGCTGTGAGACATTCTGAAGAAGAGATGAAGGCTAAAGGGTCCCGAATGAAGACTGGGATCTCATATATATAGACCCCATATGGGGGGGGGGGGCACCAAAGATTCAAATTAAGGGACCCTAGCATCGCGAGCCACGGTTGGGCTATCTTTCCGAGGTTAGGGTAACCTCGAAAAGAGCGGGGATTGTGTACAACCTTGGGCTCGCGAGAGGTGACCTAGCAAGCAAGGAAGGAGGACTGGCGAGAGGGGACGAGGCCCACCTACAAGAGGCGAGAGGTATGGACAACCCACAGAGGTAGGCGAGACCTCTTATTAGGCGAGACCTCCTAGGGGGCGAGATGGCCCGCCGGGCGAGAGGCCGGCGAGACGGACAGGGTGGTCGTCTCGCCTGACAGTTCTTTCCCTACTCGTCACAGGTGAAAAGAGATGTCTTTACCTTTTACCTCCCAAGGGGGATTTTACCTTTATGCCCCAGGTAATGTTACATGTCTACCCCTAGAGGTCCGTGTATAGCTCTCCAGAGTAGCGAAGTTTGGCTGTTCGCAGACCTGGTCCAGGGTGCTTTGGTCATTTCAGGTTAATTCAGAAGTGTTATTTGCAGAACAGATTCAGAAGCCTATAAATAGACCGGTAAAGGTGCCTAAGAGAAGGTCGTTGAACCTTTCCACTATCTTCCTCACGGGCACCTAGCTCAGCACTAGCTAGGGAGGGGAAGACCTTCAATTCTTCCGGGTAAGAGGTGAGACATCCGAGCTGAGCCCCCTCGGTCTGTTTCTAGGCTTTCGACTCTCATCAGGAGGGTAGCGCGGGGACAGTACGTGTGGGCTGCATCCTGTTTCGAACTTTAGGAGGGACTAGAAAGCTGGTTCCAACAGAGAGGTATTTGAAAACTCATCTGAGCTATCAGCAGCATCGGAGAAAGGGGGATCAAAAGTCGAGCCATCCATAGCCGGATCGGCACCAATCAGCACTTTACCTCTGTGTTTCTTCTTAGCCATGCTGTGTAGGCTAAGAGCAGAAACAGCTCGCACAAAACCGCCACCTCCAGAAGCGCCGACACCGCAATCGCCGCCAACGCAGCAACACCACCGCGCACGCGCCTCCCCCGCTCACCTGCAGCTAACCTCCACCGCTGCACCGCTGCACATACGCAGCGCACCGCCACTGTCGCGCCCACTCCCACTCTCTCACTAGGAAGCTCTCTCCAATCACTACAAACACTCCCTCACCAGAGCGTTTTTGGGTTCCTTGAAGCTGGCAGTGGCCTAATATTTATTAAGCGATAAATAAAAGTTACAGAGAAATGGCATCATGCGCCAAAAGTTGCACCAAAGACGTGGTCAGAGGCATACCTCTAAACCACTCAAAATCTAGAAGACAAGCATTCTTAGCTATGTGGTCCGCCACGGAGTTTGCTTTGCAGTTTATAAGAGATACAACTATTTTTGGGAAGGCAAGCAGTAGGCGGCCTATGGAAGCTTCATAATTATCTAAATAACTTCCAGCAAGGATTTTGTTTAACCGAGCGCAGACGTCGCTAGAGTCCCCTTCTAGGATTGCCTCAATGAACGCATCTTTGAGCTGCGTAGCGAGATTAAGAGCAGCTTGGGCAGCCCGCAATTCGGTCATAGAAACCGATCTGCTTCTTAGTTAGACCCCCACGGCAGCAATTAGGCCTCCACTATGATCCCGGACAGCACAGCCGAACCCGGCGACGTTATTCTCCATCACAGATCCATCAAAATTTATTTTGATCCATCCAACGGGCGGGGCGTCCAAGTAGATTGCGGGTTATAATGAGACGACCAGTGTCCGTGTGATGTATCATGTAAAGCAGTGATCAGGATTGTAGTTGGTTGCATGTATGACTCACCATGTAAGTAGCTATTCCGTGCTTTCCAAATATAGTACAAAATGGATGCATAAAAGGTAGCAATGTCTGGCTCGTTACCAATCAGGATTTCACTATGAAGGAATTCCATAATGTTTCTACCCAAAATATTGTGCGGGATGCCGACGCGAGATCCTTCCATTTTGATTTTCGAGAAGAAGCGGCAATTGCTCAGCATGTGTTCCGTTGTCTCTTCCATACCGCGGCCCCAGGGACACATTGCATCATTCCGAAGGCGGTGATAATAGAGCCATGCGTGGGTAGGTAGTAGATCATTTGTGGCCCGCCAAATATGCATCAACATTCGAGGTTGGGATTTTATTTTCCAGCAGCTGCTACCGGAGAGGGTGGACGGAAGACACTCGGCATGATAGGTAGCAGCAGCGTCCATACTTACTTTCTCGGTTTGAGCCCAGACGAGTCTGTCAGCCCCATCCGTATCAGCGCGAGACAATTTTTTGATGGAGGTAATAAGAACCAACCAAAACATAGAGAGCTCGTTATCATCCCATTGGCCGGCTTCATTTAAGAAATTAATAACATGATCTGGTAGGCTGGATACATCAACAAATGTAGGCCACTTTGAAATGGGGAGGGGGCTTAACCAGGCGTCGTTCAAGGATGAGACGGAAGATCCCGAGCCAATTAACCAGAAGGTGTGCTTTGCCGTTAATTGGGATCCAGAACAAATCATTTTCCAGATCTTTGAGTGGGATCTTTTCCGATTGAATAAATCCAGCTTTCCATACTTGCTTCCTAAGGTGCGCACCAGGAGTGAATCTTCCTTTCTTAAGACTCGTGCCGCAATTTTTCCCATAGAAACTTGCCTCCAGGTAGCCATATTTTTAATACCGAGACCACCCATGTCTTTGGGAAGGCATATGTCTTCCCAGCGAGCATAATGGATGGCTAGTCTACTTTTCATCCCAGACCAAAGAAAATTCTTAAAGAGGCTATTAATTTTTGAGAGAATCGAGGCCGACACCGGAGAGTTGGCAAGAGTATGGAGAGGAATTGCAGCCAAAGAGATTTTAATTAAGGTTGCTCGGCCGGCAAGAGAGAGATGGCGAGCCCCCCAATTTCTGATTTTGCGGCACATATGCTCCAGAATTCCATCAAAGTCAGTAGATCGGGCTCTTCCTGGGCGAAATTTGATGCCGAGATAACTGAGGTTGTTAACTTTTTTATGACCCAGCTCAGCATGGATGCAATTCCTGGAGTTCTGGGGAACTTTTGGACCAAATAAAATGTTGGATTTATTTGTGTTCATTGCCTCCCCAGAGAGTGAGCAATAACGCAAGAGGATGGACGAAATTTCTTTGGCAGTTCCGATAGTCTCCGTGCCAAATAAGAGTGTCGTCAGCAAATAATAAGTGTGAAATTTTTTGGGCTGAAGTACTGACCTTGATGTCGAGGCCGGGGTGGTGACTTTGCCTGAGGAGAATGGAGAGGAATTCCGAACATAATATAAAGAGGTAAGGCGAGAGGGGACAGCCTTGCCTTAGACCGCATGAGGCAGTGATCCATTCATCTTTTGGCCCATTGATGAGAAGGCCATATCGAGGAGAAGAGATGCATTCCATAATTAAGTTGGTCCATGCTGGAGGAAATTTGAAAGCCTGAAGGGCGCGACGAACAAAGCTCCATTGAATTCTATCAAACGCCTTTTCCATGTCAAGCTTGACCGCCATATAACCATTCCTACTTTCCGTAGTGTGTAGCCGGTGGAGAATTTCTTGAGCAACTAGGCAATGATCTGAGAGCAACCTTCCGGGAACAAAAGCGGCTTGTTCTTTTGAGATTAGTTGGCTCAACAGCGGTTTCATCCGATTAGCAATAATTTTTGAGGTACCTTTGTATATGGATGAGCAAAGGCTGATTGGCCTGAATAGCTCCGGTTTGTTGGCGAGGGGGCATTTTGGAATAAGGATGACAAGAGTGTCTTTCCAGTTTTGTTCCATCCGACCTGTCATGAAGAAGTCCTTGACCGCGGCAATGAATTCGGGAGTTGTGAAATTCCAGAAATGTGTGAAGAAAGAATGTGAGACCCCATCAAAGCCCAGCGCCTTGTTACGACCAAATGAGAATACCGCGCGCTTGATTTCAGTGTCGGTAATGGGGCTTAAGAGGTCCTGAGCCTGTAAATCACTTATAGTATTCGACGGGCTTGGTAAACCATCAGGCGGTGTGTCATCCCGTAGCGACCATCTTGAAGAAAAATGGTTGACAAACTCTTGAGCAATTTGATTTTCATCTGATATAATTTCCACACCGAGCCGGAGGGAGAAGACTTTGTTTTCATGCTTATGTTGGGTCGCTGCCGCATGGAAAAAGGCGGTGTTTCGATCCCCATTTACCTTCCAATTGCATTTTGCTCGTTGTCACCACCAGGCTTCAAGCTTAGTTTGAATTTCATTGTAGTTTGCCACGAGTTCTCTTAGGAACATTAAGTCCGAATCAACCAGTGGTCTGGCCTCCTCTAGAAGCTGCAGCTGCTGTATTTCCTCCTCCACCTTTTTTACTTTTTCAGTTTCGGACTTGGCATTGAATTTGCTCCAACGATCAAGTGCTTTTATAGTTCTTGCACACTTATCGGCCAGGATCTTCCCATGACTGCCAGTTGCCGCTTTCATCCAAGCTCCTTGCGCCACAGCTGATGCGTTCGGAGCCAATAACCACGCCTCCTCAAACCTCAACCGGCCCGTTGCATGGAATGTCATCTTGTCAATTTCTAGGAGAATTGGAGAATGATTGGACCCAATTCTGGGCAAGTGGTGGGCAATGGAGACTGGAAACTTTAATAGTGCCGATGAGCTAAGCAAAGCCCGATCCATCCTGGAGAGAATTCTGGTTGCAGCGTTTGAGTTGTTACACCAAGTAAAAGTATTTCCGGTGAATGGGATTTCGTGGAGATTACATAGTGAAATGAAGTTGGCAGATTCTGGTTGCAGCGTTTTTGGGTTCCTTGAAATATGCACTAGCAAGAAAATTAAATAGAGTACAACTGGGGGGGACAAAGAAAATCAAAAACAACAAAAACAATAAAGAGCTGACAGGGCCAGCTCGCACCCCATCCAAAACACGTCTATCAGCAGCAACCAAGGTCTGAAAGCCCGCATCCGCGCCGCAGCCGGCCACCCAGAGGAAGTCGCCTCCAACCGCAAGCCTAGCACAGTAATCCGCTACTCGGTTGGATTTCCGCCCCACGTGTTGAAATCTGACCGCCGAGAAGTCGCCCAAGAAAGTGAGGTCCCCCTCCATCGGAGACATAGCCGACCTAGCAGTTCGTCGAGCATGCTTGATACAGAAATCTATGACATTAGCCGCATCCCCCTCAATTATAATACCACGAGCATCAAAGGTTGATGGCTCCACAATCCGTCGGATGGAGAAGATAGCCTCAAGTTCCACACGTCCCGGATCCCAGTGTTGCCATATAAAGCCAGCCGCTGTGAGAACCTGGTCGGCATCATCACGTACCACTATGCCGAGACCGGCAGTCCGCGAAGGCTGGAGAGAGCCATCCACGTTGATCTTAATCCAGCCAGGCGGTGGGGGTACCTAGAGGGAGATCGAAAGAGCCCCGAGGGGCGAGAGGTACCCCAACATCCTGACTTGCGACCTTGATCAAAAAGGGCAGTATTCTCCAACACAGATGCAGCCATAACCAATGGAGTATTCACTTCCCGACCGTGAATCTGTGCATTCCGGCTCCGCCAACAATAATAGATGGAATAAAAAAGAAGCCGAACCGGCTCCAATCTAGTCTCTCCGCCTTGCAGCGCCTCATTGGATATTTCAAGCCAGTTCCAGCCCGCCGGTATACGAATCCCCCATCGCAGGAGTTCCCGTCCGACTGCCAAAATCCGCTGGCAGCCACCCGCTAAGTGATCCACATCCTCCGGGACCCCGCAATCCCAAGGGCAGAGAGGAGAGTCAGTGAGCCCGCATCGATGGAGCCAGACCCGGGTGGGCAAAGCATCCAGGGCCGCACGCCAACAGAACATTTTTCCCTGCGGATGGAGGCGGAGGCGTCCAAGCCATCCAAAGTCCCACTCGGGGGCAGTGTATCTAGCCTGGAAAGCCATCGCCGAGACCGTCCGCCCGCTAAATTGATGTAAAAATTCCGGGGCATCCGCACTGGCGGATGGACGAATCTGAAGAATAAGTTGCTGCACCTCCGCTCCGAAGAGGAAAGTCAGCAAATCGATATCCCAAGCCCCTAAAGCATCCAGCAGGTCGGCCACGCTTAGACCCTCAATCCTAGCCACATCAACAAAGGTCGGCCAACGCGCTAAGGGGGTATCAAGGATCCAAAAGTCCTGAAGGGCATCAATGCATCTGCCGTCTCCAATCCGCCAGCGAATGATCGGCGAGAGAAAGCGAAGACCATGATGAATGGTTGCCCAGGATGGGGAATCAGATCGGTTGGCCTCCAAGTCCTTTAACCGCTGCCCGTACTTAGCCCAAAAGATTTCTCCAAAGAGGGAGCCATCCCGACGGATCATGTCCCAAACCAAGCGAGTCCTTAGCGGCCCTTCCCACTCCCGAAGAGGCTGGATTCCAAGACCACCATGACGCTCAGGCATGCACAGCGACTCCCACTTGACATAGTGCACACCACGAGACGATGGGCTCTTCTGCCAAAGAAAGGAACGAGCGAGCCTTTCCACCGTGTCCACCACCGCCCGAGGTATTGCCGAGTGCGTGAGACCGTAGACAGGTCCGACCAGGAAGGAGAATCGCACTGGGGCCACCCGACCCGCCAAGGAGAGATGGCGATTGCCCCACTGTCACACCTTAGATTTCCACTTCATCAGAACATTGGCAAAATCAGACTTGTTCAATTTCCTCATAGCCAGGTGAACACCCAAGTAGTCCAGCTCGTTAACCCTACGAAACCCAAGAGAACGAGCAAAGCGGTTCCCTTTCCATAAAGGCATTGCCTTGCTAGCCAGAAGCATGGACTTGGCCTTATTGATCCTTTGGCCCGTCCATTGGCAGTATTCCTCAAGCACTGGGGAGCAACTCCGGACCGCTCCCACCATCGCACGCAAAAATACAAGAACTTCATCCGCATACAAAAGGTGTGTGAGGTATGGTCCACCTGTGGAGATAGGGAATCCCAATGCCATGCCCCGCTACTGGATTG
>CM077159.1:24815202-25057702 GCA_039583875.1 Platanthera guangdongensis
TTAGATAAATTATAATAATTACTAATTATTTTAAGAAATAATCTTAGACCTTAAGTTAAATATTTGGAGAGTTACTGTTCATACACTCATATGAGCTCATGTGGTCTACGTGGTACCAGACCTTAAATGCGGCGCCTGAGCCTTTCATTCTACGTGTTGTCAGGCCCTAAGGTCGGAGGATCGAAACCTCCCTCCGATACCATTTGTAAGACCATCCTCCCGGAACACAAGACACGACTGAGGGGAGTCTTATGCCTAGAACAGCCGCCTTGCGGTAACGCCGACACACAGGTCGACCGATACTACAAGAGGCATATCCTGCCGTCTAACACCAATATCATCCATACCAACCCAACATAAACAATATATATATAAGTCACAATCCACACAAGTTAATAAGTCCAAACAAGTATAACAATAATAAGAATCTACAACATTTCTTTAATATCAGAGTACACAAAAATTGCTATAATCATGAGTCTCTAAAAACTCACATCTGTAACCGACGGCAGCGAAGATAGCGTCGTATCAGGCCCTGTCACACTGGCCTGTCTACCCTGCTGTATGACCTGCTGTTGCTGCTCTATCTGCAGGGTTTCCTCTTAAAATGGAAGACGTAGCAACCGTTAGTTGACTATCACATCCGCTCTCCCGGCGTCTCTCAGGCACCGGGCGAAGAAAAGAAGAGGGTACAATATATATAAGCAGTAATAATAAGCATGCACTATATCTTCTATATATCATAAGTGGTAATATAAGCATAAAATAACAACAATATCAGCATTTTACTCTAGGAGTTCTACACAAGCAACATTCATCTCAAAAAGAATATAAATCTACAACAAGAAAGTAACTTAACTTATAAAAATGTTCATAGATATTTAACTCATCATATAAGAGTCTATACAAACTTATATGATAAGAATCTTATGTGATGCAAGGTAATGTTATAAATGCAATATGATGAGTCACTCATGCTCTCACACACGCACACTGCAATATGATGACTTGTCTATTTGCATGCACCCACGTATGATAGGTTAATGAGTATGAGTTCACCCCATCACAGTTCACAACATGAACACGCTCAAGAGGTAAAACTCTGAGATGCGTCTAGTTGAGCTTGGTCAATCGAGTCGTGGAAACGAAGGGAATGAAACACCCCCGTGGTTTATACCTTTCGCCCACCAAATGATGACGTTAGCCGAAAGCTTAATATCTAGTGCGAGAAGAATTGAAAAACCTTAATGTTATGGTGAATAGTCTAGACGAGCATTCCATTAGACCCTTTAAAGAAACCACACACCACTACTTAGAACGGTGTACACTTATGAGAAATCCTCTATTTGAGAATTACGAGTCAACTTACACTCACTCCCAAGAGTCTCATAAAAGAGATCTTTACAATATTTTGATGATTAATGTCAATCACAGAACATCACTTCCAGGAATCATGTTGATACACTGATATGATCTAATTATGCTAGATACGATTCGTATGATGACTGTCATCGATCTTACCGATTACTCAAATATATCTTATTGATCCTTCGACACATTATTATGATGATTGAGTTCTGTATCACTCTGATCATCATAATAATATGTCAAAGAAAAATGCATGCCCTTGAGAAAAATGCACGACACGGCGAAAAATGCGCGCCCGAGAGTAAAATTCACAGAAGGGCAAAAAATTCGCGCCCCGGCAAAAAAAAGTGTGTATCGTAATCGTACAGACAAAAAAAGCGTGTTCGTCAAACAAATGTGCACCGGATAAGAAAGAGCGTGGACGGGAGGAAAAAAAGCGAATGATAAGAAAATGCGCATTCTTAAAATAAATGCCCGTCCGGACAAAAATGAGAAGAAAATTCTACGCCCCGGCGAACAATGCACGCTCAGGCAAATAATGTGCCCCCGGGCAAAAAAAATACGTCGCAACGAAAAATGGTGTATATGTTAAATTTACGCGTACATGCAAAAAATACGTGTTTGACAAGCAAGTGTGCACTGGATAAAATAAGAAATAGCATGCCCGGGGGGGAAATTACGCGAATGAGAGGAAAATGCGTTCCAGAAAATAAATGCGCGTCCGGACAAATACGGATAAAAAATTCTACGCCCCGACGAAAAACTGCACGCTCAGACAATTAATAGGCACTCGAGTAAAAAAATACGTGCGACGCCAAAAATTGCGTAGCCGCGCAAAAATTATGCAGGCTGGTAAATAAATCCCGCTCAGAAAACAAATGTGCGGCCGTGCAAGAAATAAGTATCTGCGGGAGAAATGCCAGTCTGGCCCGAAATGGCACACACCAGGGAAATTTAATATTGAATGTTTGGATTACGAGTCGAATAATGCACGGGCAGGCGCTAAACATATTGCACATTTTTAAGCTTTTAGGGGGTTTTGCACTCTCTGGGGCTCATTTTTTGTGAATCTGAATTACATACTGGTGGAGGGAAGAAAATTTGATTGAGCTCTAGTGCTTGTTGTGCATGATATGCCTCTGCTTAGATCATATGTCATGCCCCCAAATTTTCATCTTTATATTGTGCGATGCATATGTGATTATTCTTGTGCATCGATCCTCCAAAACATTCATGCCTTGCGGAGCTCTTTTCTCCTATTTAGTGTTGGTCTTTTTGGCTCTTGTTGTGTTGTCATCGGGGCTTGCATATGTGGGTTGTTTTGAGACCGTTTGCGGTGTTGAAACCGATTTTCGGTCTCCCGTGGAGTTCGCCCTTGGGGAAGGGGTGGTCTCGCACCTACTTCGATCCTGCAAGCAAAACAACAAAGAAGGCAAGGTGACACAGACCCAAGGGCTCGGTGGGGGAGGTCCTACCACAAATCCGGAAGATCTCAGAGCGCTTCTCCTCCTTAGCCAGAAGCCGAGGTAAGGTACTCTCAGAAAGCACTTGAAGATTGGAGCAGGAGAGCACAGGGGATAACTTTCTTTCTAGGGTACCCCTTGGGTCCTATTTATAGTTTTTAAAATCTGGACTGCCAATAACCAAAAGAACTGTTCTGAAATTACTGGAAAACCCTTGGTTGGGTCTGCCAACAGCCAAGCTCCGGAATTTTGAAAGGCTATTGGCAGACCAGCTGGGGCAAAACAGTAAAACGTACCTCGTACATCCAGGCGAGCTGGGGCGCTTTGACCGCCTCGGCATGTTCTACTCGCCTACTGCTGCCGAGCTCCACTGCGAGGACACGAGTTGTGTCTCGCTCGGCGAATGCCGAGCTCGGGGTCGTCGATCGTCGATCTCTGGTCGACGGATGCCGAGCTCGGGCTCGCCCCCTTTACTGCCGAGCTCGTCTATTGTCCTCAGCCCGATCTGCCTAGACCCCTGGTGACCCTCGCCGGACACGGGGTTGTACATGCGGCATATGAGTTGCATTCAATAATGCTCACTTTGTTTGGTGTACCTTCAGTGTTGCTGATCACTGTTAAAAGCATATGTTTCATTTTGTTGGTCACAAGTCATTATGGATGTGGTGTGTCTGTCATGTTGCTTGCATTTTGATCCCATTCTCAATATTGGCATTGAATTTGAAGAAAGATTGATCCTTGTCTCTTCTTTCAATGCAAAAAGAGGCAATGGTTGGCATTGCAGTTATTATTTGATCAGCTATTTGGAGAGACGTATGTGCCTACCCAAACATCCAGTCTGTTGGTTGCTGATCCGTAACTCTACATGATATTGTTATATGAAGCAACAAATTAAAAGCATATTTTGGTGTCATTGTAACCTTGTTAATGTGAGTTATTTTGGAGGCAAACTTGCCTCTTAACCTGTACAACCATGATTTCTCCCTTCCTTTCGCCTGCTGATGGTGAATGGTTTGGATGCTTTCAAGTTGTGTTGAGGTTGTGCTACTTGGTTGATCCTGCCAGTAGTCATATGCTTGTCTCAAAGATTAAGCCATGCATGTGTAAGTATGAACTATTTCAGACTGTGAAACTGTGAATGGCTCATTAAATCAGTTATAGTTTGTTTGATGGTACGTGCTACTCGGATAACCGTAGTAATTCTAGAGCTAATACGTGCATCAAATCCCCGACTTTTGAAAGAGACGCATTTATTAGGTAAAAGGTCGACGCAGGTTTTGCCTGTTGCCCTGATGATTAATGATAACTTGTCGAATCGCATGGCCTTTTGTGCCGGCGATGCATCATTCGAATATCTGCCCTATCAACTTTCGATGGTAGGATAGTGGCCTACCATGGTGGTGACGGGTGACGGAGAATTAGGGTTCGATTCCAGAGAGGGAGCCTGAGAGACGGCTACCATAGCCAAGGAAGGCAGCAGGCGCGCAAATTACCCAATCCTAACACGGGGAGGTAGTGACAATAAATAACAATACTGCACTCTTTGAGTCTGATAATTGGAATGAGTACAATCTAAATCCCTTAATGAGAATCCATTGAAGGGCAAGTCTGCTGCCAGTAGTCACGGTAATTCCAGCTCCAATAACGTATATTTAAGTTGTTGCAGTTAAAAGGCTCGTAGTTGGACTTTGGGTTGGGTCGGTCGGTCCGCCTCACGGTATGCACCGTTGTGCCTATCCCTTATACCTGCGATACGTTCCTGGCCTTAATTGGCCGGGTCGTTCCTCCGGTGCTGTTACTTTGAAGAAATTAGAGTGCTTAAAGCAAGCCTACGCCCTGGATACATTAGCATGGGATAACATCACAGGATTTCGGTCCTATTATGTTGGCCTTCGGGATCGGAGTAATGATTAAGAGGGACGGTTGGGGGCATTCGTATTTCATAGTCAGAGGTGAAATTCTTGGATTTATGAAAGACGAACCACTGCGAAAGCATTTGCCAAGGATGTTTTCATTAATCAAGAATGAAAGTTGGGGGCTCGAAGACGATCTGATACCATCCTAGTCTCAACCATAAACGATGCCGACCAGGGATCGGCGGATGTTGCTCTTAGGACTCCGCCGGCACCTTGTGAGAAATCAAAGTTTTTGGGTTCCTTGAAGTTGGCCTTAGCCTATATATATATATGTAATAAAAATGGAGGTCCACAAGTAGTTGGTGTCATGCATCAAAATAAGAGAGAAGACATTGGTAAAGGGCATACCCTTTACCCAATTAAAGTCAAGATGGCAAGCAATCTTTGTAATATGATCCGCAGCAGAGTTCGCCTTTCGATCAACGAGTGATATCACTATTCTTGGTAAGTCCTTCATGTGGCAAGCCATTAAGTATTCATATTGCCCCGAGTAGTTTACGACCAGAATACGAGTTATCCTTGAGATGGCGTCCAAAGACTCCCCTTCGAGGATGAAACCCAAGATCCCAGTGCTATGTTGAGTCGCAAGCAGCACCCCAGCCTTTGCAGCCATAAATTCAGTCATACAGATCGATCTACGATGATGGCGCAAGCCATTGGCAGCAATTAGGCTCCCGTTGTGGTCCCGGATTATACAGCCCAGTCCCGCAATTGTTGTCCATTACCGATCCATCAAAGTTTATTTTGAGCCATCCATTAGGCGGGGGCAACCAAGAATGTAGGCGTTTACTATGGGGCGGCCAGCTCTCGTTCGATGAGTCTCGAATAGCATTGATGATAATTGTGGCAGGTGGAGAGAAAAGTTCACCATGAACATTGGCATTTCTTGCTTTCCAGGTATTGTACAGGACGGATGAGATGAAGCTTGCAATATCTGGGTATGTACTGATAAAATTATCATTGCAAATCAATTCCAGCAAGTTCTGGCCAAGGATATTGGGTTGGATCAAGAGTTTTGCTCCTTCATATTTAATCCTGGAGATGAGTCTATAGTTTTGGAGAATGTGAGGGATTGTTTCCTCTTCACTGCAGCCCCAAGGGCATTTAGCATCATTGCGAATACGGTGGTTGTATAGCCAATGATTTGTTGGTAAAAGATTGTTCACAGCTCTCCATAAAAAACATAAGAATTCTTGATTGGGATTTAATTTTCCAAATATTATTACCAATCAGGGGAGACGCCTCGCATTCAGCATTGTAAACCGCAGCAGCATCCATTGTGACAGCCTCAGTATGCGCCCAGACGAGTTTATCCGCCTCACCAGCATCAACTCGTTGTAAACCCTTGATAATATCATTAATGGCAGCACCAAAGCAATCAAGTTTGTTGTCCAGCCACTCTCCCTCACTGCCCAGCAAGCTGGCAACCATGTCGGGGAGAGCTTGAATGTTAACAAAAGTTGGTCATTTTGAGATGGGCAGCACACCCAACCATGTATCTTTGACTGTGGAAACCGAGAGACCATTGCTGATCATCCAGAACATATGTTTGGTAACAACACCATTTCCCAATGCAATAGTTTTCCAGATTTTTGAGTGGGTTCTTTTGCGAGAAAACAAGTCTTCCATACCATATTTGCAAGCAAGAGTACGGGCGAGAAGGCTTTCGTCCGGAAACAGGATGCGTGCAGCCACCCATCACATTAATACGCGCCGCCATGTGAATATATTTTTTATTCCCAATCCACCCATGTCTTTGGGGAGGCACATTTTTTCCCAGCCAGTGTAGTGAATTGCGTCTTTGTTGTTTGAACCATTCCAGAGAAATTTTTTGAGGAAGCTGTTTAATTTTTTCATGATTGAGATTGGCACCGGCGCATTGGAGAGCATTTAACGGTATTGCCGCCAGAGTGCTTTGTATTAAAGTTAACCGGCCGGCCATAGATAGATGGCGAGAGCCCCAACTTCGAATTCTGCATGCCATTTTATTCAGCAGGCTGTCAAAGTCATTGGATTGTATCCGTCCAGGTCGGAGCTTGATTCCGAGTTATGATAAAGCTGCAACTTTTTTATGGCCAAGATCATGGAGTATCGTTTCATTCGGTTAGCAATAATTTTTGCCACAACTTTGTATATAGTGGAGCAAAGGCTGATTGAGCAGAAATGCTCAGGCAAGCTAGGTTGCGAACATTTTGGAATGAGTATAACAAGAGTTTCTTTCCAGCAATTATCCATGCGCCGCGTGACAAAAAAATCCTTCACAGCAGCCACAATTTTGTTCATGGCGAAGCCCCAAAAATGAGTGAAAAAGGTGTGAGTGACTCCGTCAAAACCCGGCGATTTATTGCGGCCAAATGAGAAAACAGCTGCTTTGATTTCGGAATCCAACAAAGGGGATAGAAGGCTTCGAGCATCAGCATCATTTACCATATTGCGTGGGATCGGCAAGCTATCTTGGGACGTGACATCATCCAGGCACCATCTAGAAGTGAAATGGTTTACAAATTCCTTCTCAATTTGTTGCTCATCAGTTATGGTAGCGTCATTCATTCGAAGAGAGAAAATCTGATTTTCATGCTTCCGTTGCGTAGCAGCCGCATGGAAGAAAGATGAGTTGCGATCCCCATGAGCAAGCCAGTTGCACTTGGCACGCTGCCACCACCAAGTATCCAATTTTGATTGGACTTCATTGTAATTGGCAATAAGAACCCATAATGAGTGCAGCTCCAAATCATCCAGGGGTCGCATAGCCTCAAGTAATTGCAATGATTTGATCTCAGCTTCCAAATTCCCTGCCGCCTCATATTCAGACTTGGCATTAAATTTACTCCAACTTGCTAGAGCCTTGATTGTTCTTGAACATTTATGAGCTAAGATCTTGCTAGGATGCCCAGATACAGCTTTCTTCCATTCCGCAAGCACAAAAATATATGCATTCGGCAGCATCATCCAAGTCTCCTAAAATTTCAACCGTCCTGGGGATGAAAATTGAAGTTTGTCAATTTCTAGCAGTAGCGGTGCATGGTCTGAGGAAATACGCGGTAGATGGTGGACATTTGAGCCAGGATAGTCAAGTAGAGCTGAGGAGCTAAGCAAGACGCGGTCTAGACGGGACAACACACGGGATATAGGGTCCATATTGTTACACCAAGTGTAAATGTTACTTGTAAATGGGATCTCATGCAAGCAGCATAGGGTAATAAAGTTTGCAAATTCCTGCGGCCCTTTATTCAGGTTGACACCTCTCCCTCCACGTTTTTCATTTACCCGTAAAACGCAGTTGAAGTCCCCGCCAATTACTGTTGGAGTATTCATGTCCAACTTGGATAGCTCTTCCCATAATAACTTTCTTCTGTGCATATACTTGCTCGCATACACACCCGCCTACTGCCAAACAGTGCCAGTAGGAAGACATAGCGAAGCAATCATAAATTGTGGATTTTTTACAAAATTACTGACCTTTAATATATCATTTAACCAGAGAAAAGCAATTCCGCCAGATTTACCAAGCGAGGGAATAATCTCAAAACTCCATTGCCTACCAACAAGCCTGTCAACCTCACGACGACTGAAAGATTGCTTGCGAGTTTCCAAGAGAAAGATGGCTATTGGTCGATTTTTCCGAACAAGCTCCTGCAGGTATGCGCGAGTGGCGAGCTTGCTAGCCCCCCAGCAATTCCAAAAAATAATACCTGTCATTTTTGTGGAGGGGTTTCCCCCGCTGCATCAGGTTCATTAACTTCATTAGAGATAGGATTTTTTGATTTCTATCTTGACCTTTCAGGGCTGGCCTCACCCCTCCGAATTCGCGAGCCAAAACGTCCCCGAGCCGCAGTGTTGTAATTCTCCAGATATTCCTAGGCCTCTTTCGCAAGGTATCCATATAGGGCGGTAATCGGGCATGAATAATATCATTTTGCTTAGAGTTTTCATTATCTGTAGTTGACTTTTTCTTCTTAGAGTGGTGATCTTCCTGCTGCTCATCATCTGCAGGTTCAGCAATATCATCATTGGAAAAGTCTTCATTTGGATCTTCCTTATCCGAGAGTGCAGCAAGGCTGTCAAATTTGGATGGACGGACAAGTACATTTATGTCAGTAGGCTGCTCCGGGGCTCGGATAGTAGACTTTGGGACCCATATCTTTGCGGCTTTTTTAGGATGTTTTCCCTCAGCATTATCCTGGGGCTTTCGTGATTTTGGATTTGGTTTTCTAGAGTGGATAAGAGTCCAGCCATCAAATCCAGCAGATGGATTTGAGGGGATTGTGTCGTTCTCATCGAAATCGGGGACGGGCATGCATGGATCATCGTCGTGCCTGTTAGAACCAACTCATAATAAACATGGCAGAGAAATGATATTGGAAAAAGAAAACTGCTGTATATTTCTTGATATTAAAACATCACAAAACAGGATAATATATAGGCAATGGACAGGATGCCAAAGGAGAAGAACGCCTAAAACAATTTAAGGCAAAACAAAGAAAACTGCTGCAGCTTTTAAACCAAATAAAGACCAAGAATAGAAACTTCCATATTGGACCTTATTCTCTACCAAAAACAAAACTGAAATAAGACTTAAATAGAAAAACGTAACTAATTATTAACATTCAACCCCTAATTAGTTATGTACTTCGCGTCCCGCACTCGAAGTCGCTCCCGCATTTCAACAAACTTGTTCCTCGCGAGTGCCTTGGTGAATATGTCAGCAAGTTGGTCGTTAGTATGAACATACTCGACCTCGATCATTCCACGCTCCACGCAGTCCCGAATGTAGTGGTAACGAGTATCAATATGCTTTGACCGATCATGATATACGGGATTCTTGGTTAGTGCAATTGCTTACTTGTTGTCAACAAAGAGTGTTGCTTTGCACCTAATCCTCTTCCGAATATCATCGAGAAGGTTGAGTAACCATACTCCTTGCTGCGCCGCAATCGAAGCTGATATATATTCGGCCTCGCAAGAAGATAAGGCTACAACCCGTTGCTTCTGCGACATCCAAGTGATGATGTTCCGGCCTAGGAAATATGCAACTCCTGTAGTGCTCTTTTTATCATCAATGCTCCCTCCATGATCACTGTCGCAGTAGCCAACTAGCTTCGTTCCTCCACGAAGATTCCTCTCATAAGAAAGACCAAACCCAATTGTACCTTTCAGATACCGCAAAATCTGCTTTACCACCGCAAAATGCTGGGTATTGGGCTTCTCCATGAACCTGCTTGCTATCCCAACGGCATATGCAATATCCGGACGCGTATTCACCAAATATCTCAAGCATCCTATTGCGCTCCTGTACTCGGTAGGATCCACCAAAGGATGATCACCCGTCTTGCTTAATTTGAGCCTTGGTTCCATCGGAACTTGAGCGCTATTGCAGTCTCCCATCCCAAATTTCTCAAGAATTTTTAATGTGTATGAAGACTGACACAGGGTGATTACCTGAGGCGTTTGTGATACCTCTATCCCCAAGTAGTAGGTGAGCAATCCGAGATCGCTCATGCGGAACAACTCCTTCATCTGAGCTTTGAACTTGTTTATTTCCACGCCGCTTGATCCGGTGATGATGAGATCATCCACATAGACTCCAACCAGTAAGATTGAATCTCCCAGAACTCGCTTGTACACAGCGTGCTCAATCAGACTCCTCTCAAAGCCCAATGAGGATAGACTTTGATCCAGCTTGAAGTTCCAAGCCCGAGGGGCTTTTCGAAGGCCATACAACGCCTTTTTGAGCTTCAACACCTTGTGCTCTTCACCAACAATCACAAAACCGGGAGGTTGAGATACGTATACCTCCTCGACTAGATCCCCGTTGAGAAAAGCCAATTTTACATCCATGTGGTGGATGTCCCATCCTTCTTCCGCTGCCAAAGCAATGAGCAGACGGACCGTCTCCAATCTCGCCACAGGTGCGAATACCTCGTCGAAATCAACCCCATGTCGCTGCGCATACCCCTTCGCCACAAGACGAGCTTTATGTTTCACAATGTTTCCCTCCGGGTCCCGCTTCGTTTTGAAAACCCACTTGAGTCCAATGGATTTTTGACCATTCGGGAGGGTGGTGATCTCCCAAGTGTCATTGTCCCGGATGGAAGTTAGCTCCTCTTCCATAGCTCGTCTCCAACGAGGATCGACTTTAGCTTCCTCATAATTTGTTGGTTCTCCTGCAGCGAAAAAACAAAGACCGACCTCCTGTTGCAATTCTATTTCTTCAGTTTCATCATAGATCTCCTCAAGGGACCGGTAGCGAGTCGGACTGCTGGAGCTTGACGTTGCCTCGGAAGTGGGGAAGGCACTGGCCGCGGGTGAGCCGCGGTGGAGAGGAGTGCGTGTCGCAGGCGAGCTGCTGGCTGCAGCGAATGAACTGCGGGCTGCTGGCTGCAGCGGGCTGGCTGCAGCGGGCGAGCTGCTGGCTACAGCGGGTGAACTGCGGGCTGCTGGCTGCAGCGGGCTGGCTGCAGCGGGCGAGCTGCTGGCTGCAGCGGGCGAGCTGTTGGCTGCAGCGGGAGCGGGCAAGGCGTAGGCCGCAGGTGAGCCGCGGTGGGGGGAGGATGACCCGTTGCTGGGGGCGGTGGCTGGTACGAATGCAGCGAGAGGGGCTTCTGCTCCATCTGTTGGCAGAATATGATCGCTGACCGAGATTTCTGCAGGATCGTTCTCTTCCCAATCCCACTTCGCTTCTTCACAAAAGACGACATCACGGCTGATTACGAGCTTGCCCGTCTTTGGATTGAACAGCCGGTATGCCTTAGTTCCCGCCTCGTAGCCGATGAGTACCATCTTGGTGCCCCGATCTTCTAGCTTTGCAAGGTTGGGCTTTGTAGTCTTCGCGTACGCAAGGCAACCGAAAGTGCGAAGGTAGTGCACTTTTGGTTTCCTTCCGTAGAATGCCTCGTAAGGCGTCTTCCCAACAACGCTATGTGTAGCCTCCCGGTTGAGTAGATGCACCGCGGTTGCTAACGCTTCTCCCCAAAACTTCGCCGGCACGTGTTTGCACTTTAGAAGACTCCGAACCATCCCCATGACAATTTGATTGCGGCGCTCCACCACGCCGTTTTGTTGCGGAGAGTAAGGGGCTGTGAGAAATCGTTTGATCCCGACTCCCTCACAATAGGCATCAAACCCCTTGGAGGTGAACTCCCCACCTCGATCGCTACGGAAGCCCTTTATTTTGAACTCCGTTTCCATCTCCGCTCGCGCCTTTAGCCTTTTGAATGCATCCAAGGCTTCGTCCTTGGATCTCAATAACTCCACCCACATGAACCTGCTATGATCATCCACTAGCAAGAAAAAGTATTGTTTACCTCCCGGAGTGGCCGGAGTGATGGGTCCGCACAAATCTCCATGTACAAGTTGAAGAGGCTTTGTTGCACGGCCCGCCGCAACACTCAGAAATGGTAACCTTCGTTGTTTTGCCACCAAGCACCCGTCGCAAAGTTCCTGTGAGTGCTCAATGGAGGGCATTCCCTCCACCATCTTGAAACGCCCCATGTCATGAAGTGCTCGAAAGTTGAGATGTCCCCATCTAGCGTGCCATAGCCACGCCTCATCTTTGTATTGTTCCGCTAGCAAGGCCACCGGAGAATCCGTCTTCATGTTTAGGATGTAGAGACGATTCTTGGACCTCTCCACCTTCGCCAAGAGACGCCTCTCTTGATCGAATAGACACAAGAATCCGTCCTCCATGACGATCTTGCATCCGTTCTCCTCCAATTGTCCCAAACTCGCAATGTTTGTGCGGAGTTTCGGGATGTAGTAGACGGTTGTAAAAACTTTGTGCTGCTCCTTTTTGCCTTTGAGGAAGACTGCTCCCCGACCACATATCTCCACCGAGGAGCCATCGCCAAACTTCACCTTGCCTCTCACCGTCTCATCTAGCGAGGAAAAGAAATCCTTGCAACCCGTCATATGGTTGCTAGCCCCCGTATCAAGGTACCAATCCGATTTCTCCACGTCGCCGGGAAAAATGTCCGGTTGTACATTCTCTTCATTAAGGAGAAAATTAGAACATACCATTTTCGGGTGATCTTCTTTGCCCTCCGCCAATAAAAGAGCCGGTTCGATATCCTCGAAGGCTTCGGCCATGTGCGCTCTCTCCTCGTTGTCCTTCTTTTTCGAGCGGCACTCCGAGGCATAGTGGCCCATTTTGTGGCAATAGAAGCACTCAATTTTTGACTTGTCTTTACCACCGTCGTTGCGATCTTGACCGTCGCGTCAATCGTTGTTGCGATGTTGTCCGCCGCGCCCTCGTCCACGGCCGCGGCCTCCACGGCCTCCGGTTTGGTGTCCACCATTATATGGCTTCTTGTCACGAGCCATAAACTCCCTCATCATCAAGAGCAGTTTTTCCTCGTCTTTGTTGGTTCCCACACCAACACGCTCTTCATGAGTCTTGAGACGGCCGACAACCTCCTCCACGGTCATCGTCGTGAAGTCGCCAAATTGCTCTATCGTCGAAGCAATCTGGGCGAACTTCGATGGGACGGATCGCAAGAATTTCTTCACAACCGCAACCTCCGCTACCTTTCCTCTCAACGCCCTTTGCATGTTGACGTTTATGGTAAGCTTCATTGTGAAATCATCTATTGAGTCCGTCTCCTTCATGCGAAGCATCTCAAACTCCATTTGCAGAGTTTGGATCTTTGCATCCTTGACGCGGTCCGCGCCTTGGTACATGATCCGAAGCATGTCCCATACCTCCTTCGCAGTTTTCTTCTCCGCAACCATCTGGAGAACGTCATCTGGAAGAGCTTGTTGGATGACCGAAAAAGCTATTTTGTTCTTTTTCTCATCCACCTTCGCCGTCGGATCGATTGGTTCCACCACCTCCAAGACGTCCTGGACATCGAGGATCCCCCTCATTCTGATAGCCCAGACGCCGTAGTTGCTCCTCGTGAGCACCGGGTATTTGAAGTGTCCATGGAACCCATCCGACTTTGAAGATGTCTCCGCCATTGAAGAAACAACGTTTCTTCCTCACAATGGAACGATCTCCTCCTTCCCGCTCTGATACCAAATGTTAGAACCAACTCATAATAAACATGACAGAGAAATGATATTGGAAAAAGAAAACTGCTGTATATTTCTTGATATTAAAACATCACAAAACAGGATAATATATAGGCAATGGACAGGATGCCAAAGGAGAAGAACGCCTAAAACAATTTAAGGCAAAACAAAGAAAACTGCTGCAGATTTTAAACCAAATAAAGACCAAGAATAGAAACGTCCATATTGGACCTTATTCTCTACCAAAAACAAAACTGAAATAAGACTTAAATAGAAAAACGTAACTAATTATTAACAGTGCCCAGCTAGACTGCATTCCATGCATAAGAAAGGGATACCTTCATAGATAAATTTCTGAAAAAAATTACCAGTTGCCTTGCTATGTAGCCAGATTCCGCCCAAAATTGGCGTTACCAGATTTCTTCGAATGCATACTCGGACAAATATTGTTCTGGATCTAGATTTTGAAAATGCATTAATAAGTAATGGCTCGCCAAGTACGGCAGCAATACGACACAAATTCTTCTCTCCCCAGAATTGAAGGGGCAGACCCGGAAGGCGTACCCAAGTTGGCACGGACATATGCAGGTTCTTGGATGGGATAAAATTTTCTGACCAACGGTCAAGCCCCACAACAAAACCAGCCACATGTCATGGCCCGCCCAACCATACTTGATCTCTGCTTTCTTTGTCTGAAAAAAAGATAATAAAACAATCATTACCAAGGTCGTTGATGCGAAATCCCGCATATGCACCTCATTTTGATTGTAGCTGCGATGCCAGAAACTCAAATTTGAAGTTCTTTCCCAGGACACGTCCAACTAGAGCATTTTCATAATTTGTCTTGATTTCATCAGCTTCCTCTTCATCAAGAGTGACTATTCCATCTTTGAAAAAATTTTCCTTTGGTTCCAATGGTGCTGTAAGAACCGTGGGGGAGCTACGGTCCCAGGCCCTCGGAAAAGGTTTTGGATATGCAGTTTGTTGGAAACGTGTATGGGTTCCTGCTGCCTCAAAAAACCTCTAAGTACTCGGCGAGACCAACTTTGCGAGACCGCCAAGTCGCGCGGCTTCACCCCGGCGAGATCGCTCCAAACCGCGCGGGCTCCTTCCCACTATATGCGAGTACCGCCTCTCGCGAGCGAGCTCCCGCCACCACTCGCGAACACAACCCAGCGAGATCGCCTCCAACCCCTTGCGCCTAGACCCCCCTAGGCGAGACCGCACTCCACTCGCGGTTGACCTCCCAACTCGCGTGGCGAGGTCCGTCTACTTGCGACCTGCTCCTGCGCGAGCTCCACCTGCGAGAGCTACACCAGTTCTGCGAGCTCCCCCTGCCGAGATCACCCGAAATGCGAGTCACATAAAACCCGCGAGCTCTCTCTCGCTGTGCGCTCACCAGACCGCGCGGCTTCTACTTTTAGTCGCCCGGTCAGAAACAACTCGCCCGACTAGCCTTCTAACCGCTCGGACAGAAAAACACACCAGCGCTGCGGCGCTTCCCACTCTCTCTCTCTCTCTAAACAGGAACAAATGTTGGGGAGTTTATCTCTCTACTTTCATCAATCTTCAAACATGTACAAGGGGGCCTTTATATAGGCAAAAGAAAAACTAGAAACCTCACTCATCATAAATACACACACTCTCTCATAATAAATGCATTAAAAAACTTAATAATAAAAGCTTTGACAATTTGACCGAGTCAAATTGTCAACCCAACAAACTCCCCCTCAAACTTGGCAGCACATGCCGAGTTTGCCTTTGAGCCTCAGAAACGTGTCCACCTTCAACGCCTTGGTGAAGATGTCCGCGACTTGCTCTCCGGTCGGGCAATACTTCACTTCCACTGTCTTCAACTCTACCTGCTCCCTTAGGAAATGATACCTCGTCTCGATGTGCTTGCTCCTTCCATGTAGTACCGGGTTCTTCGCGAGCTGGATGGCCGACATGTTGTCCACCAACATAGTCATTGGCCCATCCACACCATGCTGCAAGCTCTCCAACAGATTCCTTAGCCAGATGGCTTGGCAGGTGCCAGCTGCTGCTGCAATATACTCAGCCTCGCAGGACGATAGAGCTATCGTTTCCTGCTTCTTCGAGCTCCAAGAGAACACCCCCGTCCCCACGTTGAATGCATATCCGGAAGTGCTCTTCCGATCGTTCACATCGCCTCCGTAGTCACCAAGCTTCAGCTCCTCTCCAGTGGAGTACTTCAGCCCGTGACCTCTTGTTCCGTTGATGTACCTCAGGATCCTCTTCGCTGCCGTGAAGTGGTCTTCCTTTGGCTCCTCCATATGCCTGCTCACCACTCTGACCGCATACATGATGTCCGGTCGGGTGAAGGTAAGGTAGCGTAGGCTCCCTACCAAGCTTTTGAATAAAGTGGAGTCTATCGCTCCTTCCTTCGACTCCTTGCTCAACTTCAGTCCAGGGTCGGCAAGAGTGGAGATTGGTTTGTTGTTCTCCATCCTGAACTTCTTTAGGATCTCTTCAGCATACTTTTTCTGGGATATGAAGATCCCGTCTTCTCTCTGCTGCACCTCTACTCCCAGAAAGTAGCTCAGCTCTCCCAAGTCAGTCATCTCAAATTCCTTCATCATGCCCCGAAACTCTTCATACATCCCAGCATTGTTCCCTATGAAGATTATGTCATCCACGTATAGGCAGATAATCATCATGCCTCCATCCTTGTCTACCTTGGTGTAGAGTGCGTACTTATGCGGGCTCTTCTGATAGCCATGCTTTTGTAAGTAAGCATCTATCCTGCCGTTCCAAGCTCTAGCTCCCTGCTTCAGCCCGTAGAGTGCCTTGTCAAGCTTGCAGACCTTTCTCTCCTGCCCTTTCACCACGTACCCTGGAGGCTGCTCGATGTACACATCCTCCTCCAGGTAGCCATTCAAATAAGCAGATACCACATCCATCTGCATTATCTTCCACCCGTGATGTGCGGCTAGCGCGATGATCAGCCGGATGGTATCTATCAGCGCTACTGGTGCGAAGACTTCATCATAGTTCACTCCCTGAACTTAGCGGTAGCCCTTCACGACTAGCCTCGCCTTGTGCTTCTCCACGCCCCCATCTTTATTTTTCTTCACCTTATATACCTACTTCACCCCGAGGGGTTTGTGGCCTGCAGGTGCATCTACCAGCTTCCAGGTATCGTTCTTCTTGATGGAGGCGATCTCCGCATCCATCGCCTTCCTCCAGCTTTTCTCCTTCGCAGCTTCATCGTAGGAGCACGGCTCAACATCTGCAAGCAAACAGTATAAAGAAAAGTTGTTATGGGTTGCAGCCATCTCTTCATAGATCTCCTCCAACCTCCTAGTCCGAGGGTGAGGATGATCATCCTTAGTTCCACTGGTACTTGCTCCACCGGATCCTCCTCTGCTCGAACTTGCTCCACTTGAGTAAGGGGTGAGAGCTCCCCCTGGACCTCCGCTTGGTGGTGATGGTGGCTCCGCTCCACCCGTCTCCGCTTCATCCTCTCTACCACCTTCTTCTTCATCATCCTCGAAAAACATTCCCTTGATGTTCTTCACCTCCTCATTCCAGCTCCAGCAGCTTCCTTCTTCAAACACCACATCTCGTGAGATAATGGCCTTCTCCGTCTCCGGGTTGTACAACTTGTAAGCTTTGCTCGCAGGAGCGTAGCCTACAAAAATGCACTTCTCACTTCTATCGTCCAGCTTCCTACTCCTCTGGTCCGGGATGTGAGCATAAGCTACACACCCGAAGACCCTCAGGTGCTTCACACTGGGCTTCCTCCCACACCAAGCTTCAAACAGTGTCTTGAACTTCACACTCTTGGTTGGGCAACAGTTTAGCAAGTACGCCGCTACCTGTACTGCTTCTGCCCAGTACTTCTTTGGCAACCCCTTGCCCTTCACCATGCTCCTCGCCATGTTCATAATGGTTAGGTTCTTCCTTTCCGCCACTCCATTTTGTTGTGGCGAGTACGCCGCCGTCAGCTGGTGTGAGATCCCCCATTCTCTGCAGTAGTCATCAAACAGCCTAGAGGTGTACTCCCCTCCTCTATCTGTCCGGAGCACCTTCAGTGGTTGCCCAACTTCCTTCTCAGCCATCGCCTTGAACTCTCGGAACTTGTCCAGAGCCTCTGTCTTCTCCTTCAGAAAGTATACCCAACACTTCCTACTGAAGTCGTCGGTGAACGTGATGTAGTATCTGCTTCCACCTATTGAAGTAGTCTTAAACGGACCAGCAATGTCCGAATGGACTAGCTCCAGTTGCCTTGTAGCTCTCCGAGACTTGCCACCTTCAAATGTCTCCCTTCTTTGCTTCCCCTTCGTTCATGCCTCACAGACCCTTTGAGGAGGTGTGATCATAGGCAGCCCTTCCACCATCTTGGATCCAGACAACAGCTTCAGGCCTGTGGACCCCAGATGCCCCATCCGGTGGTGCCACAGCCAAGCTTCCTCCTCTTCTCCTGTCTTCGCAAGACATGCCGTCTCCTTGACATCCAAACTTAGAGGGAAGAGGCGGTTCGTCGCCATCTTCACTCTTACCACCTCTCTTCCTTGGCTATCCTTCATCGCTAAGGTGCTATCCCTCAACAGGACGCGATAGCCCTTCTCCACCAGCTGTCCAAGACTTAGGATGTTACTCCTCAAGCCCGGTACATAGAAGACGTCGTTGATGAGCACCTCCTTCCCATTCATCATCACCGCGATCACTCCTCTTCCTTCCACAGAGATCTTCGAGGCGTCGCCAAAACTGACATCTCCTCCATTCGGCTCAAGGTCGGTGAATAGCTCCTTATCACCACACATGTGGTTACTTGCTCTAGTATCTAGGTACCACACTCCATTCCTCCCTCCTACAGCTCCTTGGATAGTAAGGAACATCATCGGGTCTCCACCCGTGTTGCTAGCCTCCGCATAGTGGTTGGATTCACCTCCCTTCCGAGGAGCCCAACAATCATAGCTCATGTGCCCGAACTTGCCACAGTTGTAGCATTGAGTCTGGGACATGTCTCCTCTACCTCCTCTTTGACTTCTTCCCTGGTCTCTTCCCTGTCCTCTGCCTTGACCTCTACCTTGGCCTCTTCCTCTACCTCCTGCATCTTGCCTCCAACCATGATGTTGCTCTACCGCTCCCTGGTTGAACTGATTTCTTCCAAAATCTCTTCCACCTCTTCCTCCTCAACCTCTGCCTTGGTAGCCTCGACCACGCTGGCCTCCTCCTCTTCCTGAACTTTCTCCAAAATTGAGTTGAGTCTGAAGTGCTTTCCCTAAGCCACTCGACTCCTCCTCATCTTGCACCATCCGATACTCATGTGCTTGTAGCGAGCCTATCAGTTCATCCGCCGTCATCACTGTGAGGTCCTTCGATTCTTCGATGGCCACCACCACGTGTCGGAACTTCTTAGACATAGAACGCAGGAGCTTCTCCATGAAGCTGACCTCGTCTATCGTCTCCCCGTTTCTCTTCATCTCATTTGTGAGCGTACGCAGACGGGTCACATAGTCGCCAACCTTCTCCGACCCTTGCATCCTCATCATCTCATACTGTCCTCGGAGGGATTGCAACTTAACCTTCTTGGCCTTGTCTACTCCCTGCATGGAGCGCTGCAAGATCTCCCATGCTTCCTTCGAAGTCTCGGCGTCCGAGATCTTTTCAAATGTAGCTTCATCTACACCTTGGTACAAAATGAACAATGCCTTCTTGTCCCTCTTCTTAGCTTCTCTCAGTGCTGTCCTCTGTGCGTTCGTCAACGCGGCTTCTGCTTCGGCAGTCAGCACCTCCACACCATCCTCTACTACCTCCCACAACTCCTTTGAGGCTAGTAGTACCTTCATCTGTATGCTCCAGTTCCCATAGTTGGTCTTCGTCAACTTGGGGACTTGCCCCGGCACGGCACCTCCAAACTCCATCTCTCCCCTACTTCAAACCTTCCGAGGGTCCTAACCTGGCTCTGATACCACTTGTTGGAAACGTGTATGGGTTCCTGCTGCCTCGAAAAACCTCTAAGTACTCGGCGAGACCAACTTTGCGAAACCGCCAAGTCGCGCGGCTTCACCCCGGCGAGATCGCTCCAAACCGTGCGGGCTCCTTCCCACTATATGCGAGTACCGCCTCTCGCGAGCGAGCTCCCGCCACCACACGCGAACACAACCCAGCGAGATCGCCTCCAACCCCTTGCGCCTAGACCCCCCTAGGCGAGACCGCACTCCACTCGCGGTTGACCTCCCAACTCGCGTGGCGAGGTCCGTCTACTCGCGACCTGCTCCTGCGCGAGCTCCACCTGCGAGAGCTACACCAGTTCTGCGAGCTCCCCCTGCCGAGATCACCCGAAATGCGAGTCACATAAAACCCGCGAGCTCTCTCTCGCTGTGCGCTCACCAGACCGCGCGGCTTCTACTTCTAGTCGCCCGGTCAGAAACAACTCGCCCGGCTAGCCTTCTAACCGCTCGGACAGAAAAACACACCAGCGCTGCGGCGCTTCCCACTCTCTCTCTCTCTCTAAACAGGAACAAATGTTGGGGAGTTTATCTCTCTACTTTCATCAATCTTCAAACATGTACAAGGGGGCCTTTATATAGGCAAAAGAAAAACTAGAAACCTCACTCATCATAAATACACACACTCTCTCATAATAAATGCATTAAAAAACTTAATAATAAAAGCTTTGACAATTTGACCGAGTCAAATTGTCAACCCAACACAGTTGAGGTTGGCCATCGAAGGACTCGGGCTTGTCTTCTTGGGCAGAGTTGGCGTCTACTTCCTGATCCAAGGCTGAAATAGTAACCTGCAACTTATCTTTGCCCTTTTTCTTCTTACCAACATTAGGAGAACGGGCCAGCACCGGACGGTCAGGGCTAACACTCGGCACCTTTTTACCCCTCGATTTCCGACCCATAAGCGCCGGAACAGTTACGACTTACGAACAATGGTGAGATCACCACCACGTAACCCGAACAGCACACTCCTCCCGCCAACGCCGCAATGCCGCAACGCCGCCACGGCAGCAGCGCTGCCACGGCAGCGCCGCCACTGTTACGCTGCTACGCCGCACTCCACCCCCCGCAGCCAGCCGCCACCGCTGCACACACGCAGCCCGCCGCCACCGCCGCGCACAGCTCCCAGCTCCCACTCTCTCACTAGAACACTCTCTCCAATCTCTTGAAACACTCTCAACATAAAGTTTTTGGGTTTCTTGAAATTGGCATTAGCCTAATATATTAAGCAATAAAGTAAAGAAAAACTACAGAAAGCTAGCATCATGCGCCAAAAGCTGCGCCAAAGGTGTGGATAGGGGCATACCCCTAGTCCACTCAAAATCTAAAAGACAAGCATTCTTAGCTAGGTGGTCTGCCACAGAGTTTGCCTTGCGGCTTATAAGGGAGATAGTTAATTTCGGGAAAGCAGGAAAAAGACGGGTCATGGATGCTTCACAATCCTCAATATAACCTCCAGCAAGAATTCTGTTTAGCCTTGAACAAACGTCAGATGAGTCCCCCTCCAGGATTGCTCCAATGTATTCGGCGTCAAGTTGGGAAGCCAGATTAAGTGCAGCCTGGGCAGCCCGAAATTCTGTCATGCTCACTGATCTGCTTCTTTGTCTGACCCCCACGACAACCATTAGGCATCCCTCGTGATCGCGGATGGCACAGCCCAAACCGGCGGCATTGTTCTTCATAACAGATCCATCAAAATTAATTTTGATCCATCCGACGGGCGGGGGCGTCCAAGTAGATTGTGGGTTACAATGATACGACCAGTGTCCGCGCAATGTATCATGTAGAGCATTAATCAGGATTGTAGCTGGTTGCATATATGGCTCACCGTGTATGTAGCAATTCCTAGCTTTCCAAGTATAATACAATATAGAGGCAAGAAAGGTGGCGATTTCTGACTCATTTCCCGTTAACAATTCACTATCAAAGAACTCCAAAAGATTTCTGTCCAAAATGTTGGCTGGTATGCTGAGGCGAGATCCTTCCGATATAATTTTAGCGAAGAAGCGGCAGCTGCTTAGCATGTGTTCAGTCGTTTCATCGACGCCGCAACCCCATGGGCACATAGCATTGTTGCGTAGGCGGTGATAGCATAGCCATGCATGGGTAGGGAGAAGGTCATTGGTAGCACGCCAGATGTGCGTTAACATTCGAGGCTGAGACTTGATTTTCCAGCAGTCGCTGCTCGATAGGGCTGATGGTAGGCACTCAGCATTGTAGATTGTAGCAACAGTCATGTTCTCTTTCTCTGTCTGGGCCCAAACAAGCCCATCAGCATCTCTCGCATTCATGCGAGGCATGATTCAGATGGACTTAATAAGATCAGCTCCAAATATGTTGAGCTGGGAATCATCCCATTGGCTGACTTCATTTATGAGGCCATCAACGTGATCAGGTATGGACGAGATGTTAACAAATGTGGGCCACTTCGCAATGGGGAGAGGACTCAACCAGGCGTCGTTCAGAGTTGAAACAGAGAGTCTCGAGCCAATCAACCAGAAAGTGTGTTTTGCCATTATTTGGGATCCTAAGCATATAGTTTTCCAGATTTTTGAGTGCGATCTTTTCTGACTGAATAGGTCCGACTTTCCATACTTGCTTCCAAAAGTGCGTGCCAAGAGTGAATCTTCCTTTCTTAAAACACGAGCTGTAATTTTTCCCATACAAACTTGCCTCCAGATTGCCATGTTTTTAATTCCAAGTCCACCCATCTCTTTGGGTAAGCAAATGTCCTCCCAATGAGCATAATGCATGGCCCGCCTGCTTTCAGTGCCAGACCATAGGAAGTTCTTGAGTAGGCTATTTATCTTGGACAGAATTGAGGCCGGCACCGGCGAGTTAGCAAGGGCATGAAGCGGTATTGCCGCCAACGAGCTTTTGATTAAGGCAGTCCGGCCGGCCAGAGAGAGATGGCGTGCCCCCCAACTTCTGATTTGGCGAGACATATGCTCTAGGATTCCATCAAAGTCACTTGTTCGAATTCTTCCTGGACGAAGCTTGATGCCCAGGTAGTTAAGGTTTTTGACTCTTTTATGACCAAATTCTGCAAGGATGCTATTTATGGAGCTTGAGGGGACTTTCGGGCCAAATAATATATTGGATTTATTTGTGTTTATTGCCTCCCCCGACAGGGAGCAATAACGCAAGAGGATGGCCAAAAGTTACTTAGCAGTCCCGGAGGTCGTCGTGCCAAATAGAAGAGTATCATCAGCAATTAATAAGTGTGAAATACTTTGGGCTGAAGGATTGACCTTAATTCCCAGACCGGGGTGGCGGCACTGCTTGATGAGAATTGAGAGGAATTCGGAACATAAGATGAATAGATAGAGAGAGAGAGAGGGCAGCCTTGCCTGAGACCGCAGGAGGCGTTGATCCAGTCAGCTTTTGCTCCATTGCTGAGAAGACCATAACGTGGAGCAGTGACACACTCCATAATTATGTTTGTCCATGTTGGAGGAAATTTGAAGGCCTAAAGTGTGCGTCGAACAAAATTCCATTGAATTCTATCGAAAGCTTTTTCCATATCAAGTTTTTGGGTTCCATGATAATTTCAAGTTTTGGGGTTCCTTTGAAGGGGGGCATTAGCCTATATATATATATATATATATATATATATATATATATATATATATATATATATATATATAAACGAGAAGGATTACAATAGGTGGAAGTCCTGAGAAAGAATGAAAGCAAAAGTGTGGTCAAGGGGCATACCCCTTTCCCAAACAAAATCAGAGACACAAGCTTTATTTGCAACAAAGTCCGCCGCTGAATTCGCACGCCTACTAATAGCGGAGATACTCAATCTTGGGTAGTCCTTCATTAGCCGTGCGAGTTTAGCTTCAACGTCCCCATCATAAACACCTGATAGCACACGATTGAGAGTGGAACAGGCAAATGCCGAGTCCCCTTCAAGAATTAAGCCCAAGGTATCGCTCATGAGATCTTTTGCCGCAGTTAAGGCACAAAGGGCGCTTCTGATCTCTGTCATATTTACGGACCAGCTATGGATGCTTACGCCTTTGGCTACAATAAGTTCGTCATTATGATTTCTTATCGTACAACCGAGCCCGGATTGGTTGTTTGGGTGCACAGATCCATCAAAGTTAATTTTCAACCATCCAAATAGCGGGGGCGACCAAGACGCATCAAGGTATATGGGCCACCCAGTTACCATTTGTTGCATTCAATATAGCGTTTAGGACGATGATTGAGGGCTGCGCAAATGGTTCACCATGGACCCGCTGGTCCTCGCCTTCCAGGTCCCATAAATAAATACCGCCAACACTTTTATCTTACCGGACCGGTGATTACTGGCCATTTCGCCAAGCAGCTCCTCCAAGAGAGAGTTGTTGTTCAAGTTTTTGGGTTCCTTTTGAAGTTGGCTATAGCATATATATATATATATATATATATATATATATATATATATATATATATATATATATATATATATATATATATATATATATATATATATATATAATGAAAAAGGATTACATAACGCGGTTGTCCTGAGAAAGAATGAAAGCAAAAGCTGGGGCGAGGGGCATACCCCTTTCCCAAACAAAATCCGAGACACAAGCTTTATTTGCAACAAAGTCCGTCGCTGAATTCGCACGCCTACTAATTGCGGAGATACTCAATCATGGGCAGTCCTTCATTAGACTCGCAATTTTAGCTTCAACTTCCCCATCATATAAGCCAGATAGCGCCCGATTGAGAGTGGAACAGGCTGTTGGGTACATTGGAATCTATGTACCTGATTTGAAGAAGCCTCACCCTACTCAATGATATACATCAAGGTGTATTTGATGTGCTTTGAGTTTATTTTTGTAGGTTAAGTAACTGCAGGATTGCAGGAAAAGTTTCTAAGTCCATGTGTCGACACCTAGAGGTGAAGTGTCGACACTTAAGAAGGCTTGTGTCGACACCTAGAGAAGCTGTGTCGACACTTGGAGTAATTGTGTCGACACCAGGAAGGCAGAGTCGACACCAGAAGAAAAGTGTCGACACATACAGGCAGTGTCGACACACAGTGAAGAATTGTCTACATAATCAGTGACGACACTTAGAAGTGTTGGGTATTGTATCCACGATTACCTAGATTTGAGGAAGCCCCCTGTCAAGCTAAGATGAATTCATAATGTATTTGATGAAACATTTTAAGTTGTACTTGCAGTACCTCCACGCTAAGTGCACACCAATGTCAGGGTGCAGTAGGTCAATATACACGGGTCTGCACGACGTAATCCCTCGTTGAGCAGATCAGTGTGTTGGCCTATGTGTACTCTCACTATTGGAGTGCACTTACTTTCAAGTACAGGGTCGCTCATATGCAAGAGAAGACAAGGATCACAGAGGATCAAGTAGCAACTCCTGGGGTGGAAGACGAAAAATCTTCCAAGGCAAATTCGACGAGAATCACCAAGTGATTCTCGCCGATTCGGCGAGAATCACTAGTGATTCTCGCCGAATCGACGAGAATCATTAGTGATTCTCGCCGACTCCTTCTGGCCATCTCAAAATGGTGCCAAGTAAGATTCGGCGAGAATCACTTGTAATTCCCGCCGAACCAGTGGCCAAGGAGCTCATGTATACAAAGTAAAATTCGCTGAGAATCAATAAGTGATTCGACGAGAATCACAAGCGATTCTCGACGAATCGACGAGAATCACTTGGTGATTCTCGCCGATTCGTCGAGAATCGCCTGCGATTCTCGCCGAATTTTCCTTGGCGTTTTCTCTGGAATTTCCTGAACCAGATTCTGCCTTTGGACCAGTTTGAACCGGATTTCGGGGTTATACCTGTGGGTCCCACAACGGTCAAATTTGTTGTATCTACAGGGTATAAATACATGGGTATTTTGAACAGTAAATCTACGGATAAGAGAGAAAGAAAACCGAGCCGCGACGTAACCCTAAATTCGCGAAATCGCTCTGCTCCGCCGCCGCCGCTCGCGTCAAGTGGTCGCCGCTGCTGATCGCTCTTCTTCCAGATTTCCGGTGACAGAAGCTTAGCAAAGCTTGAGTCTCACGCGTCTATCCGGAGATCTCTTGTCTCTCGATTTGTTGACAGGGAAAAACTCCCCCGTCCGAATCGATCGAGACGACTGATCCTAGAGTGACCGTTGGTAGACCTAGCTTGCTTCGCTACGAAGTTTGGATCTCCAAGTTCAGCAGCCGCTCTTCATCGTAGCCGCCGATCCCGAAGCTAGCCGCCGCTCGTGTGCCGCCGCCGGTTCCGGGGAGATCCTCTCCAAGTGAGACCAAGGTCGTAGACTCTTCATCGACCTCGTGAACACGTCGTCGAACGAAGAGGAACACCGTAGTCTCCGAAAGAAGTTTGTATCTCATATACATTCCATATTTACTTTTGTTGTAAAGGAACTTTTGTTCCGTGTTGTAAGGGTTGGGTGCAACCCGTTTTGTGGGAGTGTTGACTCTCACGTGTGGAAGGGCTCCTTCCGTTAGTGAAGGGATTGGATTGCAATCCCGTTGGAGAAGTGACCGAGTCGTCCCTTGTTGGGGAGATAGGTCGAAGGGGGAAAGTGGATGTACCCAAGTCGGGGAACCACTATAAATTTGCTGTGTATTCTGTGTGTTGTGCTTGTTGTTTTTATTGTGCAGGTACATCCGTAAATTCCGCAAAAGAACCACACGTCACCTATCCCCCCCCCATAGGTGCACATAGCTGACACTAGGTGGACTTTCAAGTGGTATCAAAGCGAGGTTACTCTTCAAAAAGGTTAACACCTTGAGTAGAATCCTGCCACCAGTGTCAGAAGCATGGATCTGGATTATGACGTATTGCCACTCAAACTCCCTGCATGCACAAAGGATTATTATCTCATCTGGAGGATGAGAGTGTTATTTCACCTGGATGCCATCGATCCACGAGCATCCCTCATCCTGGAAGAGGGTCCGTTTATCCCCATGAAGACCTCCGACTCTGGGATCCAAGTGCCCATGTGCATTGCTGAGATGTCAGAAATGGAACTCTCACTTTTTCAGCTGGACCAGAGGATTCGACAAATTATCATGGATGTCTGGTCTAGAGCCTCTCGCTCTAGATTGGAAAAATGTAAAACGGCTAAATCTCTGTGGATGATGATCTCAGAGCTGATGGGGGAGTCAGAGAAAGCTGAAATATGCTGCCAATCAGAGGATGAAGCGTACGTGGGGGTCCTCACTTCTGAAGATGAAGGCAAGGATCCCTCGGACTGCATTAGAGCTCCCGTGTCCGTGTCAGAGACTGACGAGACCAGTGAGGAAAGCAGCTCTGACGAGGATGAAATAATGGTCACTGATTCTAATGACAATAACTCAGATGAGCAGGTAACATCTTCACCCTGCCCCATATCTTTTGACCTTTCTGAAGACAGAAACTGCTCTCCCCCAGAAAATACTGATTCCCTGAAGAGAGCCCTTCAGGAGAGCAATCTACTTACTGAGGAGCAAGCTCGAGAGATTGCTCGACTGAAGATCTTGTTGGTTCTCCAATTGGCGTCTAACAAGGTCAAGGACTCTAAGATCTCAGCTCTAGAGAATAGTCTAGATAATGAGAAACGTATAGTATCAAACTTTTCCAAAGTTGATGCTATAAAGAGAAAGCAAGAAACCGGGTGGATTTCCCGGATTATTCAGGGATGGAGAAATGGGGAAACGGTATTCCGACCCCCCACTCCAAGCAGGAAGGCAACTCATCATGCCTTCAGGTATGACCACAGGAATAGTCGTGGTCACTGCAAGGATGATCTGTCCCCATGTGGAGACACCCGGCGTGCAAGGGCCGGCATGGCCACCCACGAGAGAATACCTAAGGCTCATTCTGAGCCCTTTGTATTCACAGCCACTGCCACAACAAAGTGTGGATCTGCATGTCCCAGCTCACAGGAGACATCTCACCATTCGAGGACACGGGATAGGGAGGATAGAAGTCATGATGTCAGGCTTCATGGGGCCTCAGCAAGGGAGATGCCTGAAAGAATGGCACCACCTTCTCGGCCTCATAACGCTCACATCATGCATTCGTTCCACCCTTCCTCGTGTCACGATGGAAGAGGAATTTGTGTGACAAGAACATGCCCTATCCCGTTTAGACCTAGGACCGTGACTTCATCAGTCACTAGATCAGGTCGAAAAAGGCGATACAACATTCACCCTTGTTGGTGCTGCGGCAAAGTGGGGCACTTTGCCATTGACTGTTGGCACAACCCCTCTGTGCCCACAACAAGGGCTTATCCACATTCTAGGGACAGAGGTAGTCTTTCAGACAGGTTTTCTGAAGGAAGGCAGCTGCGTGCTTATGCTAATAGAAACCTAGGACCCAATATGATTTGGGTTCCTAAGGTAAAGTAATTCTGTCTTGCAGGGAAGTCTATGTCCCTGTAAATACGATGGGATCTGGACAGTAGGTGGCTCAAGGCTAACTTGGAACAAGCGTCTGCAATAATAGATGTGCTACCTGTTGAGCATACTCACTTTAAGCTACTAATGTGTTCTACCTGTGGGACTAAGACGATGACTCTCCAAATCCCAGGTAATTTTGATCAGTTCTAGGACTTGTGTCATGATGCATCCTCATTAAATATATATATATTTCTATCCTTGTGTATACGTATACTTATGCTTATCTTGTATGTGTGCACCTTTATGGAGAGATTAACTCGAGGCATGCTAACCATTACACATAAATAAAAGGTTAACAAAGATATGTCATTGTAAATTTCGACAAATCACAATTGACATCAAGAAGTGTCTGGAGAAGTCTCGCTCAAATCCGAATAGATTGTCGTTATAATAAACATGTATTTATTAATCTTATATTAACTTGACATTCGAAGAATTTGAAAATGTTGCAATGCTTCCCAACGTGGTAAAGAAAAACTCTTCAATTCGGAACCTTTCAATTCCTAGTAAAGAAAACCCTTAAATTACAAGTGGTAAAGAAAAACATCAATATCACTTTATATTCTTGAAATCCCGCCGAAGGAGCTCATCGACCCTTGGCATTCTTCCCGAATCCCGACGACTTAGACAAATCTCGCCGAACCATTGTATATCTCGCCGAATTAGACAAACGGTATTAGAGACCTAATTAGACAAATCCCGCCGAATCCCGCCGAAGGAGCTCGCCGACCGTTCGGCTTCCTTAAGTATCCCGACGACTTATATAAATCCCGCCGAAAGACTATCTCCGCCTGTTCGCCTTCCTCACGACTCGTGCAAGAGAACACCCGACGACCCTCGCGTAAGAGAACTCCCGACGACTCGCGCAAGTGCACTTCCGCGGATTCGCTGAAACACGCAGCCCTCCGACGCTCTCGTCGAAGTGAGCGAATCGCCGCTGTGTTTCCATCTTCTTCCCGTGAGACTCTAGCAAGGCCGAACCCCACAGGATACTCTTCCATCCACCGAAGATCTTCCCGACGCTCATCAACTCACTTGCGTGTAAGCCCTTAGGTAACCTCCTCCTCAATGGCTCCAAGGCCGAACCCCAAGTGATGCCTTCTTTTTGAATGTTCACTAATGCTTAGAGTCGGGCTTCTTTCTAGATCCTCAATGGCTCCAAGGACGACTGCAGGCTTGATTTCTGGTTGCGAGCTGGTTCGCACTGGTTTTTCTCATGCCTCGGACGAGTTCCGAAATATCATTCTAATGCTCGAAGAGGCTGGGCTAACCTTTGTCTTGGAGCATCCTTGCAAAGTCCTAGATAAAGAAGTGCTGGAGTTCTTCTCTACCGCAAGACTCCGAGACAGAGACTCCGTCATCAAAAGCAAGGTGGCTGGGACAAAAGTAAAGATGTCTGCCAGTAAGCTAACTCGCTACCTGCAGCTTTCAAGTTCGGAGCAGGAAGACTATCTGGAGGATGAGGACAAAGCCAGAACCCTCTTGTTCTGCGGTCTACCAAGAGGCACTCTATCAGTAAAGAGAAAAGAGATGAATGAAGAAGGGAAGCTCCTATCTGACATCATAGGAAAAGTACTCATCTGCAAGCCAGGCTCCCATGATCATATCTCCGGAGATATGTTCAAAATTCTCATAGCTGTGGTCTGCAGAAAGAGGTTCAACTGGGGGGAGTTGCTGTTCCAAAAGATCAAGGACACTCTGGGCACTCCAAGCTTCGGCCGCATCATCAGTCTATATCTCAACCAGCTCAACGGAGACAAATTCGACATGAGCAAAGGAGTTCCTCTCCATTACTTGAAAAAGATAGATGCTACTGTGTTTGATCGATGGGAGCGGCGCATCGGGCAGCCTGCTGGGGAAGAGCACGAGGAAGTATCTCACGCAGTCTCCCCCGGTGAAATTCCTGATAATGTGACTGCAGGAATCGAGGGGGAGACTCTACCCTCTCATATGGATATAATATCTGACATCGCCCAGGTGGCCAGGGATGCGGTGGCCGAAGGTCATGAAGAAAGTGAACCTGGGTTGGAGGATGAGGAGGTCCTGAACAGAAACACTCAAGGAACTGAAGCTGAAGCACTGGACACTGCTGATCAAGAAGTGGAAGAAGCTACTGATATGGATGAATTTTTGGATGAGGACGGAGAGGATGATGAGAATGAGGACCATGAAGTGTTGGAGACTCCGGATCCCGTTGAACCTCCATCTGATAAGTCGGCACCAGTGGAGGGGGAGCTTGATAAACCTCAAGAGGCCGCCAACATTCCTTCTATAGAGGCTGTGATTGTATCCAGCTCTACCGATGCGTCTGCTGCAGAGCACGAGCAAGGGCAAGAAGTACCTCAGACCTTACCGTTGCGAGATGAGATGGTCACTCACACCATCAATGTCTTTCAAGGAATAGTGAACGAGCTTAAAGATTCTTTTGATACAGCTCAGAAAACACTGCTGAAAAAGATCAAGACTTCTGAAGATCTCATGCTTAAAAATATGGTAGAGATCAACCACAAACTGGATGTGATGGAGAAGAAATTCGAAGAAAAGTATAACGCGGCCGGCGAAGCTGTCACACTGTTAATGGCCGGCTTGAAAAAGAATACTGATATTCTGGCTGTTGTCAATCAGAACGCACACGTTGTAGCCAACAATATTCAGAAATTTGATGGTAATATGGTCACTTTAAATGCAAATCAGCAGGCCCTAATCACTGAATTCAGCAAGACAACTAAGCATATTGATGACTCTCTGCACTCATATGCCAATTGCATAGCTGACGAAGCCAAAAAGGGGGAGAAGGAGTATATCGCTAAGCTGGCCGAGCTCCAAGAAAGCATGGATGCAAACTTTGCACAATCAAGCAAATACGTCTATGAAAGTTGCTGGTGGATGCTACAACAGGCACTGGGCACGTTAGGCGTCGTCCTACCTGACCAACCTGCCGGTATTCAAGTTCCTGAGACTTCTAAGGCTGCTGAGGAAGTAAATATTGCTGAGGATGTAAGTACAAGTGCTGCAGAAATTTTCACTGATGAAGCTGATGCTAGTGCCATCTCCAAATCTAAGCTGAGGAGTATGTTTGACCAGGAGGCCTTAGCTAAAGCCAGGGGAAAGAGGAAAGTTCAGGAAGGGACATCCAAGGAGACACAGGCTGCAAAGAGAATTCGAATGAATGAGGAGGATGTACGAAATGAAAGGTGGAGTCCAGTCTCAAGGAATATAATCTTAGACACCTTCTGGCTATAAGAAAGAGGAGAGATCAATCGAAACGAGGTATATAGCCAATATGAGTGGGAGACGCACAAAATGTTTGAAGCAAAACGCAGCATTTTCTTCAGAAACAACAAGGATCCAGACAAAGTTGCTCCTCCTAGGTACTACCCGAAGCCCAAGGAATACATGGAAAGGCAAAGCAAAAAGTACTTGGCTCAAACTCTGAAGGGTGACGTAGCTAAGGACAAATAGTCATTATTTTATAGCTGGTCACTGTGTCTTAAGAACGTTTAATGATTATTGCTGTCATATGAACAATTCTGAATTATATGTGAATATATTTCTCTTGGTATATATATATATTCTTGAATGTGTGAATGACTCAAGTCCTGTTCTGATTGCATATATTCCCTTGTGTTGCATATTTAATTTTTAAATGCTATAATTATTATTTGATAGGTGTTATTCATCTTAGCTAGTAGGGTTTTGGCTTCGTCAAATAGGGGGAGATTGTTGGGTATTGTATCCACGATTACCTAGATTTGAGGAAGCCCCCTGTCAAGCTAAGATGAATTCACAATGTATTTGATGAAACATTTTAAGTTGTACTTGCAGTACCTCCACGCTAAGTGCACACCAATGTCAGGGTGCAGTAGGTCAATATACACGGGTCTGCACGACGTAATCCCTCGTTGAGCAGATCAGTGTGTTGGCCTATGTGTACTCTCTCTATTGGAGTGCACTTACTTTCAAGTACAGGGTCGCTCATATGCAAGAGAAGACAAGGAGCACAGAGGATCAAGGAGCAACTCCTGGGGTGGAAGACGAAAAATCTTCCAAGGCAAATTCGACGAGAATCACCAAGTGATTCTCGCCGATTCGGCGAGAATCACTAGTGATTCTCGCCGAATCGACGAGAATCATTAGTGATTCTCGCCGACTCCTTCTGGCCATCTCAAAATGGTGCCAAGTAAGATTCGGCGAGAATCACTTGTAATTCCCGCCGAACCAGTGGCCAAGGAGCTCATGTATACAAAGTAAAATTCGCTGAGAATCAATAAGTGATTCGACGAGAATCACAAGCGATTCTCGACGAATCGACGAGAATCACTTGGTGATTCTCGCCGATTCGTCGAGAATCGCCTGCGATTCTCGCCGAATTTTCCTTGGCGTTTTCTCTGGAATTTCCTGAACCAGATTCTGCCTTTGGACCAGTTTGAACCGGATTTCGGGGTTATACCTGTGGGTCCCACAACGGTCAAATTTGTTGTATCTACAGGGTATAAATACATGGGTATTTTGAACAGTAAATCTACGGATAAGAGAGAAAGAAAACCGAGCCGCGACGTAACCCTAAATTCGCGAAATCGCTCCGCTCCGCCGCCGCCGCTCGCGTCAAGTGGTCGCCGCTGCTGATCGCTCTTCTTCCCGATTTCCGGTGACAGAAGCTTAGCAAAGCTTGAGTCTCACGCGTCTATCCGGAGATCTCTTGTCTCTCGATTTGTTGACCGGGAAAAACTCCCCCGTCCGAATCGATCGAGACGACTGATCCTAGAGTGACCGTTGGTAGACCTAGCTTGCTTCGCTACGAAGTTTGGATCTCCAAGTTCAGCAGCCGCTCTTCATCGTAGCCGCCGATCCCGAAGCTAGCCGCCGCTCGTGTGCTGCCGCCGGTTCCGGGGAGATCCTCTCCAAGTGAGACCAAGGTCGTAGACTCTTCATCGATCTCGAGAACACGTCGTCGAACGAAGAGGAACACCGTAGTCTGCGAAAGAAGTTTGTATCTCATATACAGTCCATATTTACTTTTGTTGTAAAGGAACTTTTGTTCCGTGTTGTAAGGGTTGGGTGCAACCCGTTTTGTGGGAGTGTTGACTCTCACGTGTGGAAGGGCTCCTTCCGTTAGTGAAGGGATTGGATTTCAATCCTGTTGGAGAAGTGACCGAGTCGTCCCTTGTTGGGGAGATAGGTCGAAGGGGGAAAGTGGATGTACCCAAGTCGGGGAACCACTATAAATTTGCTGTGTTTTCTGTGTGCTGTGCTTGTTGTTTTTATTGTGCAGGTACATCCGTAAATTCCGCAAAAGAACCACACGTCACCTATCCCCCCCCCATAGGTGCACATAGCTGACACTAGGTGGACTTTCAAGAAGCAGTATCGACACCCAGAGAAACTTTGTCGACATCAAAAGTGTCGACACCGGGAGGCTATGTCGACACTCAGCGAACTTTAACAAAGTTTAAGTACAAGTGTCGACATAAAGGAGATGTGTCGACACTCAGCAAAGTTTCAACACATGAAGGCAAATTTCAACACAAAGGAGATGTGTCGACACTCGGCGAGATTTCAACACATGAAGGCATATGTCGACACAAAGGAGATGTGTCGACACTCAGCAAGTCTCAACACAAGAAGATCTGTCGACACAAAGGAGTTGTGCCGACACACAACAGAAATCAACTAAGTATTGAAGAAGAAGTACTTGTGTCGACACACTCAATCAGTGTCGACACATTCTACAGAAAGCTTGTGTCGACACAGAGAATCAGTGTCGACACATTCTGAAGAAGTAGTGTCGAGAAGCTTTTACAACAACACAAGGAGTTGTGTCGACACCATCAAGGCTAGTGTCGACACTTAGTCTACTTGTGTCGACACTTAGTCTATTTGTGTCGACACATAATGACTATCTGTCTCGACACTTTCAGACAGTGACAGAGATTTCAAGAAGTGACTGGGTGACTTGACAGCTGTCATTTCAACCGGTCAACTACAACTGTCAGAGCTGTCAGAAGGTTGTTAGAAACCGGATCAGCCGGTTACCTTGGAGGAAGACTATTTATAGACCTTTCTCCTTCGACAAAAATGGGAAGACTGAAAAGTAATCAATGAATTGAAAAACAACACAACAAAGAAGAAGACCTTCAAGAGAAGATCTAAGAAGTTGGAGAGAGAGAGCTCCTTCTAAGAAGAACAGTTGTTGAACCAGGCTGAAAAGTAAGTTTCAGATTGAGATCTAATTCTCAAGACAGAAGTTGATATAAGATCATCTTCAAAGGAGACTCAACCCTACTATGTTCTAATTCAAGAAGCTTTGAAGAAAGCCAAGGGAGGTTGAACTCTGAAAAGTTCTATCAAGAACTCATCAAGAAGTCAGTCAACTCATCTCTCTCTCTTTCAGAGTTATGGTTAAACACTTTGTATACTTTATTTTCTGTAGGATCCCAAGGGATCTAAGCTGTAAGCCTAGTTTATAAAGGCTGAGGTAGGTCTATTGTGCATGAGTGTAGGAGATTTTATTCTCTGAGTGTAGGCCTTGATTGTAGGCTGAGGTAGGGCTATTTAGCCTGAGTGTAGGTCTTGGTGAAGACTGAGTGGTAAGGCTTAGTGCCTGAGTTGTAAGAGTGGGGTCACTCTGAGCTGTAGGAACCTGTTTGTGGTTCTGAGTTGTAAGATCTGAGGATCTGAGAAGAAGTGGAGAAGTTAGGCCGAATCTAGTACACTACTAGATAGGCGAAGGGGGAAAGGGGATGTACCCAGACCTTGGGGAACCACTATAAAAATCTGTGTGTACTCTGTGTGTGATTAATTCTGTGATTGTTGTATTATCTGTGCTGAATTGTTGTAGAGAATTGCAAATACAGGTCTTATTATTCAGTGTTTCTACCTGTAATTTTAAAAAGATTAAGTTCACCTATTCAACCCCCCCTCTAGGTGATTAGGTACTATTTCTTTCAAGTGGTATTAGAGGGAGTGAAAGAAATTGTAACTAATCACCTAGAGGGGGGGGGGAGGTGAATAGGTGACTTTAATCTTTTTAAACTTTTAGGCAGAATCACATAATTATAAACAATTCTTCACAGCAATACAGCACAACAATCACAGAATCAAGCACACAGAGAGTACACACAATTTTATAGTGGTTCCCCAAGGTCTGGGTACATCCACTTTTCCCCTTCGCCTATTTAGTAGTGTACTAGATTCGGCCCAACTTCTCCACTATTCCTCAGATCCTCAGATCTTACACTCAGAACCCCAATCAGGTTCCTACAACTCAGGCTCAAAGCCCTACCACTCAGTCTTCACAAAGACCTACACTCAGCCTTCAACAAGGCCTACACTCAGCCCTCAACAAGGCCTACACTCAGAGAAATGGATCTCCTACATTCAGGCACACAGGCCCTACCACTCAGCCTTTATAATTTCAGTCTTACAACTCAGATCCCTAAGGATCCTACAAGAAATTAAAATTACAAAGTGTAAACCTACAACTCAGAATGAGAGAGAAGAGTTGACAAGTTTCTTGATGAGTTCTTGGAAGAACTTTGCTGAGATCAACCTCCCTTGGCTTTCTTCAAAGCTTCTTAAATTTAGAACACAATAGGGTTGAGTCTCTATGCAGCTGATCTTCAATCACTGGTAACATAAGAATCAGAACTCAATCTGAAACTTTTCTTCACAGCCTGGTTCAACAACTGTCTTCTTAGAAGGAGCTCTCTCTCTCCAACTTCTTAGATCTTCTGATCACTTCAATTGATTATTGTTAATCATCATATTCTGTTGACAGAATAAGCCTTTATATAGGCTTCCTTCATGGTGACCGGCTGATCCGGTTTCTAACAGCTTTCTGACAGCTCTGACAGTTGTAGTAGACTGGCTGGAATGGCAGCTGTCAAGTCATCCAGTCACTTCTTGAATTCTCTGTAACTGTCTGAAAGTGTCGAGACAGTCAGTCTTTAAGTGTCGACACTGATAGAATAAGTGTCGACACAAGTAGACTAAGTGTTGACACTAGCCTTTAAGGTGTCGACACAACTCCTTGTGTTGTAGAATCTGCTTGTCGACACTGCTTCTTCAACATGTGTCGACACTGATCCTGTGTGTCGACACAAGTCCTTCTTCTTTGAAACTTAGTTGATTTCTTGTAAGTGTCGACACAACTCCTTTGTGTCGACACAACTTCTTGTGTTGATACTTGCTAAGTGTCGACACACCTTCTTGGTGTCGACACACCTTCTTGGTGTCGACACATGCATTCTGTGTTGATTCTCTTGCTGAGTGTCGTCACATCTCCTTTGTGTCGATACTTGTACTTAGACTTCATTGAAATTTGCTGAGTGTCGACACAGCCTCCAAGTGTCGACATTTTCTTCATGTGTTGAGACTTTTGCTGTGTGTCGACACATTCTTCATTGTGTCAACACCTGTACTTAAACACTGTTGAGGTTTGCTGAGTGTCGACACAGCCTCCTAGTGTCGACACTTGTACTTGAGCTTTGTTGAACTTTTGCTGAGTGTCGACACAGCCTCCTAGTGTCGACACTTTTGATGTCGACAAAGTTCCTCTGTGTGTCGACACTGCTTCTAAGTGTCGACACAACTTCTTTGGACATTTCTTCATTGAGTGTCGACACAGCCTGTATGTGTCGACACTTTCCTTCTGGTGTCGACTCTGCATCCCTGGTGTCGACATAATTACTCCAAGTGTTGACACAGCTTTCCTTGGTGTCGACACAAGTCTTCTTAAGTGTCGACACTTTTCTTCTGGGTGTCGACACATGAACTTAGAAACTTTTCAGCTTTCCCTACAAATACTTAACCTGCACAACTAAACTCAAAACACATCAAATACATTTTGATGTATATCATTGAGTAGGGTGAGGCTTCTTCAAATCAGGTACATTTATTCCAATGTACCCAACAGGGAGGTTGCTCAAAAAGGGACATAACAGTCTGAGTAAGATCCTGTAGGCAGATTCAGAATAATCAAGATTCAAGAAAATGGGTTCTAGTGAGAATCACAAAGAGCTGGGGTCCATGAAATTGCCAATCTGTAGAAAAGAGATATTTGACATTTAGAAAGAGAGGGTTAGACTTTTTATGGAAGCCTCTGACCCAAGAATATACATTACAGTCAAAGAAGGGTCATATGTGCCAATGAAAGTATCTATTCTGGATGCAAATCAGAGAACTCTCAAAGACTATTCAGAAATGACTAAAGATGAAATTATTCTGGCCACTATGGACAAGAGGGCCCAGAATATTATTGTTAGTGCAATTGATGATGCAATATTTCAGAATTTAATTCACTGTAAAACTTCTAAAGAAATGTGGGACACATTAATTGTATATATGGAGGGATCAGAAGAAGTAAGACAAGACAGGAAGTCTTTGTTAAATCAGAAATATGAAAGCTTCAGACAAGGAAAGTCTGATAGCATTACTGAATGCTACAAGAAGCTCTATAGGATAGTAAATGAATTGATGTCCTATGGAAGAGAATTCAGCAACTATGAGCTGAATGACAAGTTCTTAAAATCCCTAACTAAGGACTGGGATACCAAGATTTGTGCCATTAGGAAAATTGCCAAATTAGCTGATATACCTCCTCCAACTTTGTTTGGAAAACTGTTATCTTATGAGATGCAGTTAATGGTTAGAAAGGAGGAAGAAAAGACTACTAGAGTGGAGCACAAGGAGAGATCTGTGGCCTTCAAGACTGAAGACACTAGGAAATATAAAAGCAAGTCTCCATCTCCACCTCAAAACGTTGCTGAGGCTGAGACAGATGAGTCAGAAAGCAAGAATTCAGATAGTAGTGAAAGTGATGAAAACTTTGCTGCTTTTACAAGACATTTTCAAAAGTTTCTGAAGAAGAAGCAGTGGAGGTCTAAGCCATCCACTTCATAGACAAAAGATGACTACTATCAGAACAAGAAGTCATCAAGGAATGACAGAAGAAAGTCCAAGCCAAGTAAAACTACATCCTCAAAGATTGTATGCTATTATTGCAATAGATAGGGACATGTGGTGACTGACTGTCCTGAAAAGAGGAAGGAGTCAACTGATAGAAAGAAGACACAGTTTAAGGGAAAAAAGGAAAAGTCCTTTGTTGCCAAGAAAGATAAAAGTTTGACTGATCAGTCATCTTCAGAAACAGATTCAGAAGCTGAAGCCTATATTGGGTTGTTTGCTGAAGAGGAGGAAGATGAGTTCATGCAGTTAATGAATTCAATTTATAAGCATGAGGACAATCAGTGCAAAGGGCTGATGACCTTATCTGAAGGAGACAAAATCCAGGATCAGCCTGGACCAAGTAAGGTACAAAATTGTTCTTCTAGTTCAATTTCTTGTACTAAGTCAGAATCAGATACATCTGCATCAAGTGATGTGGGTGGGTCTGAATCTGAAGGTGATATTCATCAGTTAATTGATGAATATAGGGACTTGTTGCAGGCCTTAAAGAAAAGCAAAACCTTGGCCAAAAATCAGGCAAAGGAGATTGCTAGTCTTAAATTGGCTGCTGCTGATTCAGACAAGTTGTTTGATCAGAAACTGAATGAAATAGCCAGGCTGAAGAACATTACAGTTATTCAGATGGGAACTATTATATTTAAGAATGATCAAATTAGGAATCTGGAGGTTAGACTTCAGAAGGAGAATGATATTGTGGCTAGCTTTTCTAAACCCAAATCTGTTTTACCCTTGATAGATGAGTTTGTACCTCATAAGGGTAAGGCTGGATTAGGATTTACAAAACCTGCCTGGACTGCTAGGTCCAAGTCTAAGGGCAAAGCCCCAGCACTAAACAAAAAGCTTGCAGTAGAAAATTCAGCCAGGGTTCTACCTAAACAAAGGTACAACAGGTTTGAGTGCTGGTGTTGTGGCAAGATAGACCACTTTGCCATATATTGTTGGCATAATTCTAGTGTCAAGAAGAGTAGCAAACTACCTGCTAGAAGAGCTACAGGTAGTTTTGTTAAAAGTCAAACTAATCTGCACCAAGGACCCAAGAATTATTTAGGTTCTAAGGTTAAGTAATCTGTTTTGCAGGTGTGTCCAAGTGGTCATGCCCCTATATGGTACTTGGACAATGGATGTTCCAGGCACATGACTGGAACTAGGGGATTGCTGAAGGACTATACTCTAATCAAGGATGGCCCTAAAGTTACCTTTGGTGGTTCAGAAAAAGGAATCATCAAAGGCTTTGGTAACATTACTAGTAACCAAATTACAATTATTCAAGTGGCTTATGTAAAGGGTTTGAAACATAACCTCATTAGCATAAGTCAACTGAGTGATTTAGGATATGACATCTCATTTGTCAAGGATGGTTGTCATATCAAAAGGTCAAGTGATCAAAAGATCATTCTGACAGGATATAGGAAGAGAAATGTCTATTGTCTAGACATTATGCGTGAGAACATTGTTTCTCCTATTTGTCTTGTAGCTGATGAGAAAGTCTCACATTGTGTTAAATGTCACAAGAGGCTGGCTCATCTTAACTATAAGACAATTGGACAACTCTTTAGCAAAGAGTTAGTGAGGAATGATCCTCAGGTTAAGTGTATCAAGGATGGGATATGCTCAGCTTGTCAAAAAGGCAAGCAGACCAGATCCACCTTTCATAGCCTTGAGAACAAAGATGGTGTGAGTTGTCTATACCTCTTGCATATGGATCATTTTGTTCCTATGCCAGTTCACAGCCTAGGTAGGAAGGTCTACACATTTGTGGTTGTAGATGACAATTCAAGGTTTTCCTGGGTGTTGTTCCTTAGACAAAAATCTGAAACCCCAAGTATCTTATATAGTTTTGTTAAAAAAATTCAGAATGAATTGAACAGTACAGTAGTCAAAATCAGAAGTGACCATGGTACTGAATTTCAGTCTGATAGTATGACAAAACTGTGTGAAGAATTTGGAATTTTTCAGGAATCTTCCTCACCAAGAACACCTCAGCAAAATGGTATTGCTGAAAGGAAAAATAGAACCTTGATAGAGGCTGGTAGTACCCTATTGAGTGACACATCTCTCCCAAAATATTTCTGGGCTGAGGCAGTAAACACTGCTTGTCATGTGATCAATAGGGCTACTATCACCAAAAGCCACAAGAAGACCCCCTATGAGATTGTGAATGGCAGAAAACTAAATTTATCCAATTTTAGGATCTTTGGTTGCAAGTGCTATATCCTTAACAATGGTAAGTCTTATCTAACCAAGTTTGCTGCCAAATCCCAAGAGGGGATCTTTGTTGGGTACAGCAATAATAGTAAGGCTTATAGGGTCTACAACTTGATTACTCAAGTTGTAGAAGAGTCTGTTCATGTAGTTTTTGATGAAGCTAGACTCATTAACAATGAATTGCCAAGAAGTGTTTGCAGCTCTATAGGTGTAAATGATAAGTTGGACAAGCTTACCTTAACAGAAGGTTCTACTGCAAGTCAGCAAGTGGAAGATGGTGGCTGCTGTCCAGGGGGAGTACAAGATACTCCTAATGCTGAAGAAGACCAAGAGGTGCTGTTGAATGAAGACGCTGAAGGTGTACAACCTGAAGACATGCTGCCTCCAGCAAATAGGCACTTAAGGGATCATCCAGCCAATCAAATAATTGGAGATCCCAGACAAGGGGTGAAAATAAGGAGCAGGAATCTAAGTACAATTCTTTACTCCAGTTTTCTATCCCAAGTGGAGCCAAAGAAGTTTGAAGAAGCTATACTAGACTCTCATAGGATTGAGGCCATGCAAGAGGAGCTGAATCAATTCAAAAGATGCAAGGTCTGGGAGCTAGTTCCTAAACCCAAGGACCACAACATTATTTTAACTAAGTAGATCTTTAGGAACAAGTTGGATGAAAATGGAATAATCATAAAGAATAAAGCTAGACTTGTTGCAAAGGGATATAGGCAGGAAGAAGGTATTGATTTTGATCAAACCTTTGCTCCAGTAGCAAGACTGGAAGCAATAAGGATGTTCCTTGCCTATGCAACATTTCAAGGATTTAAGGTATATCAAATGGATGTTAAGTCAGCTTTTCGGAATGGAAATCTGAAGGAAGAAGTCTATGTAGAGCAGCCATCAGGTTTTGTTGATTCTCTTAAACCTGATTATGTCTATAGACTTAGGAAGGCTTTGTATGAGTTAAAACAAGCCCCAAGGGCTTGGTATGAAACCCTGTCTAGTTTCCTCATTGAGAATAAATTCTTAAGGGGGAAAATAGACAAGACTCTATTCCTTAGGGAATCCAGAGGTAAGATAATCTTAGTCCAAATATATGTAGATGAAATAATATTTGGGTCTACAGAAAGTAGTTTTTGCAGAAAGTTTGCAAAACTTATGCAAGGACAATTTGAAATGAGCAGTATGGAGAAACTTAAGTTCTTTTTGGGTCTCCAAGTTAGACAGACTGAAGATGGATTATCCATATGCCAGTCTAAGTTCACCCTAGAGTTGATAAGGAAGTATGATATGGAATCATCCACTACCATGAAAACTCCTATAGGGTCAACAATGTCTCTAAGCAAAGATGATGTAGGGAAACCTGTAAATGAAACTTTGTATAGAGGGATAGTTGGCTCCCTACTGTATTTGACTACTAGTAGACCAGATATCATGTATGCTATATGTGTCTGTGCTAGGTACCAAGCTTGCCCTAAAGAATCTCATTTGACAACAGTCAAAAGAATTTTGAGATATCTTAAGGGCACACCTTATCTAGGCCTTTGGTACCCTAGGAATGGAGATTTTGAACTGACAGGTTATTCAGATACAGATTTTGCAGGCTACAAGGAAGATAGGAAGAGTACCACAGGAACCTATCAATTTCTAGGTGGAAGGCTGGTGTCATGGAGTAGCAAGAAGCAAACCAGTGTGGCTATCTCCACAGCAGAGTCAGAGTATGTTGCTGCAGGAAGCTGTTGTGCACAACTACTATGGATGCAACACCAGCTAGAAGATTATGGTATTCAAGTAAGTAGGACACCTTTATTTTGTGATTCTACTAGTGTCATTTCTATTGCAAATAATCCTGTCTCCCATAGTAGGACTAAGCACATAGAAATTAAATACCATTTTCTAAGAGAACATGTGGAAAAAGAAGACATTTCCCTAGAGTATGTTAAGACAGATAATCAGTTAGCTGATATGTTTACTAAGCCCTTAGATGAAACCAAATTCAATAAGTTTAAAATTGAATTAGGTATGATAAACTTAGAATAGTTTACAATAATTGGCTAAGTAAAATAGTATCGACACACAGAGTTGTCTGTGTCGACACACAGAAGTGGTGTTGACATTTCAGAGAAACGGTGTCGACACATCTAGGAAATCTGTGTCGACACTTCAGAGAATTAGTGTCGACACATGCAATGTAGGTATCGACACATCCAGGGTGGTGTCGACACTTAGGATTTACACAGAATTAGTCTAGTAGACTATCGACTAAGTGTCAAGCTGAGATATATAGGTGTCGACACATATATTCGCTCGACTATACTTGTGTCGACACATAGTTGTCGAGATATTAGAAGTAAGTGTCGACACTTATCAACAATGTCGACACAATTCAAGTATATTAACGCGCCTTTTCACCTTCAATTCTAGAAAGGTATAAATAGGTTTTCCCCATTGTTTGTCGACACGCTCACCTTAGTTTCGCGACCAAACTTGTGTGTCGACATCTCTCTTCTCTAAATTCAAAATTTCTTCAAACCCTAATGGCGCCCAAGATAGAAGAGAACATTAATGAAGGATATGAGCTCGTGCGACACGCCTTTGATGACGCAGAACCCGAAATCCAAGGTGTGGTAACCCTAATTGCCGAGACTGGATTAGAGTATCTTGTATCAGAACTAATCAAGATCTCGAAGAAGGAGGTCCTTGAATTCTTGAGTGCAGCAACTCTTGATGAATATGGACTCAAGATTAAGTCCAAAGTTCATGTGGTAAAGGTGAAGGTCACTCATAAGACTCTAAGAAAAGTTCTACATCTCCCTAGAACTAAAGAAGAGGAAGATGTATCTGCTTCAAAGACAAGGGAGGCACTGACATGGTGTGGACTTGATTCAAACCTGAAGATTGGATCAGTGTTCAACAGGAAAGGAATGAACATACAGGGCAAGTTTTTATCTGAGATAGTTGACAAGGTAATACTGAGCAAGCCTGGTGGGGCATGATAGAATTTCAGCTCACATGTTCAGTTTGATGACAAGGATAATCTTCAAACTTAATACTGATTGGTCAGCAGTCATGTTTGATAAGATAAAAGAGAGCCTGAAGAAACCCAATCTGGGTAGAATTCTAAGTTTATACTTAGCAGACAGTATCCCTGAAGTAATGAACCAAGCTGCAGGTTCAAAGATAAACCACATGAGGAGAATGGATGTAAGAATTTTCTCAAGGTGGGATAAAGTATTAACAAAGGAAATGCCAACTCCAGAAAAAGAAACACCTCAGAAGAAGAAGAAGAAGACAGTCATTGTGGCACAAGAATTCTCAAGTAGCTCAGAGGAGCAAGTGGTGTTTAGTTCAGATGATGGAGAGGATGGTAATGCTGGACAGTCACCAGCAGGACAAGGAGATGCTCAGAGGCAGGGGGAGCTACCCTCAGCTAGCCCAATTCACCTGGATCCACTCCAGGGGGAGCCTCTACTTGTGGATGAGCCAACTCCATTAGAGAGTGAAAGGGCTACCCAAATCATTCTAGAGGTAATTACTGAAGTTAATCAATTAAATTTCTCTATTGAGGATGAAGTTTTGACTGAATCATTACTTGATATTGATCAACAAACAAAGTTACATAGTGAACCACAAGATGTTATCATGGAGGACACATCAGTTGCTGATAAAGTAGACTCAGTTGCTCCAGAAATAAGAGATTCTCCTGTACAACCTCAGCATGAGTTTACATTAGAAGAGCTGTTCCCTGATCTTGTACAGACAGACCTTGAGAGAGAGATAGCAGCTGTTGAGGGGGAGAAGGTAAATCTTGAAGAGGAGCATGTAGAGGAGACTGCTAGACAAGAGACTGAGGAGCAAAGAATTGCTGAGGAGCTACTAAGGACTGAGAAGGATTTACATCCTAGTCCTAAGGATAGAGTAGATATTGCTAGTACTTCTGCTTCAGAGGATGAAGAGGCTGCTAGAGCCAATAAGAGGAAGTTCCAGGTCTTCAAGAGAAGAAGCCAGACCTACAAGAAAGCACTACAGACAATTGCTCCACAGCCTGCCCCAACTACTGATTATAGTTCTCTGTTGGTGGCGTTGCAAATAAAGCTAGATGAGCAAAGGAAGACAATGAAAACTTATATGGATGAGCACCATAAGGAGCTATAATTTTCCTTAGTTCAAGACATAAAATCCATAAGATTTGAAGTGAATCAACATAAAAAGGAAATGACTGACTGCTTCCATAAAGGAGGAAATGCAGTGGTCTATCTGGCTACTCATCAAGAAAACATCAAGAAATAAGTTGATGACATGGCAGTCAAACAAGGATATGTCCTAAAAAATTAGCTGAGAATGAATGATAATCTGACTGCTTCTCATAATTTCATTGTCACTGAAATGAAGAATCTAGCTACTGCCCAGACTGCACAAAGTGCTACTGCCAAAGCTGAGTTTGATAAGCAACTCCAAGAAAGCCTACTTGCAGTTCACACTGCTATTGCAGATTCTCAAAAGATTATTACTGACAAACTCTGAAGGATAAAACCCTTTTATAAGGATAGAGTTAACTATTTGAATGCTCAGATAAGATTCCAAAAGGATGATCTTAGAGATCATATAGAAAGAGAAGTCATAAAGGGGGAGAGGGTGTTAGTCAAAGAAGGCTCTGATCATGCAAAGTGGATTTCAAACTCTATCAGAGCTACCCTTGGATATCCACCTTTATGTGATGATGATAATGTGGCAGAGTCTGGCATCAATCCTGCATACTTTGGAGGAGAGCAAGCTGAAGTGGCTCAAGTGATATACCCTCCTGCTGATTTTGACATGATACATCAGGAGGTACAATCTATGTATAGTCCTTGTTGAAGTTGGTGACCGGGCAGTCTGGCGGTCTGTCTTGGCGGGTTGAAGACCGCGCGTTCTGGCGGTTTGTCTCAGCCGGCTTGGAGACCGGGCGGTCTAGCGGTCTACCCCGGCAATCTCTCTTTCTCTCTGGTGGTAGCCGTGCGGTTAGCCCTTCTGTCTAACCGCGCGGCTTGTGCGGTTTGTTTTGTATAGTCCGCTTAGTCCTGTAAATTTTTAGTCCCACATCTCTTATTTGTATTCTCTCATCTCTCCTCCATTCTATATACGGGAGGGCATACCTTTGTAATATATATCTTTTTGGATAATAAAACTTTCAATTATTCAAAACTCCGGCTTGTTTTTGGTCGTTTGTTTGCTACTTTAACATGGTATCAGAGGACTCAATTTTCTCCTCCTGATTCTGTGCGCCCTCTCTGACCTCGCGACCTGTCCGCGCGGCTTGCTTCTTCTTCTTCTCGCGGCCTGTCCCCGCGGCTTGTTTCTTCCGCCTGCTTGCGCCCTATTCGCGCAGCTTCTTCTCTCCTTGTTGTTGCCCTTTGTGTACGCGACCTCTTTGTTTCTTCTTCTTCTTGCTGTGACCTGTTTGCCTCCCAGTGGACTTTTCTCTGTTCGCGTGGTGTCTCTTTCTTCTGTTCGCGCGGGCTAATTTCTAGCCGCTCGACTTCTTTACCTCTGCTTGCTTCTGCGGCTTGGTCGTGGTTTTTCTGGCGCTGCTATCTATCATCGTGACCGCTGCCGATCTCTTTCTCTAACCGCTGCGTTTTCTCTCTGTTCGCGCGGGTTCTTCCTTGTTTCGGCGGCCTCTCTGCCTTTCTTCCTTTAGCCGCTCCTTCTTGTTAGTCGTCGCGACCTCCTTTTAAGTCGCGCGGCTTGTGCTTCCCTCTTCTTACCCTTTGCCTTGCTCTGCACCTTGGTCGTGGCCCTTCTTGCCGCTGGTGTGCTGTCACCGAGACCGCTGCAGTTTTTATTCCTCCCTTCATGACTTTCATATACTCCTCCAAGCCGTTCTCCTCGGTTGTCACGTCTTCTGGCAGTGCCCACGTTGTTACTCAAGGAAAATGATTGATCGACACCGGTGCTACAAATCATATGATCGGCAATCTCCAGTATTTTTCTCTCCTAGAAACACATGATCGGTTGCCCCCGGTTATTCTTGCTGACGGCTCTTCATCATCAGTCCATGGGATGGGGATAGTTCATGTCACTCCGTCTCTTCACTTGGCGGATACTCTATATGTGCCACAGTTCCCGTGCAACTTATTATCTGTTACCTCTCTATGCAAGAAATTACAGTGTTCCGTCACATTTAATTCTACTTCTTGCTCTTTTCAGGATCCGGACTCCCAACGGACGATTGCTACTGGGACTGAGAGTGGCGGCCTATACTTCCTGGACAACATTTCTGCTTTTTCCACCTTCTCCACCACCTCCACAGATATTCTCCAATGGCATCTCCGCCTTGGTCATGCTCCTCCACGTCTTCTTCGTCAACTTCTGCCCCACCTTCCTCCACAAAGTCCTCCTCTCAACTGTGAGGCCTGTCAGCTTGGCAAGCATCACCGCTCCTCTTTCCCTCCAAAGCACATTCGTGGCTCTACACGTCCGTTTGATCTCATCCACTCCGATATTTGGGGTCCTTCTCCTACTCTTACCATTGGTCGGGGTAGTTCATATTTTGTCATGTTCATTGATGATTTCTCTCGCTGTACGTGGGTGTATCTATTAAAAGATCGCTTCGAATTATTCTTTGTATGGACGTCCTTCTATCTCATGATCCAAACTCAGTTTAATGTTTCTATCAAAGTTTTTCGATCTGATAATGCCAAAGAATATATCAGTCATGACTTTCCTACATTCTGCATGCAAAATGAGATTATTCATCAAACTAGTTGTGTATATACTTCACAACAAAATGGTGTGGCCGAACGCAAAAACCGTCACCTCCTCGATGTCACTCGCACCTTGATGACCCAGATGCATGTTCCTTGCTCCTATTGGGGCTATGGTGTTCTCCTTGCTTGCTACCTTATCAATCGCATTCCCTCCACGGTTCTCCACGGAAAAACACCATTCTCCATTTTGTATCCGGGCAAGGAGCCGTTTCCTCTACCTCTCCAAATCTTTGGATGCACTGCCTTTGTGCATACCCCTTCTGCCACCAGTAATAAGCTCTCCCCTCGCTCCACCAAATGTGTCTTTCTGGGGTAAGCAGTTCGTCTTTGCTGACGTCACCTTCTTCGAGAATACCTCCTACTTCTCGGATGACTCCTCTCCTCTTCTCCCAGCTTCTGATTCTCCTGCCGTTCCCTTCGTTCCCTCACCTCCTACTACGATCTCCACCCCTACACCGTCTCCATCCACTCCTCTCCCTCCACTTCTCTCTCTCCCTCCTCCGCCACCCTCTCCCTCATCTCCGCCGCCGTCGCTCTCTACTCCCGGGCCATCTTTCTCTACCACGGATGCTCCGGATGCCGCGGGACCCGCTGACCTGGATCTTCCTATAGCTCTTCGCAAAGGGGTGCGGACGTGTACCCTACACCCCCTTGCTGCTGTTGTTTCCTATGATCGTCTTACCCCTTCTCGCAGGATATTTGCATTGGCTATCTCTGCCACTGCCACACCCCGCTCCTACCAGGAGGCCCTTGCTATTCCTCATTGGAAGATGGCCATGGATGAGGAAATGGCGACCCTAACTGAGCGGGGTACCTGGACTCTTGTTCCTCCTCCCTTCGACACTGATGTGGTTGGCTATCGCTGGGTCTTTGTGGTCAAATTTGGCCCCGACGATACTATGGATCGTTATAAGGCTCGCCTTGTTGCTAAGGGCTTTACTCAGACCTATGGGGTTGATTACTTTGACACCTTCTCCCCCGTGGCTCGTCTCAGCACTATCCGGGTCCTTCTATCTGTGGCGGTAAATAGGGATTGGCCGATTTCCCAGCTGGATGTCAAGAATGCCTTCCTTTATGGTGATCTTCATGAGATCGTTTACATGGAGCAACCTCCTGGGTATGTTGCTCAGGGGGAAACACGAGTATGCCGGCTGAAGAAGGCAATTTATGGCATAAAGCAGAGCCCTCGAGCTTGGTTTGACAAGTTCAGCGGCATCGTGGCGGCCATTGGTTTTGCGCGAAGCTCTGCCGATCACTCTCTATTTATTCGCAAAACTCCTTCGGGACTGGTTGTTCTTGCTGTGTACGTCGATGATATTCTTCTCACTGGCGATGACCAGGAAGGGGTAACCCTGTCAAAGCGACATCTTCGCCAACATCTGATCACGAAAGATATGGGCTCTCCAAAGTACTTTCTGGGGATCGAAATCTCTCAAAAGCCCGACTCCTTAGTTCTCTCTCAGCGTAAGTATGCCCTTGATCTTTTAAAAGAGGCAGGATTGACTGGAGCAAAACCTGCCCGATGCCCCATGGCAACTGGAGAAGACAAAACCTGGACAGATGATTCGCCTCCTCTTTCAGATAGTTCGCGGTACAGGCGTCTGGTTGGTAAGCTCATATATCTCACAGTGACCAGACCCGACATCTCCTATGCTATGGGCAAGGTGAGTCAATTCATGCAAGCACCTAGGAAGTGCCATCTACAGTCCGCCTTGCGGATCTTGGAGTATGTCAAAGCAGCGCCTGGAAAAGGATTACTTTTTCAGAAGAATGGTCATCTGAGGATTGAAGCATACTCAGATGCAAGTTATGCTGATGACAAAGGGGATCGCAAGTCAACCTCAGGTTTTTGCACCTTTGTTGGGGGAAATCTGGTGAGCTGGAAGAACAAGAAGCAGTCTGTTGTCTCCAGGTCCAGTGCAGAAGATGAGTATCGCAGTATGGCGTCGACCACTTGTGAGTTAAAATGGCTGCGGGATCTCATGCTAGATTTAGGAGAGGTCTACAACCATCCTCTACCTATGTTCTGTGATAACAAGGCCGCCATATACATCTCCAAAAATCCGGTCTTCCATGAAAGAACAAAGCACATTGAGGTCGACTGTCATTTCATTCGTGAAGAGATCTTAAAGGAACAAATTTGCACTCCCTTTGTCACTTCTGATAAAGAGCTGGCTGACATCTTCACCAAGCCAGTTTCCGGCTCGTTTCTTCTTGTTTGTGACAAGCTGGGCATGATCGATATATATGCTCCAGCTTGAGGGGGAGTGTTGAAGTTGGTGACCGGGCGGTCTGGCGGTCTGTCTTGGCGGGTTGAAGACCGCGCGGTCTAGTGGTTTGTCTCAGCCGGCTTGGAGACCGGGCGGTCTAGCGGTCTACCCCGGCAATCTCTCTTTCTCTCTGGTGGTAGCCGTGCGGTTAGCCCTTCTGTCTAACCGCGCGGCTTGTGCGGTTTGTTTTGTATAGTCCGCTTAGTCCTGTAAATTTTTAGTCCCACATCTCTTATTTGTATTCTCTCATCTCTCCTCCATTCTATATAAGGGAGGGCATAACTTTGTAATATATATCTTTTTGGATAATAAAACTTTCAATTATTCAAAACTCCGGCTTGTTTTTGGTCGTTTGTTCGCTACTTTAACAGTCCTCCTGAGGGTAATCAGAATATTATTCTTGAAAAAGTTGTACAGCCTGTGCCAGAGGCAGTTCTAAAAGAACAAGAGGCCCAATTATCTAAGAAAAGGTTCAGAGAGCAAGCTGAATTAAGACCAGATTTTGAGCAATGGAGCCCAACCTCTAGGAATATCATATTGACTGCTTGGAAGGCTGCTAAGGATAATTTCCTAGAGTGAGGCAAATGGTATTCTGACCAGGAATGGAAGAAACATGAGGCTAGGTAAGAGGCCATAGTACATTACAGAAGTAAGGCTAAATTAGGGAAGCTACCTCCTAATGCACAGGAGCCTAGCAAGTATTTCCCTAAGCCTTATCACTATTTTGAAAGACAGAAGATAAGGGCTGAAGAACAGAAAAAGAAAGATCTTAAAGGGAAGAAGCCTGCTTATGACAATGATGCTCCAGTCCAAGCAAAGATTCAATCTGGAAATGGCATTGTTATTAAGGAACCAGAGCAGCCATAGGATAGAAATTTTCTTAAGTTTACTATTTGTAATCATTTGCATTTAACTCTATGTAAACTTTTGATTAATGAAAATGCTTGAAATTGTAAGAAGAATGATATATGTTCAATCTATTACATTATTGCTCTGAGAAAATTGTTTATACATGTTCTGTTTATACATGTTTAGTTCTTATCCTATCATTTAATGTTGTTATACATCATATTGAGTATTTGTTATGTATGGTGTATATCATTGACTAAGGGTTATGACTTCTCCAAATAGTGGGAGATTGTTGGGTACATTGGAATCTATGTACCTGATTTGAAGAAGCCTCACCCTACTCAATGATATACATTAAGGTGTATTTGATGTGCTTTGAGTTTATTTGTGCAGGTTAAGTAACTGCAGGATTGCAGGAAAAGTTTCTAAGTCCATGTGTCGACACCTAGATGTGAAGTGTCGTCACTTAAGAAGGCTTGTGTCGACACCTAGAGAAGCTGTGTCGACACTTGGAGTAATTGTGTCGACATCAGGAAGGCAGAGTCGACACCAGAAGAAAAGTGTCGACACATACAGGCAGTGTCGACACACAGTGAAGAATTGTCTACATAATCAGTGTTGACACTTAGAAGCAGTATCGACACCCAGAGAAACTTTGTCGACATCAAAAGTGTCGACACTAGGAGGCTATGTCGACACTCAGCGAACTTTAACAAAGTTTAAGTACAAGTGTCGACACAAAGGAGATGTGTCGACACTCAGCAAAGTTTCAACACATGAAGGCAAATTTCAACACAAAGGAGATGTGTCGACACTCGGCGAGATTTCAACACATGAAGGCATGTGTCGACACAAAGGAGATGTGTCGACACTCAGCAAGTCTCAACACAAGAAGATCTGTCGACACAAAGGAGTTGTGTCGACACACAGCAGAAATCAACTAAGTATTGAAGAAGAAGTACTTGTGTTGACACACTCAATCAGTGTCGACACATTCTACAGAAGGCTTATGTCGACACAGAGAATCAGTGTCGACACATTCTGAAGAAGCAGTATCGAGAAGCTGTTACAACAACACAAGGAGTTGTGTCGACACCATCAAGGCTAGTGTCGACACTTAGTCTACTTGTGTCGACACTTAGTCTATTTGTGTCGACACATAATGACTATCTGTCTCGACACTTTCAGACAGTGACAGAGATTTCAAGAAGTGACTGGGTGACTTGACAGCTGTCATTTCAACCGGTCAACTGCAACTATCAGAGCTGTCAGAAGGTTGTTAGAAACCGGATTAGCCGGTTACCTTGGAGGAAGACTATTTATAGACCTTTCTCCTTCGACAGAAATGTGAAGAATGAAAAGTAATCAATGAATTGAAAAACAACACAACAAAGAAGAAGACCTTCAAGAGAAGATCTAAGAAGTTGGAGAGAGAGAGCTCCTTCTAAGAAGAACAGCTGTTGAACCAGGCTGAAAAGTAAGTTTCAGATTGTGATCTGATTCTCAAGACAGAAGTTGATAGAAGATCATCTTCAAAGGAGACTCAACCCTATTGTGTTCTAATTCAAGAAGCTTTGAAGAAAGCCAAAGGAGGTTGAACTCTGAAAAGTTCTATCAAGAACTCATCAAGAAGCCAGTCAACTCATCTCTCTCTTTCAGAGTTGTGGTTAAACACTTTGTATACTTTATTTTTTGTAGGATCCCAAGGGATCTGAGCTGTAAGCCTAGTTTATAAAGGCTGAGGTAGGGCTATTATGCCTCAGTGTAGGAGATTTTATTCTCTGAGTATAGGCCTTGATTGTAGGCTGAGGTAGGGCTGTTTAGCCTGAGTGTATGTCTTGGTGAATACTGAGTGGTAAGGCTTAGTGCCTGAGTTGTAATAGTGGGGTCACTCTGAGCTGTAGGAACCTGTTTGTGGTTCTGAGTTGTAAGATCTGAGGATCTGAGAAGAAGTGGAGAAGTTAGGCCGAATCTAGTACACTACTAGATAGGCGAAGGGGAAAAGTGGATGTACCCAGACCTTGGGGAAACACTATAAAAATCTGTGTGTACTCTATGTGTGATTAATTCTGTGATTCCTGTATTATCTGTGCTGAATTGCTGTAGAGAATTGCAAATACAGGTCTTATTATTCAGTGTTTCTGCCTGTAATTTTAAAAAGATTAAGTTCACATATTCACCCCCCCCCCTCTAGGTGATTATGTACTATTTCTTTCACAGGCAAATGCCGAATCCCCTTCAAGAATGAAGCCCAAAGAATTAATCATGGGATCTTTTGCCGCCATTAAGCCACATAGGGCACTTCTGAGCTCCGTCATGTTTACAGATCGGCTGTGAATGCATACGCCTTTGGCTGCAATAAGTTCGCCATTATGATTTCTAATCGTACAACCTAGCCCGGCTTGGCTGTTTGGGTGCACGGATCCATCAAAGTTTATTTTCAGCCATCCAAATGGCGGGGGCGACCAAGAAGTATCAAGGTTTATATGGGCCGCCCAGTGACCATTTGTTGCATTCAAAATAGCATTTAGGACGATGACTGAGGGCTGCGCAAACAGTTCCCCATGTACCCGCTGGTTCCTCGCCTTCCAGGTCCCATAAATAATTGCTGCTAGCGTTTTTGGGTTCCGTGAAATTTGCAATTGCATTAAAATAAAAGGGAAATTACAACATGGGGGGAAACATAAGAACAAAAAACAAACAAAGAGAAAAATCAGCTGCCCTCCAAGCCCCGACAATCTTCCGCTACCAATCCAGTAAAGGTCGCATCCGCACCAACGCCGACATCCCATGAGAAATCTCCCGCGATAGCCATCCATGTGCAATGATTAGCCGCACGGTTGGCACATCGATCGACCTGTTGAAAACGCACCACCGCGAAGTCGGAGAGGAAAGAGAGGTCCACCTCACCCGGGTAAGTGTTTGGGCGGGCGGAACCTGAGGCAGCCATGCAGCAAAACTCCAACACATTAGCAGCATCCCCTTCAATGATAATGCCCCGAGCGTCCAGAGTTGTAGGGAGAACAATTCGGCGGATAGCCAATATAGATTCGAGTTCCACCCGGCCCGGGTCCCAATGGTGCCAAGCAAAGCCAGCCGCAATAAGAACCAGACCGGCTTCCGAGCGGACCACAACCCCAAGACCAGCACTTCCAGAAGGCAAAAGAGAACCATCCACATTAACATTAATCCACCCGAGCGGTGGTGGGCACCAAGAGAAAGAACAGAACGCCCCAAAGGGGTGATTGGTGCTCCAACATCCCAACTGACGACCTTGGTCAAAGAGGGCAATGTTCTCCAAAATGGTGGCAACGATAACGACCGGTGTGCCGACCTCTCGGTTGTGCAGCTTAGCATTCCGCGCCCGCCAGCATTGGTACATGGCATAACACAGAAGTCGGGCTGGGGAGAGAGCAGCCGCATCACCAAGTTTCACAAAATTCTGAACCTCGTCCCACTTCCATCCAACTGGCAGCCTGAGTCCCCAGCGACGAAGCTCATGGCCAACCGCTGCAATTCTAAGGCACCCGCCGACCAAATGGTCACGGTCCTCAGCAACCCCACAGTCCTAGGTGCAGAGGGGGGTATCCTCTAACCCGCGTCGGTGAAGCAAAGCGCGGGTAGGTAACGCGTCCCAAAAGAGTCGCCAGCAGAAGAACTTCTCACGGGGGTGCAGCCGGAGTCGCCTGAGCCAACTCACATCCCTATCCGAGGCGGACGGAACCGAATGGGGGTAAGCCAAAGCCGAAATCCCCAAACCGCTGAACTGCTGTAATAATTCCGGGACATCCTCACCCCCAGTAACGTCGAGCCGCAGAATGATGCCCTTCAGATCCTTCCCAAACACTTGGCCGAGGAGATCCGAATGCCAATGTCCCTCCTCGTCAAGAAGGTCAGCCACCTGCAATCCGTCTAACGCCGCATCGTCCACAAACGTAGGCCAGCGGATGAGCGGGGTGTCAAAGATCCAAGAATCCCGCAAGACATCCACCCTTCTTCCATCACCAATCCGCCACCGAATAATTGGAGCAAGACTGGAAAGGCCATGCTGAATAGATGACCAGGCCGTGGAGTCAGATCGAGCACCGAGGCCGCTCCGATCCGCGAGCCATACTTCGCATGGAAAATGGACCCAAAGAGCTAGCCCGAACTCTTCAGCAAATCCCAAGCAATCCGCGCCCGCAAGGGACCTTCCAAGCATCGCAATCGGTGGAGGCCCAAGCCGCCCGCTTTCTCCGAAGAGCAGACAATATCCCACTTGACATAGTGAAGCCCCCGAGATGCCGCATGCTTTTGCCATAGGAATCTCCGGGCCAGCTGCTCCACCTCATCTAGAACAGCTTGAGGAATGGCAGAATGGGACAACAGATACAGCAGACCCGCAAGAAAGGAGAACCTGATAAGGGCCACCAGCCCGGCAAGGGACAGATGCTGATTTCCCCATTGACGAAGCCTCGTTTGCCATTTGATCAACGCAACCGATAAGTCGGACTTGGTTAGTTTCCGCATAGCAAGTTTCACACCCAGATCGTCGAACTCGTCGACTCGCTGGAAGCCAGTCCAGCGGGCAAACCGATTCGCCTTCCACCGGGGCATATTCTTACTAGCCATCAGCATAGATTTAGCACAGTTGATGCACTGCCCAGTCCAGCTGCAGTAAGCTTGCAGTAATCCCGAGCATGCACGGACTGCCGCAGTGTTTGCGGGAAGAAACAAGAGCACATCATCGGGAACCCCAAAGGCAGATGGCTGTCATAAATAGCAGAAGACAGAAGCTCCGAGCAAAGAATAAAGAGGTAGGGGGACAATGGGCAGCCCTGACGAAATCCGCAGCCACCCTCAATCCAGTTAGAGCGGTGACCGTTGATCAGCAAGGTGAAATTGGGAGCCTGGACACATTGGAGCAGCCAATTGGCAAACCGAAGAGGAAACCCGAGCAATCGAAGAACTTCCTGAAGCGTAGTCCAGCTCATGCGGTCGTAAGCCTGCTCCATATCGACCTTGACCGCGAGGAACCCTACCTTCGACGTTGAAACCCGGAGTTTGTTAATGTCTTCTTGAGCAAGAAGGCATTGGTGAGAAATACAGAGCCCGGGAATGAAAGCACCTTGCTCAGGGGAAATAAGAAGGGGGGAGGAGACCCTTCATCCTGTTAAATTTTCTCAACGTGGTCAGCAAGATAGACCAAACGCCAAATTAATATCTTCGGAACTACCCAGTTCTCACGTTGAACCAGCGGAACCCAAGGATCAAAGGTTACACCCAACAAACAATGGAAGCACAAGCAGGTCTTTTATACATTCACTTCTTTACAATTCGAGGCATACATAGTGAGACATGATTTCGCTAGTATAACAGTTGTAAACAGAAAGCACCAAAAAACAAGCCGGGCGGACAGCACCGGAGTCCGCCGAGACCGCGAGGTCGCCGAGGTCGCCGAGACCGCTGAGCTCGCTCAAGCTATGCTGTAATCCGCCGAATAGACACGGAGTCCGCCGAAGCCACGAGGCCGCGCGGACACACCATTATTCGCCTCCTGCTGAACCTGAACTGAGGAACACCCCTACCCGCCTGAAACCGGCGGACAGGTTATTGAAACTGGCAAATTTGAAACAGAGCTGACAAGCCGCAGAGCGACCTCCTGCTGAGTCCGCAGAGACCGCATACTTCCAAGCACTTGACCGAAGTCACAACCAAACTCCTGGCTCCTTGAAGCTATCCGCGCGACCTGCACACAGCAAACCGTCAGCCTGAAACAATCCGCGCGGACTGGAAAACACAGACCGCAGCTCCTTGCACACCCCAACTTACTATTCACTCAAGTTACTTAGGTTACTGTAGATGTGCTAGGGGGGTCCTATTTATAGGCAAGGTGAGGAGTGTGGTCACCGCCCAAGAGATAGCGTCACCACCCCAGCCCGCGCGATAGCAAACCTCCGTCCGCTGAGTCCGCAAGGACTTAGCCGGATACCAAGGGAAACCGCCAGGAGCAAGGCAACCATTGACGAACTCGCTCCAGTCCGCCCAAGCGATGCGGACAAGGCATCAGCCCGCAAAGCTCCAACCACTATAGGACAGCACCCCCTTCAATGGCAGTCCGCACCAACCCGAGGCAGTCCGCAAGACTCACACCTCAATCCGCCACAAGTCCACGACCAAAGGCAGACAGCAACAGTACGCCCAGTCACAGCGGACTTGGCTGATACGGCGGACACCATGAACTTGACACAAAGTGTGTCCAAGTCCGAAACCATCAAGGGCCAGTGCGAGCATGGCAGACACAAACTCTCGTCCGCCAAACACCCTAACACAGACCGCCACTAGTCCGCGAGCACCTCGCACTTGTCCAACGCAGAAGCTTCCTCCCGGACTCCAAACACCAGTCCGCCAACCGGTCTCCACAGCAAATCACCTGCTGTGCCACCAGATCTCGACAAGGCCTCAGCCAAGCTCTAAGCCCAGTCCACAACAGCCAATACCGCGGACACATCAGTCCGCAAGCTTCCCGCGGACAAAAGCCAACCCGCCTTTCAGCACAAGCTTGCACCCGCGGCCACTGAGCAATGCACCAGTCGGCAAGCCTCCATCCGCTCAGGTCGCTCCTTGGCAAAGCCAATCAGCAAACACCCTATCCGCAGACACCAGGCCGCATAGTCCGCGGACTCAACCCGTGCAAACCGCTCAGAAGAACAACCGGCTTTCCACTAGACCTTCCACCAGGCCGCACATCTCAGTCCGCCCAGTCTGCCTAGTCCGCCAAAGCTGTCCGCCCCAGTCCGCCCAGCCTGTCCTGTCACCCACTTCCACTTCACAAATTTCAACACTCCCCCTTGAAGTGGGAAGTGGTGACCAAGCCCAGCAAGCTGCGCAAGCGTTCAAAGGGTCCCTTCGACAGTGGCTTCATGAAGATGTCAGCAAGATTATCTTCACTCCGAACATGCCCGACCAGCAGAGACCCCTCCAACACCTTCTCTCTGATGAAGTGGTGATCAATCTCTATATGCTTGGTCCTGGCGTGACACACTGGATTGTTTACCAGTTTGAGAGCACTCTCATTGTCACCCCGGAGTAAAGTAGGCCCTTACACTTCTTCATGAACATCCTCTATAAGCCTCCTCAACCAAACGGCTTCCCGAGCAGCCAAGGCCGAAGCCTTATACTCCGCCTCCGTGGTTGAAACCGACACCGAGTCCTGCTTCTTGCTACACCACAAGATGCTAGCTGAACCGCAAGTGAACACATAACCTGAAGTAGACCTTCGATCATCCGAATCACCGCCATAGTCAGCATCCGTGTACCCGAGCAACGCAAACTCCGCGTCCCTTCTATAGAGGAGTCCAATGTCAGAAGAAGCCTTGACATACTTCAGAATTCCCTTCACCGCCACTAGATGAGATTTCCTTGGTTCAGCCATATACCGACTTACTCGGCCAACAGCATAAGCTATATCTGGCCTTGTAATCGTCAGATAAATCAAGCTCCCAACAAGAGCCCTGAACACCAAGGGATCATGAAGAACCCTTCCCTCATCCCGTCGAAGCTTCAGCCCAGATTCCAGTGGAGTAGAGCACTTCTTCCCTTCGCCCATGCCGAACCGCTTCATAATACGATCAACATATCCTTTCTGGCTAATGAGAACCCCGCACTCCTTCCTCTCCACTTCAAGACCGAGAAAGTGATGCAACTCTCCCAAGTCTTTCATCTCGAAGCGTATAACAAGCTCAGCCCTGAGCCTTGCCACTTCCTCCTCCGAATTCCCTGTGATGATCATGTCATCCACATACAGTAGGACCAAGACTCGTAGCTCTCCCTTCTTCTTGACGAACAAGCTTGAATCCGAGTTATAAGCAAGGTATCCACAGAATTGCAAGTACTCTGCAATCTTCCCATACCAAGCTCTAGGAGCTTGCTTCAACCCATAGAGAGCCTTCCTGAGTTTGCAGACATAGTTCGGATGCTTCTCAGAGACAAAACCAAGCGACTGATCCATGAAGATGCCCTTATCAATCTCTCAGTAAAGAAAGGCATTCTTCACATCGAGTTGCCACAACCTCCATCCCTTGCTAGCAGCCAAGGCGATCACCACTCTTACAGAAGTCATCTTCGCAACTGGACTGAATGTCTCCTCATAGTCTTCTCCATACTGCTGTGAGAATCCTCTAGCGACCAGGCGAGCCTTGAACTGATCAATGCTCCCATCAGCCTTCTTCTTTAACTTATACACCCAATTGCAAGTAACCAGAGTAATGCCATCAACCTTGGGCACAAGGTCCCAGGTTTTATTCTTCTTTAGAGCATCAATCTCTTCCTTCATGGTACCTTCCCACTCCTTCACTCCAGTGGCCTCGTTGAAGTTTGCAGGCTCTCGCTCATCCAGAGGACCTGCAAAGAAGCAGGAGACAAAGCTCACTGCATTCCCATCACAGTACCGAGCCGGTGGCTTAACCACCCTCTTCGATCTCCGAAGACACGGCTCCTTGCTCACGGCTTCCGTTGCTTCTTCAGGCTCCACTCCTACCTGGGGCAAGCATTGAGCAGTGCTCCCCCTGCTTCCTGAGCCAGAAGGCTCAGCCTCGGAGTTCGAAGCAACAGGAGCTGCTGGTGAAACAGCAAGCTCCTCTTCCAAGCCTTCAGCAGCCTCCACCGGTGCTTCATCAACCTTGCTACTTCCGGTTAGCTCCATTGAGCCACCTCCATATGACGTCAGCTCGTCAAAGACAACGTCTCTTGACACCACGAACTTCTTCGTCACAGGGTCCATGCATTTCCATCCCTTCTTCCGCTCATCATAGCCAACAAAGACAAGCTTCCTTGCCTTCGCATTCAGCTTTGTCCATGAAGCATCCGGGACATGCACGTAGCAAGTTGAACCGAACACCCTAAGGTGTCCCACACTCGGCTTCTCCTTTAGCAACAGCTCAATAGGAGTCTTCATGTTGATAGGGCTGAGTGGCATCCGGTTGATAACATAAGCAGCACAAGACATTCCCTCCGCCCAAAAGGACCTTGGGATATCTTTCGCATGAAGCCAACATTTGCAGGTCTCCGTCAAATGACGGATCTTCCGCTCCGCTACCTCATTTTGTTGTGGAGTATGAGCACAAGTAAGCTCTCGTTGGATCCTGTGCTTCCTGCAGAAGTTAGAAAACTCGGAGGAAACAAATTAACCCCAGTTATCAGTTCTAAGCTTCTTAACTCGCAAGCCAAGCCGGCCTTCTACCAACTCCTTGAACTCCACGAACAAACGGAAGGCTTCCGAATTCTCCTTTAAGAAGTACACCCAAGTATACCTTGAGTAGTCATCAACCAAGACAAGCATGTATCTACTTCCACCAAGGCTGGCAGTAACATTCGGTCCCATCAGGTCGCCATGAATACACTCCAATGGTTTCTTGCTTCTTGTTTGAGATTTATCAAACGGAAGGCGATGTGCCTTACCGTATTGACAGCCCGCACAAACATGCACATCACCAAAGGAGGACAACTTTGGCAACCCCCTCACCAGACTTCTACTAGCCATCGCCTTCAGCTTGTCCATGCCAACATGCCCCAGCCTCTCATGCCAGATAGCCGCACTATCATTGGCCCTCATCTTATCAACACAAGCATTGGTGGAAAGAACAAACAAGTTCTTCACCCTCCTCCCGACATGAGCAACATCAGCCTTCAACGCTGATACGTTGCGAAGGAACCTCACGTCTGTTGGCCCAAACAGAACGTGATACCCAGCGTCCACCGCATTGGTCACCGAGAAGAGGTTCTTCTTCATGCCCGGTATGTGATACACACTCCTTAACGTGAGTGGCCCCTGATCACTACCCAAAGACACGACCCCCTCCTTCTCTACTGCATAAACAGTATTATCAACAATGATAATAGCTTCATTACCTGAGTAAGCCTGCATGGAGGTGAACTTTGATTTGTCTCCAGTGAGGTGATGACCACACCCAGAGTCCACGATCCACTCTCTGTTGAAGTCCTCAGCAGACAAGTCCCGGACACAAGTGCCCGTCATAAAAGTTCTGCCCCATCCCGCTTCTTCACTTCTCGAGCAAGCTTCCTCCTTTCCCGCAGCATGCCCAGGCTGCAGTTTGACCTTGCAGTCCCGCTTGAAGTGCCCTCGCTGATGACACCGGTAGCACTTCAGATTCTTCTTCCAGTCCTTAGGAGCATTGCTCCTCTCCGGTGGATATGAAGTTGAAGTCTCCTTCTCAACAGCGGCCTGCACCTTCTTCTTCTTCTTCCCTTCCCAACCTTTCTTCTTGCCTGAGAAGAGAGCTTCGCTGCCTTCCTGATTCAGATTCACTCCAGTCATCTGCCTTGCTAAGCTCTCCTGCGAGGCAAGCAGATTCTCCAGCTCCAGCAACGATGGCTGAGTAGCCCACCCTTGAACAGATGTAACAATGGCCACATACTCCTTCCGCAAGCCGCGGATAATGTGCATTTTCATCTTTGCCTCAGAGATAGGCTCATCAGGATCCAGTGCCGACAGCTCAGCGCACAAGCACTTCATCTTTAAGAAGTACTTGGAGATGGAAAGGTCTCCCTGAGTTGCCCTGGCCAACTCATTCTCCAGGAACTGAAGCCGCGCCACATTCTTCCTATTGAACAACTCATCAATGGTTGTCCAAATATCAGCAGCCGACTCACACCCTACGATGTGATCAAACAATTTCGGAGACACGGCTCTCTTCAGAATGAACTCCGCCTTGGCATTTGTTCTTCTCCAGAGCCTAACCTGCTCAGCAGTACCGAACGCAGCAGTAACTTCCTGTCTGTCGTCACCACCGACAACTTCCCACAGCTCCTCGCCAAGAAGATAACTCTTCATGCACGAATTCCACTTCTTGAAGTTAGTCGGCGTTAAGAGTTCAATGCCCAGACCTCTTGCAAAGCTCCCTTCCATTGCAACACCTGTTGGCAACCTATCAGCAGCTCCGAGCAACAACACAGGTTGATCACCACTCAATCACAGAGTAACAACACTGGCTGTCTTCCGCTCATGCAGCTGAACCTCAGAAACCTCCCTCTGATACCATGTTAAATTTTCTCAACGTGGTCAGCAAGATAGCCCAAACGCCAAATTAATATCTTCGAAACTACCCAGTTCTCACGTTGAACCAGCGGAACCCAAGGATCAAAGGTTACACCCAACAAACAATGGAAGCACAAGCAGGTCTTTTATACATTCACTTCTTTACAATTCGAGGCATACATAGCGAGACATGATTTCGCTAGTATAACAGCTGTAAACAGAAAGCACCAAAAAACAAGCCGGGCGGACAGCACCGGAGTCCGCTGAGACCGCGAGGTCGCCGAGGTCGCCGAGACCGCTGAGCTCGCCCAAGCTATGCTGCAATCCGCCGAATAGACACGGAGTCCGCCGAAGCCACGTGGCCGGGCGGACACACCGTTATTTGCCTCCTACTGAACCTGAACTGAGGAACACCCCTACCCGCCTGAAACCGGCGGACAGGTTATTGAAACTGGCAAAGTTGAAACAAAGCTGACAAGCCGCAGAGCGACCTCCTGCTGAGTCCGCAGAGACCGCACACTTCCAAGCACTTGACCGAAGTCACAGCCAAACTCCTGGCTCCTTGAAGCTATTCGCGCGACCTGCACACAGCAAACCGTCAGCCTAAAACAATCCGCGCGGACTGGAAAACACAGACCGCAGCTCCTTGCACACCCCAACTTACTGTTCATTCAAGTTACTTAGGTTACTGTAGATGTGTCAGGGGGGTCCTATTTATAGGCAAGGTGAGGAGTGTGGTCACCGCCCAAGAGATAGCGTCACCACCCCAGCCCGCGCGATAGCAAACCTCCGTCCGCTGAGTCCGTAAGTACTTAGCCGGATACCAAGGGAAACCGCCAGGAGCAAGGCAACCATTGACGAACTCGCTCCAGTCCGCCCAAGCGATGCGGACAAGGCATCAGCCCGCAAAGCTCCAACCACTGCAGGACAACACCCCCTTCAATGGCAGTCCGCACCAACCCGAGGCAGTCCGCAAGACTCACACCTCAATCCGCCACAAGTCCACGACCAAAGGCAGACATCAATAGTCCGCCCGGTCACAGTCGACTTGGCGGATACGGCGGACACCATGAACTTGACACAAAGTGTGACCAAGTCCAAAACCATCAAGGGCCAGTGCGAGCATGGCGGACACAAACTCTCGTCCGCCAAACACCCTAACACAGACCGCCACCAGTCCGCGAGCACCTCGCACTTGTCCAACGTAGCAGCTTCCTCCCGGACTCCAAAAACCAGTCCGCCAACCGGTCTCCACAGCAAATCACCTGCTGTGCCACCAGAGCTCGACAAGGCCTCAGCCAAGCTCTAAGCCCAGTCCGCAACAGCCAATACCGCGGACACATCAGTCCGCAAGCTTCCCACGGACAAAAGCCAACCCGCCTTTCAGCACAAGCTTGCACCCGCGGCCACTGAGCAATGCACCAGTCCGCAAGCCTCCATCCGCTCAGGTCGCTCCTTGGCAAAGCCAATCAGCAAACACCCTATCCGCAGACACCAGGCCGCATAGTCCGCGGACTCAACCCATGCAAACCGCTCAGAAGAACAACCGGCTTTCCACTAGACCTTCCACCAGGCCGCATATCTCAGTCCGCCCAGTCCGCCTAGTCCGCCAAAGCTGTCCGCCCCAATCCGCCCGGCCTGTCCTGTCACCCACTTCCACTTCACAAATTTCAACACATCCGGCCCACCAAGATTTTTGCCACGATTTTGTAGATAGTCGGACAGAGGCTAATGGGTCGAAATTTCTCTGGTCGGTCGGCATTAGGCACCTTAGGGATGAGCACCACAACCGTCTTTTTCCAGTCAGTCGGCATAACACCCGAGGTAAAGAACTCAAATATCGTCCTGCACACATCATGCCCAACAACATCCCAAAAACTTTGGAAGGAGGCAGTCATACCGTCGAGACCCGGGGCCCGATTAGGCTTAAGGGAACGAACAACCGCCCAGATTTCTGCCTCTGTGACGTCGCGCAGCAGCTCCGTCGCATGTTGGGGAACAATCTCAGCCCGATGGCCGAAAGACGGCCAACACTCCAGCACCGGTGGAGCACACTACCATTTCTGCTCAAGGAAATGGTAGAAGGTAGTTCGGATGACTTCTGGATCCTCCGAAAATTCCGACGCGATCAGTTCCACTTGTGAGATACTGTTTTGACGACGTCGGGCAGATGCCATTGAGTGAAAGTAGGAGGTGTTAGCATCTCCCAGCTGGATCCACCGCACCTTCGCTCGTTGTTTCCACCAAGTGTTTAAGCGAGAGAGGGTAGCCGATAGGCATTTCACCTTACTAATGAGAGGGGTGGCACGAGCTTCAGACCAGTCAACACGGCGGCTCTCCAGGGACTGAAGTTCGGCCACCTCAGCTTCCAAAGACCTTTTAAGAGCTTCAAGATCCGCCAACTTGTTCCGACTCCAGAAGAATAACGCCCTTAGTGTCCGTGAGCATTTCAATTGCAGCACATCCGAAGAGCTTCCCTCCACCGACCTAACCCAGTTTTTCATCACGATTCTTCTTGTTGCAGGGTAGGAGAGCCAAGTGTCCTCAAACCGAAGATATGAAGGGCGCTGGTGCAGCTCCGGTCCAGCAAGGGGAAGGAGGACCGGGCAGTGGTCCGATTCCACACGATTAAGGTGCCGGACGCGGGCCATAGGGAGAAGATCCCAGCCTTCCGAATTTGTGAGAACCCGATCGGGCCTAATAGAAATACGATCCACTCTCGTTTGATTGTTGCACCAAGTGAACCGAGGGCCGTTGAAGTCTATCTCACGTAGGTCGGATCCCGTGAAGGCATCTTCCATCTCGCGCGCGCCCGCCGAATAGACAAACTCCTTCCCCCCCATCTTATCCTCAGGCCTCAAGATGCAATTGAAGTCCCCGCCAACAAAAGTAGGACATGAGTCAACCAGCCAACGTCCGAATGCTTCCCAAATCTCCCGCCGAACGTACAGGTCTTTGTTATCATAAGATGAAGGCTACGAGAATGCGGGGGAGGCCTAGGAAGTCAGCCCAGCCTACCACCCACCGTGGTCCCGCCGTAACCACCTCAAAACTAACCCCCGAAGATTTCCAAAGAACAAGGATACCCCCAGACTTTCCAATCGCAGGCTGGTGATAAAAGTCCCATCCCCTGCCGGTAATTTTGTCCACCTCCGAGCGAAGCACTTCCTCCACCTTAGTCTCCAACAGGCCCACAACACCAAGCTTATGTGGAAGGATGAGGTCACAGAGATAGTTACGTGTACCCTTCTTGCGCGCACCCCGACAGTTCCAGAAAAGGATGTTAGACATTAGGAACAGAAGAGGACGCGTCCCCGCCGCGTCTAGAACCCCCACCGTGCCCTGTGTGCTGGGCTGCAGCACCACCCCGCCAAGTCTTTAGATTTGAAGCATTCCGTCTTTTTTCCTGCTCAAGTCTAGCCGCCTTAGCAAACAGCCAGGCTCTCCCTAGAGGCTTACGCCCTCGCTTCATTCCCTGGCCTTCCCCTTCCTTCACTCTCAAAGGGTAAACCATCCCGGCGGAGCCAACCCCGGATCAGGAGGACCATACGTAGACAACAAGGGCGTGCTGGAGCCAGCAAGTTCCTCACCACCCGGATCAGAGTCAGGGTCCACGTTAGCTTCTTCTTCCATCAGTCCGTCGTCCGCCAGTTGAGTAATTACCCCAAAACTATTGTTACTACCAGGCCCGATTGGCCTCTCCAATACCTTGGTTGACTCATCATTTCGTTTGCTTCTAAGCCGGCCTCCTCTATCCTCATGAATCAGCAACGGGTCCCCTATCTCCCGCACGTTTGGCCCACATCCAGGGCTCCTCACCGCCCCCCATCCATGGGCGTCCCAGATGGCTTCCCTGGTCCCTTGGGTAACGGCCCCAGAGGCCCATCAACAGTCCTAGCTGTGCCTCCACCACGTCCACCTTTGCTCAAACGTCTTCTCCCACGCCCATTTGGTGTCCCACCCACAGGGTCAAAAAAATTCCGGCTCTGCTCACCCACAATCCTTGTTTCTTGCTTATCCGGTCCCCTGAGATCCGTTGGTCTGGATCTACATTGAACAAGAGTCCACGGGCCATAGCCCATTTTGTCCACCGCCGTGCCCGAGGCAGAACCCGTACCCATCTCCAAGCTTGCCCCAGGGTTGACCGCTACTGATGTGGAAAGAGAGGCAGCAGGTGCCAGGCCCGTCATGGCTACAGCCGGCTGAGGCACCGAAGGATCCTCGACACCTACATGAGTCCCTATGGAAGTCACACCTAAGGAAGCGGCCCCTGCCGTGCAGTCCTCCGCCCGATGGCCAACACAGCCGCACTGAAAGCACATGACTTTCAATCCTTCATACTCCACTTTCTGAAAGAAATTTTGGAACCGACTCTTCACCTGGACACCCGTTGGCAGCGGTTTAGCAAGATTCACCTTCACACAGACCCGTGCGTATTCAATTCGGCCTAGAGAGTTGGTCATCCCATCGAGCCATAAGGGTTCCCCCACCTTAACAACAATACGACAGATATTTGTAGGGTCCCAGAACTGGAGAGGAAGGTTGGGTAGGCGAATCCAGATAGGCGAGGTAATATCTGGTAATCGGTTTGGATGAAAGTCTGGTGTCCACACGTCCAGCCCAAGAATGAACCCTCCAATCTGCCACGGACCATTACGCAGGACTTTGTCCCGAATCAACGTGAACTCAAACACACAGAAGAAGCATTCCGCGCTTACCACAGTTAGTCTGAACTGTCCATATTTATCCAAGCGTTGACGTAGTTCGAATGCCAAAACATGGGGTGGAATTTTGCGTCCTAGGAGCCTACCAACGACTGCGCATTCGAACTGCGTGATGAAACTTTCAGCGAGCGAATCATTCATTATCACAGCATCCTCATCATCATAAAAGTTTGTCCTTTCTTCCAGCAGTCGTAGAGGCAATGGAGGTAGTTTTGCCCAAGCATTGGCACCCCCACCAGCACCCCCGGTCAAATGGTGCCCCGGTAGCCGCGATACCGGTGGGGGCTTAGCCAGAGCAACACCACCCCGATGTGCAGCTGGAGAATCAACTGCATCCCGCACCCGCATGGGTCGCCCTTCAGCATTCCAGAAACTAGAATCACCTCCCACACATCCACCGATAGTGTTTTCCAACAGTAAACCATAGCGAGGGACGGCAATACATTATTTATTCCCAATTCCCGCATCACTATCAGCTCGGTCCATCCTCCCTGAATCGGTTCCACCAGCCAAGGGATCAAATACTTCCTCCATGGCATCAAGTGCCGTATTATCCAGCTCAGCATCATCATCCATGTCCTCCGACAGCATCGCGCCACCCTCCGCCACGATCTGGGTAGACGCCCGTGCACCAAGCATTCCACCAGCCCCCGCAGCTTTAAACACACCCATTACATTATCCCGATTCGCCGTCCCGAGTCTCGGTTCAGCCACCGGCGGCGATGGCGAGTCTCCAAACACCCTTGGCTCGCTATTACTGGTTTGCACTGCTCCAGAAAAAACAACACCAACTGGCATTGAACCTCCAGCCACCCTACGTTCAATGTCGGTTGCCACCTGCACCACATCACCACCACGCACACCCAGACTCTCCCAGGGAGTGTTGGATATACCTGCATGTTCCAGGCAAGGCCGTCGGGGAGGAATTTCTAAGCCCAGGCAACGCCGATCCACCGCCACGACACTGGCATCCTTCTGTATCAAGCCAGCCAATCCACCCATTAAATTTAGTTCAGCCCTCGCAGGGCCGCCTTGTCGTCAACCTTCGCCTGGAGCGGTGAGGCACCACCGGATCCGAACCCAAAGACCATCAGCCCGCCACCAGGGGGTCCAGATCCACCAAGGCCAAGACCGATAAGCCCAGATCCACGCATCTCCTGCCGCTCAGCTTCTTGCTCCAGTTCCGTCTGATTCTTCACCAAGCCAGCTGAGCCCACGCTGGCCGGCAACATTTCCAGCGCAGAGCTGCCACAATCACCGTTCATCACCGGAGCAAGTGAGGATCCACCAGATCTGGGCACAGAAGCCACAGATCCGCCTCCAAGGAGCCCCAAACCACCCGGATCTGTGCCGAAAAAGCCAGCTCCAGGTCCTTCCAGCCTAGATCGAGCGCTGGACACCGCGGGAGGAGGACCGCCAGAACCAGAGACCGTCGATCCGCCGCCGTCAGTACTAGATCTGCAAAAATCCATAGCCGTCGTCGAGTAAGAAACATCGATTCCGCCACAGGTGAAAGTCATCCCCGCCGCCAAGGGGGGGGGGGGGGGACCGGATCCACCACTGTCTTTGACGGAGAAAGAACCCGAGCCGCCACCACTCCATCGCCGCCTGGAACGAAGCACACCAGAGAGGAAGAAGGAGATTTCGCCGGCTGCTTCACCGAAACGACCCCCTGCGAAATAGCTCCAGATCTAGCCTTATCTCCAATAAAAATGCCATCCCGGCTGGAGGCTTGCGGGACACGCCAGGCCGGACGAGACTGCACCGCTGTCCCGTCAACATCACTAGCTTCCTCCAAAAAGCTTCCGCCAGCTTCGCCTTGAACAACTCGAAAACCAAAACTCCCTTTATCCACCAGATTGAAGCCCACCCCCGCATTATCCCCCTCCAACAAGGAGGGGGAAGACTGTTAATGTATATTTGGACGAATAACGGGTTCGGAGGCATAACGGGTCAGTTCGGACACGTGTAGATCTGATAACCGTAGAAACCCCTTGGGTTTGCCTATTTATACCCGCCTAGGGGCAACGGGTAGGAGATTCCACTTTGATCTCCATCTGGATGCTTCGAGTAACACCTTCAATCACGAAGTAACGCCCTGTTGTTGCTCGGAACCGTCTCTTCGCCTGTCATTCCCGTAACCGCTGTTTTTTTTCTTTCTCCCGTCCCACCGCCTACCATCGCCGTTTACCCCGATCGACAGAAGGAAGGAAAACCGCGTCGATGCTCGCTGAATCGGGAGGACAGAACGCGAAAAGGAGAGAAGCTTCCCGCCGTTCTACAACTTGTTCTACAGCCATTCCTGTGAGGATCTACAGCAGTCGTCTGGCTCTCGATTTGGGAGGAATTTCTCTGGCCGCGCTGCCCGATCCAGAGCCGCTGGTTGAAATCGAAAAAAAAGAAGGAAGGAACTCGCCGCCTCTGATTCCCCTTGGTCGAGGCTTGTGGAGGAGTTTTTCGCCGTTCCCATAACCACACCCATCGTTTTTCGCACAGGAGATGGAAAGCTTTGTCCTTGTGTGTAGTTTTTTGATCGGCATAGTAAAGGGAAGGGGGAAGAAGCTCTGCCGTTCCTGATCAGAAAAGGAGCAAATTTTGCCAATTCCTGTTCTCTCGTCACTGCTGCCGCTTGGGTTCGAGAAAAAGGAATAAGGGCTTAAGGGTTTCATTCTCTGCATCCAATCGGCCCTCCTTCAGGCTATTAATCCAGTCGCTATTAAAGTTCCTCTTATCCCTGTTATTTTTGGATCCCATTTCCGGGAGAGCAACACCTTCAAAGACCACCGGCCTTCCACCATACCCACACTTTCTCACACTAGAACGCAAAGAAGAAAGAGAACGAAGATGGCAGAAATCCGGCCAAAGTTTTTGGGTTCTAGCGTTTTTGGGAGTGAGTGGGTTACTTGAAGGGGGGCATGGGCCTATTATATATTAAAATAAAAATACGAACTACAGAGCAATGTCATGCTGGATAATAGATAGAAACTCTTGGGATTGGGGCATACCCCTTTCCCAATCAAAATCATAATCTGCAGCAATCTTCGCGACAAAGTCAGCGGCTTTGTTAGCTTCCCGGTCCACTAGAGAGATGACCACCCTCGGGATGTCCACGAGCATCTTTGATAGAGAAGCTTCAATGTCTCCAATAGCTGCACCCGCAAGAATGCAGTTCAGCACCATGCAAGCCTCTGATGAATCTCCCTCCATGATGATGACAACGGCATCATGCATAAAACGGCGAACAAGGTCCAACCCCATGCAAGCACTTTTGAGCTCTGTCGTATTTATTGAACGGCTGAAGGTCTTGATGCCCTTGGCGGCAAGGGGAATCCCAAGATGGTCACGCACCACACATCCCAAGCTAGCCCTGAAGTTTGCTTGAACCGAGCCGTCAAAGTTCACCTTCAGCCAGCCAAAGGGCGGGGAAGTAAAATAAATTTGTTGGTTACAATGGACGTTCCAGCTCCCTATATCGGCATCGTGCAAGGCGTTGATGGCGATGGAGGATGGTTGCAAATATGGTTCACCATGGACAAAGCAGTTTCTAGCTTTCCATGTGTAATATATAATAGAGGTCAAAAAGATAGCCAGCCTAGATTTTCTGTTGTCTGCGGCTTCGGAAAGAAGATGGGCCATGCAGGCGGATGGGGGAATATCTTGTATGGGAATAAGCCTGGAGCATTCCTTCCAGATTTTAGCAAAAAATCTGCAATCACCAAATGCGTGGGATATAGTTTCCGCCTGTAGATAGCCCCATGGGAAGCAGGCGTCAGCTCTCAACTTGCGGAAATGCAGCCACTCATATGTTGGGAGGAGGTTGTTGTAAGCCCGCCAAACATGCACCAACATCTGTGGCTGAGTTTTGAGTTTCCAAATATTACCTCCTGAGAGGGATGATCGTTGGCATTCCTCCATATAGATAGCGGCGAAGTTCATGCATCTATTTTCCGAGTGCGACCAAAGGAGCTTATCTAGGCCACCAATATCATCGCACGGCAATTTAGCGATTCGCGCAGCAAGCTCGTCGCCAAAATAGTTCTGAAGGTGCGTAATAAATTGGCCATTTTCGTCCAGCAGCTCATAAACTTTCAGTGGAAGGGTTGCAACATTGATGAAAGTTGGTCATTTTGAAATCGGCAAACCTCCAATCCAAGAGTCGTTTGAACATGAAATTTTGAGACCATTTCCAACCATCCAATAAGAGTGGTCAGCAACAATATTACTCCCCAAGCAAGCAGGCTTCCAGATCTTAGAATGGTTTCAGCTGCTCTTAAATAAGTTAGGCCCCTTATATTTATTGAGGAGAGCTCTGACAAGTAAACTGTTCTCCCCATTGAGGACCCGGGCCGCAACTTTTGCCATAGCTACCTGTCGCCATGTCCTCATATTGATGATACCTAGCCCGCCATGCTCGTTGGGGCATCAAACATCCTCCCAGCGGGCGTAGTGGGTAGAGCGGGTCTCTTTTCCCCATGCCAGAGAAAGTTTTTTAAGAGCGTTTCAATCTTCTGTGTGGTGGAAAATGGCATTGGAGAGTTCGCTAGGACGTGGAGCGGGATGTTCGATAGCGTGCTGTTGATCAAGGCAATCCTGCCCGCCATAGACAGATGTCTTAATCCCCAACATCGGAGCCTTGCTGCCATTTTCATGAGCACCTCATCATAATCAGCAGGTACGTTCTTGCCCAGGCGGAGCTTGATGCCTAGGTAATGAAAAGATTTGACATCCTTGTGTCCAAGCACATGGAGAATGTTCTCTTTAGCTTGAGGCTGAACTTTGGGACCAAATACAATATTGGATTTAGAGGCGTTGACAGCCTCGCCCGAGAGGGCACAGTAGGTCTGCAGAATATTGGTGAACTCCTTTGTCGTGCTGGCCGTGGCCGCCCTGAATAAGAGCGTATCATCAGCATATAGCAAGTGCGAAATTTTTGTGGCTCATGCATTAATTTTTATACCGATTCCCGGATGTTGGCTGCGTCGAACAAGCTGCGAGAGAAAGTCCGAACATAAAATGAAGAGATATGGAGAAAGGGGGCAACCTTGTCTTAGGCCACAAGTGGCATCAATCCAGCGGGATCTTGTCCCATTGACTAACAACCCAAATCTGGGAAAAGATATGCATTCCATCACCAGATTGATCCAATATTGCGGGAAGTTGAAAGCTGAGAGGGCACTTTGCACGAAGCTCCATTGCATTCTGTCAAAAGCCTTCTCCATGTCAATTTTGATTGCCATGTAGCCAATGCTGCACTCGGTCGTGTGCATGCGGTGGAAAATTTCTTGGGCAAGGATGCAATTATCCGATAGCAGACGGCCCGACACATAGGCAGCCTGCTCTTCTGCAATAAGATGACATAAGATGGGCTTCATACGATTAGTTATAATCTTTGCGACAGTTTTGTATATTGAGGTGCAGAGACTGATAGGTCTAAATTGACCCGGAGAGTTGGCATTGTCGCACTTTGGGATGAGCATCACCAATGTGTCTTTCCATTTCTTTTCCATTTTGTCAGTGGTGAAAAAATCTCTGACAGCACTCGAAACATCAGGCCAAGTGAAATTCCAGAACTTGGTGAAAAAGGAATGGGTGACTCCGTCGAGCCCGGGCACTTTGTTCGCACCGAAGGAGAAGGCAGCTTCACGTATCTCCTTATTGGTAAGCGGGGCTTGCAGGAGTGGGGCTTCGAGATCCGTCACACAAACTCCAGGAGATGGCATGTTAGTAGCGGAGGTCTTGTCTTCAATGCACCATCTGGAGGAGAAATGCATGATAAATTCCTGTTCCATGAGCTGCTGGCTCGAACTCATAGAATCCCCAATCATAAGGCTATAGATTTTGTTAGCATGCTTAGATTGTGTAGCCGCAGCTTGGAAGAAAGCCGAATTACGATTTCCATGTTTTTGCAAGTTATTCTTTGCCCGTTGCCACCACCAGGTGTCCAATTTAGCTTGGATTTGGTTGTAGTCCGCCAGTAACGCGCGCAGCGCCTGCAGCTTGTCAATAGAGAGCGGGGAGGAATCCTCCCGCATTTGCAATCCTTTGATTTGCTGTTCCAGCTCTTTTGCTCGGGTAGATTCCGCCAAAGCGTTGAATTTATTCCATCGTGCCAAAGTCTTTAGAGTTCTGGCACATTTAATTGCCAAAATTTTACTAGGCTGACTGGTGGCCTCCTTGCTCCAAGCATTATATGCAATCAGGTGTATATTTGGGTTGAGCATCCAGGTTTCTTCAAACCTTTGCTGGGTGTTTGATGACTTGAATTGCAAAAAATCCAGCTCCAATAGAAGAGGCGCATGATCCGAGGTAATCCTGGGGAGGTGGTGCACAATAGAGCCCGGAAAAGAGAGCAAAGCCTCCGAATTAAGAAGGACCCGGTCGAGTCTGGAGAGAACCCGAGCCGCAGGCTCTTGGTTGTTGCACCACGTGAAATGATTTCTTGTAAAGGGGATTTTGTGCAGGTTGCATAGAGAAATAAAATTAGCAAATTCAAGATGACCTTTGTTCATGTTGACCCGTGATCCGCACGCTTTTCAGATTCCCGCAGGACGCAATTGAACTCACTGCCGATGATCGTGGGGACGTTCATGTTGAGCTTCCCCAGCTCATCCCAGACAATTCGCCTCCTATGCATGCATTTGTCGGCGTAGACCGCACCCAACTGCCATACAATCCCAGTGTGTAGGAAGATGTTGGCGACAAGGAATTGCTTGTTTTTGATGAAGTTATTAGCTGAGAGCAAGTCCTCTTGCCAAAGAAAACAGATTCCACCGGATTTATCAATAGATGGGACCACCTCATAGCTCCAATTCCGCCCAACGAGTCTGTCAATGTCTCTTCGGGTGAAGGCTTTCCGCCGTGTCTCGAGAAGGATAATAGTGATTGGCCGATTGTTGCGAACAAGCTCTTGGAGATAACCACGAGAGGTGAGCTTGCTTGCCCCCCCGGCAGTTCCAAAAGATGAGACCTGTCATTTTTGGGCAGGGGTTTCCCCCGCTGCTTCATCAATGTGGCTATCCTCAAAAGAGTGCGGCTTCTTGGACTTCTTCCTAGTACGTTCAGGGCTGTGCTCACCTTTATGCTCATGCCTGGAACGAGATCGTCCGCGAGGCACGACATCATCCATGTCTTCTGCATAGTCATCCGCATCCTTTTGTTTTTTAGGAACTTTTTTGGGTGAGCCAATTTCCTCCGCTTCCGGCTGTGTATCAATATTGTGGTTGCCTTTTTTCTTCTTGGGACGAATGTCTTCTGGCGGGTCCTCGTCGGAGAGCGATAACTTGTCCATTTTTCTATTCTTCTTCTTGGGGCGAACATCTTTTGCTGGGTCATCTTCAGTAGGAACTAACTTGTCCATTATATTTGGGACATCATCAGCTCGCACCACAGCAAGGTTGTCGGTAGCTTCATTATCCGGGGAGTCCTCTCCTGATTCGTCATCATCCTGAAGCTCATTGAGCACATCAAATCTTTTGACAGGCTCGTGGTTGATAGCTGTTTGATGGTTATCCATGCCAATAATTGGGTGAATGCTGTCCACATTTACTGGAGGGATTGATGATGGCACAGCAGCATCTGAAGGCATAGGATTTGTATTTGGCGGAATAGCACTGTCTGCTTTGGCAGAAACCTTATCGGTATCTTTTACACCCTTTTTAACCCAGATTTGGTTCAGATGCGGCTGGCTTTTTGGTCTTGGTTTCCTTGAATGGATGCGGGTCCATCCATCAAAACCTGCTTTCGGGTCGACGGAGAGTACGCCATTAACCTCAGCGGTTGCCGGGGAAGTGGGGCATGGATCGTCGCCATGTCCAGCAAGCCCGCATTCCGTGCAAAGAGAAGGGATACCCTCATAAATTATTTTTTGGAAAAAATTACCTGTGGCGTTGCTAGACACCCAAACTCCTCCTTGTAGCGGCTTCGCAAGATTTCTTCGAACAAAAACGCGGGCAAAGATAGTCCGAGAGAAGGACTTAGTGAAAGTGTCGATGTACATCGGTTCTCCTATTGCAGATGCGACTCGTCGCAGATTCTTTTCTCGCCAAAATTGTAGTGGAAGGCCCGGAAAGCGAATCCACGTTGGGACATACATGTTTGCATTCTTAAATGGAATGAAATTTTCAGACCATTGGTCCAGACCAACAATGCAGCCCGCCACATGCCAAGGGCTGCCGAACCAAACCCGATCTCTGCTCTCTTTGTTGGCAAAGAAGAGAATGAAGCATCCAAGTCCAAGATCATTTATACGGAAACCCTCGTAGCCGCCCCATTTATCTTGAAGCTGCTTTGCTAGAAACTCAAATTTAAATGTTTTGCCCACAACCCGCCCAACTAGAGCGTTGTCAAATTTTGTCCGGACCGCGGCAGCTTCGTCTTCGTCAAACATGATGATTCCATTTTTCATGTAGCTGATTTCGGGCTCCGCTTGAAGCAAAAATTCTGAAGGATCGCGACGCGCCCAAGCTTGGGGCAGAAACTTGGGACAGAGGTTTTCTATAGTTGGAGCTTGCATGGAAGCTTGAGGGAGCGCCGTTGGACGTGGCACCGCCATTGTGGACGTTCCAATACCGGAGCTCCCGCAAAGCTGAGCTAAGGCATCAATCGTTCCTGGAATAAAAGGCTTAGCCTTATGGTTTAATAATCCTGTAGCAGGTGGGCTTATGGGAAGGTTAGTTTCTGGATTCATCTCACTGGCATTAGCAAAAACACCTCGCGGGCAGAACTGTTCAGAAGCTGGATTCTTCTCACTAGCAATATCACAAACACCTTGCAGGCAGATTCGGCCAGAAACTGGATTTTTCTCACAGGCATTGTTACAAACATCTTACAGGCTGAATTGGCCAGGAACATTTTCACGGACAAAGCTCACCACCAAATCATGAGATGAGTTAGAATGAAGAGAGGTATTTGAAAACTCATCTGAGCTATCAGCAGCATCGGAGAAAGGGGGATCAAAAGTAGGGCCATCCATAGCTGGATCAGCACCAATCAGCACTTTACCTCTGCGTTTCTTCTTAGCCATGCTGCATAGGCTAAGAGCAGAAACAGCTCGCACAAAACCGCCACCTCCAGAAGCGCCGGCACCGCAATTGCCGCCAACGCAGCAACACCACCCCGCACGCGCCTCCCCCGCTCACCAGCAGCTAACTGCCACCGCTGCACCGCTGCACATACGCAGCGCACCGCCACCGCCGCGCCCACTCCCACTCTCTCACTAGGAAGCTCTCTCCAATCACTATAAACACTCACTCACTAGAGTGTTTTTGGGTTCCTTGAAGCTGGCAGTAGCCTATATATATATAGTAAAAAACAGAAAACAAATATTACATGGGAAAGTAATCCTTCGACAGGATGAAAGTTAACGCTCGGGTTAGGGGCATTCCCTTTTCTACCGAAAGCACGAAGAGACAGCCATGCTCACCACATAATCAGCCACGGAGTTTGGACTTCGATCAATTTGAGAAATGGCCAATTTTGGAAAATCTTTGAAACAGTTCGCTATCTTGGTTTCAAGCCCTCCATCATAAATTCCCGAGAGAATACGGTTAAGCACAGCACAAGCATAAGCGGAGTCGCCCTCAACAATGACGCCAAAAATATTATTTACGTAGCTTTTAGCAAGCGAAATACCATGCAGCGCCCTCCGTAGCTCCGTCATGTTGACAGACCGGCTCGGAATTCCAGACCCACTAGCTGCCAACAACTCTCCTGCGTGGTTTCTGATAATGCATCCGAGCCCCGCACAATTGTTTGGGTGAAGTGAGCCGTCAAAATTAACTTTCAGCCATCCTAATGGCGGGGGCAACCAAGAAGAATCAAGATTTACATGGGTTGCCCAGTTACCATCGGAAGCATCTAAAATAGCATTGAACACAATGGAGGAAGACGTTTGAAACTGCTCTCCATGGACGTACTGATTTCGTGATTTCCAAACTCTGTAAATTAAGGATGCTAGAACTTTAGTCTTTGTGGACCGCCTGTTAGTTTGTATCTCCTCAAGTAGAGCTTCCAGCAAGTCATTGCAGTTTGAGTTAAAATGGAAATTCATATTTCCAAGCACTTTCTTGATCCGGGCCATGAAGGTGCAGCTACCAAAAAGGTGCACCAAATTTTTCGGTTGTCCGCATCCCCACGGGCAAGCCGCATCCTGTCGTAGACGGAGCTGGTATAAATTATCATTCGTGGGCAACATGTCATTCAAGGCCCGCCAAATCATCATTAGATACCGCGACTGAGATTTAATCTTCCAAATTTCTTCGCCAGTGAGAGTGCTTTGCGGGCTTTCCAAACTGTAGATAGTAGAGGAGGCCATCACAGTTTTCTCGGAATGCGCCCAAATTAGTGTATCTGGCCCTCCAAAATTATCCCTCGATAGGCCAAGGATAGCATCCACTAGGCATTTGCCAAAACAGTTAACAGCTTTTCTGCTATCCAATTGAAGCTTGGGTCCAGGAATTCAGCCACAAAGCTTGGCAGAGCATCAATATTCACAAAGGTTGGCCATCTTATGAGAGGGAGAGCACCAACCCAGGTATCCTCAAGAGCCAAAATACCTGCTCCATTCCCAACCATCCAGATTGTCTGCCTCCCCATGTGCTCACTACCCAGAGAAATGCATTTCCAAATTTTTGATTGATTGCGGTTTGGTTGGAACCTATTTCTGCCCGAATACTTGCCGCCAAAGGAACGTGCCAGAAGGTTTCCATCAGCGCACATCACCCTAGCCGCAACTTTGGCCATAAGGATTTTCCTCCATAATTGTAGATTTTTGAAGCCCAGTCCTCCCCGGTCTTTAGGCAAACAAATTTCCTGCCACTTCGCAAAGTGTAAGGAGCGGCTTCCTTGCTTCCCATTCCAAAAGAAAGCGGACAACAAGCTGTTTATTTTCTTCATGGTTGAGACCGACACTGGCGAAGTAGCAAGGCCGTGGAGGGGCAGCGCCGACAGCGAGCTTTTAATTAGAGCAGCCCGACCGGCCATGGATAGATGTCTATGCCCCCAAGATCTGATCTTGCATGTCATTTTGTCCAGAATGCAATCAAAATCAGAAATTTTGATTTTCCCGGGCCTCAGAGTTATGCCCAGGTAATTTAATGAAGTGGTTGGTTTTTGGCTTAGCATATGAAGGATGGCCAGCTTGGCACTTGCTGGAACTTTTGGCCGAAATAGCACATTTGATTTTGAGGAGTTCACAGCCTCACCTGAAAGCTCGCAATAACGGTGTAACATACTAGCCAACTCCCTCGCCGTTTTTGTTGTAGCTGTACCGAATAGGAGAGTATCATCCGCAAAGAGTAGGTGTGAGATTTTTGGCGCCTTGTTATTGATTTTAATTCCAATGTCTGGATGGGGGCTCGATTTAATCAATAGGGAGAGAACTTCGGAACATAATATGAATAGATATGGGGAGAGCGGGCAGCCCTGCCGCAAGCCACATGTTGCATGGATCCACTTTGATCTAGACCCATTAATAAGGATCCCAAATCTTGGCGAGCTGATGTATTCCATGACGAGGTTGATCCACGGAGAAGGAAAATTGAAGGCTCACGTCAGCACACGCCTAACAAAAGACCACTGGATTCGATCGAACGCTTTTTCCATATCAATTTTCATTGCCATGAAACCAGTACTGCTCTCCGTCGTATGCAGCCGATGTATAAGCTCTTGGGAGAGGAGACAGTTGTCTGTCATCACCCGATTAGGAACGAAGGCACCTTGTTTCTCTGAAATCAAACGACTTAGAAGAGGCTTCAAACGGTTGGCAATAATCTTTGTAGTGATTTTATAAAATGTTGAGCAAAGGTTGATTGGCCGAAAATGATCCGGCGAGCTCGGACAGCTTTATTTCGGAATAAGAACAACAAGGGGGTCCTTCCAGGAATCTTCCATTTTACCAGATGCGAAAAAACTTTTGGCTGCAGCAATGAGATCAAACATTGTAAATTTCCAAAAATGCGTAAAGAAAGAGTGGGTTACCCCGTCGGAGCCCGGAGCCTTGTTACGGTCAAAAGAGAAGACATATTTCTTTATCTCGGCATCCGTAGGGAGTATGGTCGCAAGGCTAAAACTTAAAGAAATTGACGGAAGGGCACCACCAGGAGTGGAGCCTGTAGCTTAATTTGACTCAACACGGGAAAACTTACCAGGTCCAGACATAGTAAGGATTGACAGACTGAGATCTCTTTCTTGATTCTATGGGTGGTGGTGCATTGTCATTCTTAGTTGGTGGAGTGATTTGTCTGGTTAATTCCGTTAACGAACGAGACCTCAGCCTGCTAGCTAGCTATACGGAGTTCAACCTGCGCGGCCAGCTTCTTAGAGGGACTATGGCCGCTTAGGCCACGAAAGTTTGAGGCAATAACAGGTCTGTGATGCCCTTAGATGTTCTGGGCCGCACGCGCGCTACACTGATGTATTCAACGAGTATATAACGTTGGCCGATAGGTTCGGGTAATCTTTTGAAAATTTCATCGTGATGGGGATAGATCATTGCAATTGTTGGTCTTCAAGGAGGAATTCCTAGTAAGTGTGAGTCATCAGCTCGCGTTGACTACGTCCGTGCCCTTTGTACACACCGCCCGTCGCTCCTACTGATTGAATAGTCCGATGAAGTGTTCGGATCGATGTGACGTGGGTGGTTCGCTTCCTGCGATGCTGCGAGAAGTCCATTGAATCTTATCATTTAGATGAAGGAGAAGTCGTAACAAGGTTTCCGTAGGTGAACCTGCGGAAGGATCATTGTCGAGACCCTAAAGAGATCGAGCGATTTGACAACTTGTGAACTTATTCAGTAGCTCATTGATGCTATTGCGCACTCGTCCATCTTTTGCATGAACAACCTGATGGTAACATGTTCTAGATGGAGGTGAGATCAACTCGGCGCAGATTTGCGCCAAGGTAAATATGTAGTATGAGTAGAATTTCAACCATATATTCTCAAAGCGATTTATTTTGTTGATTTGTTGTTTTCTCTTCAAGATTTGTAGGGCTCTCGACAATTGATATCTTGGCTCTCTCATCGATGAAGAGCGCAGCCAAATGCGATACGTGGCGCGAATTGCAGAATCTCGTGAACCATCGAGTATTTGAACGCAAGTTGCGCCTGAGGCCAGCTGGTTAAGGGCATGTCCGTCTGGGCGTCCATCATTAAATCGCTCCACAAGATCTCCAATGTTATGTATTGGTATTGTCTAGGATGCGGAGATTGGCCAGTCATGCGCTGATGTGTGGCGGGCAGAAGAGCGGGGATGATTTTCTCTTGCAACGATCGATTAATTGGTGGGATGAAAGCTATGTTGATCCTCATCATCGTCTGGTTACTTTAAGAAAGTTGTGTGAATCCTATGTTTAACCCAATTCAATTGTTATTGTATGATAATTGATATGCGACCCCAGGATGGGCGGGGTGACCCGCTGAGTTTAAGCATATCAATAAGCGGAGGAGAAGAAACTTACGAGGATTCCCCTAGTAATGGCGAGCGAACCGGGAATTGCCCAGCATGAAAATCGGGTTGCTATGCAGCTCGAATTGTAGTCTGGAGTGTAACGGTCCAGGCCCATCCCATGGGAACCCGCTGGACCGCCGGCCTGCCAGAGTCCAGACCCGGGCCCACTGATGGTAGTCAGCCTATCACATTCAAGCCTGCAGGCCATGCACCCCAACCCCTCTCCGGCCTGTTTATCAACACGGTAGGTTATTGCCACTAGGTCTCGAACCCAGGACCTTGATAAGAGAGCTTTCCACCACTCCCTCATCACCAACTGAGCTGCAGCATGAAAATCGGGTTGCTATCAGCACAGTAGGTTGTTGCCCCCAAGATCTGATTTTGACCGTTACATGGAGAAGCATCCTCAGCGCCGGACCGGGCCCAAGTATCCTGGAATGGAGCGCTAGGGAGGGTGATAGCCCCATTCGGCCTGAACCCTGTCGCAACACGAGGAGCTGTCACCGAGTCGGGTTCTTTGGGAACGCAGCCCCATTCGGCCTGAACCTTGGAAAGCAGCAAAGGCAAGGAATATCCTTATTGCTTCCAATATTGCCACTGGAGCAAAAGTCTGATCAAAATCAATGCCCTCTTCCTGTCTATAACCTTTGGCAACCAGTCTTGCTTTGTTCTTCACTATTATGCCATTTTTATCCAGTTTGTTCCTATAGATCCACTTTGTCTCAATAATGTTGTGATCCTTTGGTTTTGGAACCAGCTCTCATACTTTACACCTTCTGAATTTATTCAGCTCCTCTTGCATGAAATCAATATAGTTGGAGTCTTGTATGGCTTCTTCAAATCTTTTTGGTTCCAACTGTGACAGGAAACTTGAGCAAAGCACTGTGTTCATGTGTTTGCTTCTGGTTTGCACATCATGTTTGGGATCACCAATGATTTGGTGTGCTGGATGATCCTTTACATTCCTTATTACTGGAGGCATTCTATCAGCAATCTGAACTTCTTCACTTACTCCACCAGGCTGAACTTCATTGTCTTCAATGTCAGCTTGTGGACCTTGTACTCCCCCTGGACAGCAACCATCATTTTCTACATCCTGCCTTGCAGTTTGGTCTTCATTAATGGTCAGCATGTCCAATCTTTCTTTTAAACCTGTTGAGCTACAAGGATTGCTAGACAACTCATAGTTAATAAGCTCAGATTCATCAAACACTACATGAACTGATTCTTCTACAACTTGTGTAGTCAAGTTGTAGACCCTATATGCCTTACTATTATTGTTGTACCCAACAAATATCCCATCTTGAGATTTGACAGCAAACTTAGTTAGGTGAGACTTGCTAGTGTTATGCACATAACAACTGCTACCAAAGATCCTAAAGTAGGATATATTTGGTTTTCTTCCCTTCATAATCTCATAAGGAGTCTTTTTGTGGTTCTTAGGTTTAGATGCTCTATTGAGAACATGACAAACAGTATTTACTGCCTCAGCCCAGAAATATTCTGGGAGTGAAGTGTCACTGAGTAGAGTTCTATCAGCCTCAATGAGAGTTCTATTCTTTCTTTCAGTAATACCATTTTGCTGAGGTGTTCTAGGTGAGGAGAATTCCTGATGAATCCCTAGTTCTTCACAAAACCTTGTCATACACTCAGACTGAAATTCAATTCCATGGTCACTTCTGATTTTGACCACTGAATTGTTATATTCATTCTGAATTTGTTTAACAAAGTTATGAAAGACAGTAAGAGTTTCAGATTTCTGCCTCAAAAAGAAAACCCATGTGTATCTAGAATAGTCACCTACCATCACAAAAGTATAGACTTTCCTACCTAGACTATGAACTGGCATAAGACCAAATAGATCCATATGCAAGAGGTACAAACACCTCACAGAGTCTTTGGTATCAAGACTATGAAAAGAGGATTTGGTCTGCTTGCCTTTTTGACAAGCTGAGCATATTCTCTCTTTTATGCACTTAAATTGAGGACCATTCCTCACTAACTCTAAACTATAGAGCTGGCCTATAGTATTTTAGTTCAGATGAGCTAGCCTATTATGTCATTAGACACACTGAGATGCTTTCTTATCTGCAACTAAACATATAGGAGAGTTCATGTTTTCATAATCAAAATTTAAACAAAAAACATTCCCTTTTCTATAACCAGACAAGATCATTTTCTAATGACTTGTTCTTTTGATCTGGCACTCATTCTTAATAAATGATATGTCATACCCAAGATCACTCAACTGACTTATGCTTATCAAGTTATGTTTTAAACCTTTTACATAAGCCACTTGAGTGATTGTTATAGAACTAGAGGAAATATTACCAAACCCTTTAATGATCCCTTTTTTCTGATCCACCAAAGATCACTTTAGGTCCATTCTCTATGGGAGTATAGTCCTTTAACATTTTTCTTGTTCCAGTCATGTGCCTGGAACATCCACTGTCCAAGTACCATATAGGAGTATGACAACTTGGACCCACACGCAGCAAATAAAATTAAGTTACCTTAGAACCCCAACTTTTATTGGGTTCTAGGTTCATGTTAGATTGAAACTTAATATTCTTACCAGCAGCCTTCCTCACAGGCAAGCTGGCAATCTTCCTGACATTGGTGTTGTGCCAGCAATCTAAGGCATAATGCCCTATCTTACCACAACACCAACAATTATATCTATTGTACTTCTTTTTAGGTACAGTTCTAACAGCATTGCTGTCAGCTGATCTTAACACTGTTGGTACAGTAGTTCTTTGCTTGAGTAATGGAGCTACACCCTTGTCATTCAGAATTTCAGGCTTACCATTACCATGTATAATATCATGATCATATCTATTAGTTGGCTGCCATACCTTTTTGAAGGAAATGGGGGGTATGAAGGCTAGAGGCTATACTGGGGCTTTGCCTTTTCTTTTGGAATTGGCAGCCCTTGCATTTCCCTCAAAGCTCAATCCAATCTTACCTTTTTAGGAATAAAGTCATCAATTAAAGGTAAAACTGATTTTGGCTTAGAGAACTTAGCCACCAGATCCTTTTCCTTCTGAAGTTTGACTTCCAAACTTTTAATTTGATCGTTCTTGAATGTAATAGTACCCATCTGAATAACAGTTATGTTTTTCAGTTTGGATACTTCATTCATCTTTAAATCCAGCAATTTTCTGAATCTAATGCAGCCTGCTTAAGATCAGCAATTTCCTTGGCCCGTGCCTTATTAAGGATTCTGCTTTTCTTAAGTACTTGCAATAGGTCACCATATTCATCAATAAGTTGATGAACATCTCCTTCAGATTCAGATTCATCTACATGTCTTGATGCAGATGCTTCTGATTCTGAACCAGTATAGTAATCAGAATCTATTGAAGAATTGTTTACCTTAATAGGTCCAGGCTGATCCTGGCATTGATCTTCTTCTGTCAAGGCCATCAGCCCTTTACAACAAGGTTCTTCAATTTCATTTACTGAATCCAGCCACTTCAAGAATTCAGCCTCTTCTACATCCTCTTCAGTTGCCAACAGTCCTATATATGTTTTAGCTTCAACTTCAGCCTCAGAATCTGATGATGAAGAATCTGACCAACTTTTTTGCTTCTTTGCAACAAGGGATTTCTCCTTCTTGCCCTTGTTCTTTAGTTTATTCTTATCATTTGATTCTTTTCTTTTGTCAGGACAATCATCTACCACATGTCCTGGCCTGTTGCAGCAATAGCAAACAATCTTAGTTGAAGATAGTTTACTAGGTTTAGAGCTGTACTTGTGCTTCCTAGAGAATTTCTTTTTCTGATAGTAATCATCCTTGGATTTTGAGGATGATGGCTTGGATCTCCATTGTTTCTTCTTCAAAAACCTTTGAAATTGTCTTGAGAAAGCTACTAAGACTTCATCAGAATTTGGACTATCTGATGTATGACTATCTGAACTATCTGAAATAACTTCTATAGCTTTCCTAGGAGGTGATGGAGACATCCTCCTATCCTTTCTTATGGCTTCAGTCTTGAAAGCCACTGACTTATCTCTGGAATCAATTTTATTACTTTTCTCCTCCTCTTTTCTGACCATCATCTGCATTTCATATGAAAACAGTTTGCCAAATAATATTGGAAGTGAAATTTCTGCTAGTCTAGCCACTTCCCTAATGACACATATCTTAGTGTCCCAATCTTTAGTCAATGATCTCAGAAACTTATCATTTAACTCATATGTACTGAATACTCTTCCATATGACATCAATTCATTAACTATTCTGAAGAATTTCTTGTAACATTCAGTTATACTGTCTGTTTTAGATTGTCTAAAACTTTCATATTCCTGATTCAGCATAGACTTTCTGTCTTCTCTCACCTCTTTTGAACCCTTCATGTAGACAATAAAGGTGTCCCACATTTCTTTGGAGGTCTTTCAGTGAATCAAATTTTGGAATATGAAATCATCTATGACACTAACTATTATATTCTGAGCTCTCTTATCCATAGTAGGCAAGATGATTTCATCCTTTGTCATTTCAGAATTTTCCTTTGGTGTTCTGAGATTTGCATCAAGAACAGAGACTTTCATTGGAATGAATGGCCCTTCTTTGACTGTCATGTAGATTCTTGGATCTGAAGATTCCATAAACAATCTAACTCTTTCTTTCCATATGCCAAAAATTTCTTTCCTGCATATGGGTAACTTCATGGAACCAAACTCCTTATGATTCTCTATAGAACCTATTTTGCTTAATAGATTTCTGCCTTGGAGATCTACTCAGACTGTTAGGTCTATTTTTTGAGTAACCTCGCTTTGATACCACTTGAAAGAATTGGTTTCAAGATGTTCTAAACACCTAGAGGGGGGGGGGGAATAAATAAGTTCAATTCTTTTTCTTACTTAGGCAGATAATTCTATCTAGTTTAGCAATGTATTCAGCAGAACATCCAACACAGCATTCACATACACAACATTCACAGATTGCACACAAATTTTATAGTGGTTCCCCAAATGATGGGTACATCCACTTTCCCCCTTCGCCTATCTAGCAGTGTACTAGATTCGGCCTAACTTCCTTCCTTCTTCTTAGATCCACAGATCTTACAGATCAGAACCAAGAATGGTTCCTACAACTCAGAGTGAATCCACACTCCTACAACTCAGGCACAAGACCTACCTCAGCCTCTTCCATAGGCCCTACAACTCAGAGTGACACCCACTCCTACAACTCAGGCAACAGCCCTACCTCAGCCTCTATCACGGGCCTACAACTCAGGGAACAGATTCCCCTACCTCAGGCACATAGCCCTACCTCAGTCTTTATAATTTAGGCTTACAACTCAGAGATGTAAATCTCCTACACTCAGATCTAGTGCAGATCCTACAAAATTATTGACGAAAAGTTGTTGATATCTTCAACCAAATGGAGAGAGAATTGGTTGAAGGCTTCTTGATCAGTTCTTGATAGAACTGGCTTCTTAAGGACCAACCTGACTTAGCTTTCTTCAAAGCTTCTTGAATCTGAACACAGTAGGGTTGATCTTCTTGATGCTTGAGTTGATCTTCAATCTTCCTCATTCAGATATTAATCTGAATTCTTCAAGCAAACTATTTAGGATCTGCCTTCACTGGATGAGATCTTCTCACCTTCTTGTTTTTCTCTCACTACAATCTGTTGACTGTTTCTTTCTCTTCTTCTGGATTCTCAATCCTTCTGAGATAATAATAGATCAGCTATCTTTTATTTGTTGTTGTTCTTCTTGTTGTTATATGTATTTTCTGATTGTTGAGAGAGCACATCTATTTATAGGCTTCATCCATGGTAACCGGCTGTTCTGGTTTCAAACAGTCTTCTGAAACCTCTGACAGGTGTGACAGCAATGTCAGTAATGATAGGTGTCAAGTCTTCACTTGTATTACTTCAGCCTTCAATTAACTTTGACTCAGCAGCAAAAAATGTCGACTGAATTCTTCATATGTATCGACACACATAGTCCATGTGTTGACACAAGTCTTGTTGTTGTCGACACAGCTTCTGTAGAATGTGTCGACACAAGTTCTGTATGTCGACACAAACACTCCTTGTCTTGACAAAGTTGGTGTCGATAGAATTCTGGTGTGTGTCGACACAAGTTCTGTGTGTCGACACAGTCGTTGTCGACAGAATTCTGGAATGTGTCGATAGCTTCTCTATGTGTCGACACAACTCTTGATAATGTCGACACAAGTCTGGCCCTTAGTGTCGACACAACATTATCGACAGATTTTCTGTGTGTCGACACAAATTCTGGATGTCGACACAATCTGGCCCTTGGTGTCGACACAGCGTTGTCGACAGATTTTCTGTGTGTCGACACAAATTCTGGATGTCGACACAATCTGGCCCTTGGTGTCGACATAGCCATTCCCAGGTGTCGACACTTGTACTTAGAAAATTTTCCTTTCCATTTTCTTAACCTGCACATAATAACTCAAAATAACATTAAATACAACTTGATGCATATCATTGAGCTAGATAAGGCTTCTCCAAATATGGTACACATTTTCCAATGTCCCCAACAGGAAGGATGACCCCGTCCAGCATCTGCAGTGGTTCAAGGATGCCGTCTCCATCAGACCAATGACGGATGCCTTCAAGCGTCACCTCTTTGCAATCACGTTGAAGGAGAAAGCAAGGGACTGGTTTCATCAACTCCCTCCTAGATCGATCTATGGGTTTGAGGACTTGAGCCGGAGTTTTCAGCTTCGCTTCTCCACCTCCAAGAAGAGGAAGAAGAGTCCTGAGTCCATCTTCCTGATAAGATAGGGGGCCGAGGAGTCGTTGGTCTGTTACGTTGACAGGTTCCAGGAGGAGGTCCAAAAGATGCCAGGGTATGCCCTCCAGATGGCATTCACGGTGGGGTTGCGTGAGGGGTCTTCAAGATGAGCCTGACTCGAAAGGCCCTCCTTTCCTTTGAGGAGCTGATGGAAAGGGCAGCTCAGGAGATAGCCATGGAGGCAGCCAACCCGACATTTGTCAAGAAGTTGGCGAAGCAAACAAAGATGGAGTCGAAGGGATTGATGAGATAGCAGGCAAGGAGCACAACGTAGCCCCAGTAGGAGCGGGGCACTTGCATCTGTGTCATGAGAGTGCGAGCGACGTCAAGGAGGTGACAGTTTTTATGCTCCGCCACCCCATATTGCTGGGAGGTGTAAACAAAGGTGGTCTGATGAACAAGACCATGTTGCAGAAAGAAGGAGGAGAACTCATGACTAAGATATTCCTTAGCATTATTAGAGCGAAAGACTTTAATAGAAATGTCAAATTGAGTTTTAATCATAGAATAAAAAGATTGCCAGATATAAAAGAGTTCAGAGCGATATTTTAACAGGTACACCCAGGTACATCTAGAAAAATCATCAATAAAAGTTACAAAGTAGGAACTAACCCGACCAACGGTGAGGGTAGGAGCAGGACCCCAGACATCAGAATGAATGAGATCAAACGGGCGAGAGGAGCCACGGCCTTGCTTCGACGGGGAGGAGGAGCGATGATGTTTGCCAAGCTGACACACATCACAGTTGAGTGGAGAACTGGTCGGAGGTATGTGGGGCAGAAGCTATTGAAGAATCCGAGGAGGATGTCCAAGACGAAGATGCCATTGAAGCAGATCTGTAGAGGAGGAGGAGTAGGCGGACAACGCGGAAACGTTATCGAGAAAGTAGAGGTCACCGCTCTCAGTCACAGTAGCAATCATCCGCTGGGTCCTCGGGTCCTAGAAAGAACAAGAAGTGAGAGTGAATAAGATGGAGCACTGAAGTTGCCGGCATAAAGTAGTAACAGATAATAAATTGCACGGGAACTTCGGGACATAGAGAGTGTCCTCCAAGCGAAGCGACGGGGTGACTTGAACCATGCCCGTCCCATGAACCAGGGACGGTGAACCATCTGCCACACGAATCGGGGGCAAACGGTCATGCGTTTCGAGGAGAGAGAAGCAATGAGGGTTGCTAGTCATGTGATTTGTAGCACCCGAGTCAATCAGTCATTTAACTTAGGTAACGACGTGGGCACTACCTGAAGTCGTTCCACAGAGGCAGACGACCGAGAGGAGGCGGAGGTCGAGGAAGATGCATCACCTGAAGGGCGAAGATGAGGATGTTTCTGCCAGAAACGGTCAACAGAATGGTCGGTACGACCACAGTGAGAGCAGAGGAACCTGGACGAACCGCGCCCGCCTGAGTGGCTGCGGCCACTAGGGCCCCCCTGCTAAGCCTGGTGAGTATAGGAGTTCTGGGAAGGATGGGAGGACAACAGAGGATGCTGGAGCAGCGAAGTAACAGCAGCAATGCGAGCCGCGGTGGCATCCAAAGTGGGAAACTCCGCCTCACCCAAGATCTGATGGCGGATCATATCATAGGATTTGGGAAGGCGGAGAAGATAACAAACAACCAGGAGTTCCTAGAAGTGTTTGTGTTGTTCGGCCAAGTCCGCGGAGAAGGAGCGATTCTGGAGGATCTCTGCGCCAAGAGCCTGAACCTGCTGATAAGCCGCAGCAGGAGACATGGAAGGGCGGGCGAAGAGGTCCGCATAAAGAGTATAAATGCGGGACTTCTGGGCCCCCTTCGAATAGAGAGCAGCTAGGTGAAGCCAAGCAGCCTTGACCGTCTCATCATGGCGAAGGACTGGAAGGCACTCATTAGAAAGGCTGTTTGCCAGCCAAGTGCGGACAAGCGCATCACTCGCATCACAGTCATCAAATTGAGCAGAGTTAAGAGGTGGACGGTCATCGGTGAGGTGATGACGCTTGCACTGAGAGCGTAGAAGAAAGGTGAAAGAACGCACCAATCCGGATAGTTGGAGCCAACAAGTTTAGAAAGCGTGCCAAGGTTTCCAGAAGGAGTAGGAGGAGGACGAGGAGCTATAGGGGTGGTGGAGGTAGAGATAACGGGGGTGGAGAGACCGAAATTGTCCATAGAGAATGCAGGAAAACGCGCGAGAGAAGAGAAGCCGCGGGGAGAGAAAAAAGGAGAGAAAGTCGCACGACCTAAAGAGGAGGCTGGGACACGAGAAAGAAACCGCAGCGAACAAGGATGAAACTGCAGCGGGCTAAAGAGAAGAACCTGTAGCGGCATGATGGCAGATCACCAGCGTCCAGGAAGCAGACCAAGGCACAGGGAAAGTGGTTGCCCGAACTAAAAGAGGCCGAGCGAACAGAAGAGAAGAGGAAGCAAGGGACCCGAGAGAACAGGTCGAGAATAGACCGAAGGAAGTCGCGTGAACAGGGCAGCGACAAGGCAAAGAAGCCGCTTGGACAAGCCGCGCGGACAAAAGAGCTAAAGACGGAATCACGACGAATCGATCGTTGGCTCTGATACCATGTAAAAGTAGCAAACACGCAGCTAACAAGAAGACAAAAATTTGAATAATTGAAAGTTTTATTATCCAAAAAGATATCATTTACAAAGGTATGACCTCCCTTTTATAGAATGAAGGAGATAGGAGAGAGTACAAACAAACAATGTGGGACTAAAAATGTACAGGGCTGAGCGGTTAGAAATTAAAGATACCGCACAGGCCGCATGGTTAGATAAATGGGCTAACCGCTCGGCAACTCCAGCAAGAAGAGAACACGCCACAATAGGAGACCGATAGACCGCCCGGTCTCCAGGCTTCTAAGAGAGACCTCCAGACCGCTCAGACTACAAACAGCAACAGTATGAATACAAACCTGCTAGAAAGGAACCGCTAGACCGTGCGGTCAACAACCCGCCAGACAAGACCGCCAGGCCGCCCGGTCTAATACTTCAACAGTCAACAACCCGCCGACAAGACCGCCAGGCCGCCCGGTCTAATACTTCAACAAAGACTTGCCCAGGTGGGTCGATTCGGGTGGACGACATTGTCAGGTGGGGAGTTTGGCTGGGCCGGCACATCTGTTAAAAGATAACGCAGGTGTCCTAAGATGAGCTCAACGAGAACAGAAATCTCGTGTGGAATAAAAGGGTAAAAGCTTGTTTGATTCTGATTTCCAGTACGAAAACGAACCGTGAAAGCGTGGACTTTCGATCCCTTAGGCCTTCAGAATTTGAAGCTAGAGGTGTCAGAAAAGTTATCACAGGGATAACTGGCTTATGGCAGCCAAGTGTTCATAGCGAAATTGCTTTTTGATCCCTCGATGTCGGTTCTTCCTATCATTGTGAAGCAAAATTCACCAAATGTTGGACTGTTCACCCACCAATAGGGAACGTGTGCTGGGTTTAGACCATCGTGAGATAGGTTAGTTTTACCCTACTGATGATTGTGTCGTGATAAAAATTCAACGTAGTATGAGAGAAACCGTTGATTCACACAATTGATCATCATGCTTGGTTGAAAAGCCAGTGGCGTGAAGCTACCGTGTTAGGATTATGACTGAACCCCTCTAAGTCAGAATCCACTCTAAAAATGTGGCGCCTGAGCCTTTCATTCGTCCCATGTCCAACAGTAGGGCTACAGCTCCCAAGGGTGCGTGATGTAGGTTTCCTCCACACGAGTTTTGTACATAACTTGCGTGGATGCCTTTAATTGCAGTTTCAAACGAATGATCGGTAGAATCTTTTGCAGACGACTTAAATTCGGGACAGGGTATTGTACGTGGAAGAGTGGTCTTGTTGCCACGATCCACTAAGATTCTGCCCCAAGTCGCAGTAGATTCGTCCCCCTACCCCTCATTGTAGAATATCACTATAAGGGGGGTACTCCCACGTTTTTCCTTAATAGTATTTATTATTCCGGCCACTAGCCTTCCATAACTCAAAAGATGCGCTGGTGTGAATGTAGTAATGTGGCATTCAATAGTGCACATGAACGCATAATAACGAGGCCATTAAAACGAAATTTGATCCCTTAGAGACAATCTTGGCAAAAATATTATAAGAGTATTCTCACTACCAAAAGATCATTTATTTATTTTTCTGGAATTATAACGAGCCGTCCCGTAATTTTCCTGGAATTATTGATGAATATTTAGTTTTCTGGATATCTACAACTTTCATGTGGACCAGTTTTTGATTTTAAGTCGTTTAGGCCTCCAATTTGGGCCCGAAAAAAGACGTGCATGGAACGAGTGGTCCGTACAGATTTTCGGCGTTATTTTTTTCGGGACCTAAATCGGGGGGTCTAAACTACATCAAATCAAAAAAGTGTTCAACATGAAAGTAAAAGATCTCGTCGAGTTCTACAACTTTCATGTTGATCATTTCTTAATATGATGTCGTTTAATCCCACGATTTGGCCCCCGAAAAAGGGTACGTCGATCCCGGGCGTTCGTACAGATTTTCGGCACGACTTTTCCTGGGTCAAATCGGGGGACTAAACGGCTTCAAATCAGAAAGTGTTCAACATGAAAGTTGTAGATCTTGTCACGATCTACAACTTTCATGTTCAACATTTTTTTAATATGTGATGCTAAAGATCACGGCAGTGAACCAGTCGCACAAGTAATATAAAATGGGGGTTTTCCCAAGTATCGATCTCACAAGGAACACAGTAAGGTGGAGTTAATTTCGAGGAGGACTTGAGATTGAAGTCTTCAGGTCAGAGCTAACTAAGGGGGGGGGGGGGTTTGTTATTGCGGAAACAGAAAATAAAAGGCTAACAACTACTCTTATGCAACGCCGCTATGCGATGCTTCGTCAGGCGGGATGGAAGACTAGTCGGGCCGCTATGCACCGAATCGCTAGGCGGATGGAAGAGTAGGCTCGCGGATGAGGTGGTGAGAACGGAAGAATGAGGGTCGTAAGCACCTCTTCGCTACGCATGCCACTAGCAATTGCTAGTGCGGCAAGGGTGGATGGATGGTGGATGGAATATAAGGCGCAACTCAATCAACTTAGGAAGTAATATGAAATAAGAATCACATAGACATGAAACACATAACATAAATAACCACAGTGCACTTCATCAATATAAATAAAGTTAAACACCAATATTCAACAATAAAGCAAGAACAAGTCAAGAGATCGACCGAATCCGAAGCCTTGCTGAGGATTCACGGTTGGAATCGTCGGGTTGTCATTCCGCGTACAAGCTCGGTCCTCAACTGCGTCCGGGATAGAGAATGGCTGTCACCACCTTCCAATGACCCGTCTTCTTCGTCTCACGATAGCGGACGAAGTTTGCTAGCTTTCCTTTGCTTGATGGCTATGGCGTCAAACCCTACTTGAAGCTCATGGATGAAGGAGAAGGCCGAGAGGAAGCTCCGGCTCGGATTTTGCGGTGAAAGCTTGCCCGGAGCACCTCCCTAGTGTGGAGATTGAAGGAGGATGGCGGAATCCCTCCTCGGAGATGAAAACGGCGGAGGAAATGGGCGATCTCGATTAGGGCGGAACCTGCACTATTTATACAAATGCACAAATGAACAATGCGCACGACCAGTGGTCGTGCGCACTATGTCCTGTGCTCGTGCGCACTGTAATGGAATATCAGGAAGAAGAACATGGATAATGGGCACGAGTAGTGGCGCACGACCAGTGGTCGTGCGCACTAAGTCCAATGATCGTGCGATTACCCAGACAGGACTCCAAAAAAGAGGAATAAATGCACACGATCAGTGGCGCACGACCGGTGGTCGTTCGCAATATGTCCAGTGGTCGTGCGCTTACCCCAGGCTGATTCTGGAAAACGTAGAGTAGTGCGCACGATCAGGGGCGCACGACCAGTGGTCATGCGCATTAGATCCCATGATCGTGTGCAGTATTCCTGTTTCACAACCGTCCCGGAACACGCACATGACCCCTGTACCGAAAGAAAAACCAATCACTGATATGTGCAGACATTCCAAACAATAACAAAAAGGAGTACAGACTATAAGAATAACAAAATACACAGCCACGGGCATAAATGTGCACTTCCTATGGAAATATAGACAAGATGAAATATATATGATAATGAACTAAAAGTGAAGTGCAAGCGACGAAAAACAAGCCCAGATGAGTCCGAAAATAGGTATATAAAGTGGACTCATCAATATGATGTCATTTAAGACCCCGATTCGGCCCCCGAAAAAAGTCATCCCGATCCCGGGCGTCCGTATATTTGTTCGGCGTGACTTTTTTCCGGGGCCAAATCGAGGGTCTAAATTGCTTCAAATAAAAAAGTGTTCGACATGAAAGTTGCACATCTCGTCGAGATCTACAACTTTAATGTTGAACACTTCTCATGAAAATGTATGTATAACAATAATTTAGAAAAATTATAATAATTACTAATTATTTTAAGAAATAATCTTAGACCTTAGGTTAAATATTTGAATAGTTATTGTTCATACACTCATATGAGCCATCGTAGCAAAGAGGTAAAGCAATGCCCCATCATAGCAGCATCGTGCTCACCATCTGAAGAGTTGAGCAAGCCCCAAGCAGGTGGTCCACCGTCTCCGCCATTCCGCAGCCCCAAGGGAAATCAAGATCTAATCCGAGCCCCCGCCTGTGAAGCTAAACGTTGGTAGGAATTGCACCCCGGGACATTCGCCACCGGAAAAATCGCTCCCGCGGGTGCAGCTTCAGGCGCGCAAGCCAAGAGAAGGAGTCAATGGGCGGGGAGGCCTGAGCAGCATAGGCTAACCCCTTAATTGTATGCCCGCCGAACCGCGACCCGATTTCCGGCTCGTCAATAGCGGTTCGACCCAACTGCGATATACGAGTGATGATATCTATCAAATCCGGGGAGAATATGTCCGCCAATGTATCCCCGTCCTAGTTGCCCTCGTCATCCATTAAATTAGCAACCAAGAGCCCTTCCAAAGCATGGCAATTGGCAAATGTGGGCCACCGAGCAAGAGACACCTAAAATATCCATGCATCCGACAATGCATCTACATTATGTCCCCGTACAATCCGCCAACACAGCAGCGACAGCAGAGCAGACATCCCATCCATTAAAAGTCAGAGAATAAACGAGTCACCACGACGAACTGGCCCCGAGTCAAACCCTTGAGGATAGCGAGATTGGAAAATCAATTGGAAGAGGGATGCGCCCAGCCTTAGTACATCCCAGGCCAGCCTCGCGCGGATAGGGCCCCGCCAGTTAAGGGTAGAGTGAAACCCCAAGCCACCGTAATCCTTCGGCGTGCACACATCATCCCATGCAACATAGTGAACCCCGCAGTGCGAAACGTCCTTCTAGAGAAAAAAGGGGAACGGGCTTCCACCATACGTAGCGATGCCGCAGGAATGTCAGAATGAGTCATAGCAAACACAGATATATGCAGCAGCGAGGAATTAATAAGCGCTGCACGGCCCGCAAGTGAGAGTTGCCGATTACTCCAGCACCAGATTGTGGAGTTCACCCGCATCAGCAGCTCTGTAAAATCTGCAGCCCGCTTCCGCATGGCCAGGGTAACGCCCAAGTATTGGAGTTCGCGGACACGAGCAAATCCCAAGTTGCGAGTAAAGCGATTCACCTTCCAATTGGGCGTGGCATTGCTGAAAACGACCATAGATTTGACGATATTAATTTTTTGTCCTGTCCAACGACAATAGAGTTCCATTGCTCTGCTAAGAGAGGTAACAACACTAGTGGAGACCTCCGAGAATAGGAGGATATCATCCGTGTATAGGAGATGAGTGAGTCGCGCCCCCCCCCCCCCCCCGGACTCAGTGACATGCCGATGTTGTTGCCCTGTTGTTTCAATATACAAGAAAGTAGTTCAGTAACTAAAATAAAGATATAGGGTGAGAGAGGGCACCCTTGGTGAAAGCCGCACTCGGCATCAATCCATGTCGTCCGAGCCCCGTTCAACATCAACGAGAAACGAGGCCTTTGAACACACTAAAGGATCCACCTAGAGAATTGATCCGGGAACCCAAACCAATGGAGAGCATGTTAGAGGGACTCCCACGACATCTTGTTGTAGGCTTGTTCCATGTCAATCTTCGCCATTAGGAGACCACCACGAGCCGTAGAGACTTTCAGCTTGTGCATGACCTCTTGGGCAATAAGACAATGATGAGAAATAGATTGGCCTGGGACAAAAGAACTCTGCTCCTCAGAAATAAGACCAGCGAGGTGGGGCTGCAGCCTCCCCACAATAATTTTGGCCACAACTTTATAAATAGTGACACACAAGCTGATAGGCCGGAACAGATCCGGGCGAGCAGCATTAGGAAATTTGGGAATAAGAATGACAAGGGTTTCCTTCCATTGCGGTGCCATGAAGCCAGTAGTAAAGAAATCGATAATCGGCTTCCACACATCATCCTTGATGATCAGACAAAATTTCTAAAAGAATGAGGCTGTTATCCCGTCCCACCCTGGGGCCCGGTTTCCTTTCAACGATTGGGTAGCAGCCCAAATTTCGTCCTCCTGCACAGTCCGGAGCAGCTCCACAGACGTGGCAGCTGAGATGCGTTGAGCCTGCGGGAGGGTCGGCAAGCCATCAAGACAGGGCCGATTACACATCCATTTACGGGACAAAAGGTGATGAATTCCTGCTCAATCAGCGAAGGGTCATCAATGATCTCGCGATCCTCATATTCGATGTGGGAGATACGGTTAGAGCAACGCTGGGCGGAGGCGATGGAGTGGAAATAGTGTGAGTTAGCATCCCCCCCATTGATCCATCGGATTTTAGCCCATTGTTTCCACAATGAGTCAAGCCGGGCCAAAGTTGAAGTGAGCTCATTAACTTTGGAGACAAGAAGGGAGCTCTCCACATCGGTAAGCCCCGCATCAGAGCATTCTTTTTTTGCAAATCATAGATTTCATATTCCAGTTGCACCTTTGTTTCTCCCAATTTCCTAGTCATGTTGTGGCTCCAACAAAACAGGGCGCAGAGCGTACGCTGGCATTTGCGGGCCAGCACTTCGGCACAGCCCCCCCGAGTCTCGTCGAAGCCAGGTTTTGCGGACAATTCTACCACTGACAGGATATGAGAGTCAAGTATCCTCAAACTTAAGCCATCATAAATCCGACCTGGTTTGTCTCTCCATCAGCTGGAGCAAGAGAGGGCAGTGGTCAGATGCTAACCGCGGAAGATGGCGCACCAGCATGAGAGGGAAACGATCCATCGTAGCCTTGTTAGCCAGCATCCGGTCCAGCCGTGTCCACACACGGTCACGCACCGGCTTGTTGTTGCACCTAGAAAAGGCGGGCCCAACAAAACCCAGTTCATGAAGATTCAACTGTATGAGGGCCTCCTCCATCTCTCTGGACCCAAGAGTGTAAGAGAACGGTCGACCACCCTTCTTATCTTCCGCCCTGAGAATGCAGTTGAAGTCACCCCCAACAATAAGAGGACCCTTGAAAGGCGAATGCTCCGCAAGGGACTCCCACAGGACACGGCAAGCATGTCGGTCCTTGCTAGCAAACACAAAGATCACACACCAGATAGTTTTGTCTGGGAGAGAAAAATCCCCCACCATACATTGAGAAGACGAGAGCCGAATAGAACATGAGATGAGATCGCTACGCCAAAGCACCACCAAGCCACCAGATTTACCAATCGCCAGATGATGAAAGAAGTCCCATCATCTCCTAGCAAGACGGTCCACATCCCTCGTGGTGAAACTCTCCACCTTAGTTTCAAACAGCCCAACAATTCCACTGTCATATTTGCCGAGGAGTTCCCGCAACACATGTCTCGTCTCCTTTTTCTGCACTCCCCGACAATTCCACAGGATCGTATTAGACATTAATCCACCAAAGGGGACGCATCCCCACCGTCGTTAATGAGGTTGTCCACAACACCTTTGCGCCGCTTTCGGGAAATATGTTAGGGCGGAATTGGGAGAAAGAACTCCTCATTCAGTCTAGCATCAACATTTATAGCCGCCTTCTTCTTCTTGGATTTGCGTTTGGATTTAATCGGGAGGACGTCACCCGAATGTTCCAAATTCTGCGACGGGTTGGTGGCCGTGAAGAAACCACCAAGCAGTTGTTCTATTCCAAACCAAGGATGGGTCGGCTGCACCGGCTAGGGCAGAGGATGAGGTGCAGACGGCCCCGGGGCAACCTGATTTTTCTTGTCTTTAGGCCGTTTCCGACGGCGAGAAATGATACAAGGCCTGTAGTTGCCAACATCATTCGGGCCATCCAGGCCACCCATAGGAGTCGGTGCAGCCACATCGGGTATAATAAGAGCTTTGCCTTTGTCCCCCGGGGCAGGGGACTTAGCCACATCGGGTATAACAGGAGGCTCATTACGTTTGGCAACAGGGGCTTTTGGTGGCGTCACAGGAGGTGGGCGCAGCACGCACTTGTCAATTTTGTGGCCCATACATCCACAATGGAAACAGATTGAAGCAACACCTTCATATTCCACCTTTTGAAAAAAGTTGCCAAAAGGCCCACCGATCCAAATTCCAGCCGGTAGGGGTTTGGAGAGGTCCGCCTTAAAACAAAATCTCGCATACTCGGCCCGCTCCCACCTGCTTGTAACAGCATCGAGCCATAAAGGTTCCCCCAAGGTCGCCGTAATTCGTCCCAGATTTTTTTTGTCCCAATAAATTAACGAAAGGTGGGGGTAAATAAACCCAAAGTGGGGAAGACATTCCATTCAAGGAAGAAGTGGAGAACTCCTTCAACCAAGCATCAATTCCCACGATATAGCCGTTCACATACCACGGTCCGCCCATAAGAACCCCATCCCTTGCCTCCGATGATTGGAAAATGCACGTAAAGCAGTCCTCACTAAGCATTATGAGCTGAAATTCTCAAAAGAATGCCACTTTTCACTGAGATCCGCCAGAAGGATTTGAAAGGGAAGCCGTCGCCCAAGTAGTTTTCCAACGATGGCGAACTCAAATCGCCCCATGGCTTACCAGACCAGAGCTTTGTCCACTTGGACAATTTTGCCATCAGGACAAAATTCCTGTAGTGATTCTTTTATCTCAAAAACATCATACCGCGCTTTGCTTCTTCGTTGACTAGGATTTCCCCAGGCAGATTTTGGTCTGGCATTTAGACAAACACCTTGTGTGCAGTTCACATTTTTACAGCTTTCTGCAGCATGGCCAAGGCCAGCACCACCCCCATCTCCCCAGGAAGAAGGACCCTCCTCCGGAGCCATTAAACCATCATTAGCATTCACATCCAAAGTAGGCATACCTACATCGGATCGCACCAGCTCATCTGCATCCACCATTGATGCCCAGGACTCATCCTGACCGCAAGCATCGCCGGCGACAAAAGGCACAATGGCCTGTACGGGATTACCCATCCCCACCACAGTCCAACCGGCAACCCGCCCACCCATGCTCGCCACCGAGCTCGAACCAGCCCGCCCCGCCGAGCCACCGTCACCAGCATCCGTCAGGCCACCGAGCAAGAGGCACGTCAAATAGGGATACGAGTGATGATATCTATCAAATCCGGGGAGAACAGGTCCGCCAACATATCCCCGGCCCAGTTGCCCTCGTCATCCATTAAATCAGCAACCGAGAGACCTTCCAAAGCATGACAATTGGCAAATGTGGGCCACCGAGCAAGAGGCACCTCAAATATCCAGGCATCCGACAGTGCATCTACATTATGTCCCCCTCCAATCCGTCAACACAGCAGCGGCAGCAGAGCAGACATCCCATCCATTAAAAGTTGGAGAATAAACGAGTCACCACAGCGAACTAGCCCCGGGTCAAACCCTTGAGGATAGCGAGATTGGAAAATCAATTGGAAGAGGGATGCGCCCGACCTTAGTACATCCCAGGCCAGCCTCGCGCGGAGAGGGCCCCGCCAGTTAAGGGTAGAGTGAAACCCCAAGCCACCGTAATACTTCTGCGTGCACACATCATCCCGTGCAACATAGTGAACCCCCCGGTGTGAAACGTTCTTCTTCCAGAGAAAAAAGCGGGCATGATCTTCCACCATACGCAGCGAGGCCGCAGGAATGTCAGAATGAGTCATAGCAAACATAGCCATTGGCAGCAGCGAGGAATTAATAAGCGTTGCACGGCCCGCAAGTGAGAGTTTCCAAAAACTCCAGCACCGGATTGTGGAGTTCACCCGCAGCAGCAGCTCCATAAACTCCGCAGCCCGTAGCTTCCGCATGGCCAGGGTAATGCCCAGGTATTGGAGTTCGCGGACACGAGCAAATCCCAAGTTGCGAGTAAAGCGATTCGCCTTCCAATTGGGCATGGCGTTGCTGAAAACGACCATAGATTTGGCGATATTAATTTTTTACCCCGTCCAGCTACATAGAATTCCATAGCTCTGCTAAGAGAGGTAACAGTACCAGTGGAGACCTCCGAGAACAGGAGGATATTATCCGCGTACAGGAGATGAGTGAGGCGCGGGCCCCCCGGACTCAGCGACATGCCGATGTTGTTGCCCTGTTGTTTCAATATACAAGAAAGAGGTTCAACAACTAAAATAAAGATATAGGGTGAGAGAGGGCACCTTTGGTGAAAGCCTCATTCAGCATCAATCCAAGCCGTCCGAGCCCCGTTCAGCAGCAGCGAGAAACGAGGCCTTTGAACACACTGGATGATCCATCTAGAGAATTGATCCGGGAACCCAAACCAAAGGAGAGCATGCTGGAGGGACTCCCAGGACATCTTCTCGTAGGCTTGTTCCATCTCAATTTTCACCATTAGGATACCGCCACGAGCCGTAGAGACTTTCAGCTTGTGCATGACCTCTTGGGCAATAAGACAATGATGAGAGATGGATCGGCCTGGGACAAAAGCACCCTGCTCCTCAGAAATAAGACCAACGAGGTGGGGTTGCAGCCTCCACACAATAATTTTGGCCACAACTTTATAAATAGTGACACACAAGATGATAGGCCGAAACAGATCTGGTCGAGCAGCATTAGAACGTTTGGGAATAAGAATGACAAGGGTTTCCTTCCATTGCGGTGCCATGAACCCGATAGTAAAGAAATCGATAATCGCCTTGCACACATCATCCTTGATGATCGACCAAAAGTTCTGAAAGAATGAGGCCGTTATCCCGTCCCACCCTGGAGCCCGGTTGCCTTTCAACGATTGGATAGCAGCCCAAATTTCGTCCTCCTGCACAGTCTGGAGCAGCTCCACAGACGTGGCAGCCGAGATGCGTTGAGCCTTCGGGAGGGTCGATCAACAATCAAGACAGGGCCGATTACATGTCCATTTATGGGAGAAAAAGGTGATGAATTCCTGCTCAATCAACGAAGGGTCATCAATGATCTCGCGATCCTCATATTCGATGTGGGAGATACAGTTAGAGCGACGCCGGGCGGAGGTGATGGAGTCGAAATAGTGTGAGTTAGCATCCCCCTCATTGATCCATCAGATTTTAGCCCGTTGTTTCCACCATGAGTCAAGTCGGGCCAAAGTTGAGGTGAGCTCTTTAACTTTGGAGACAAGAAGGGAGCTCTCCACATCGGTAAGCCCCACATCAGAGCATTCTTTTGTTTACAAATAATATATTTCACAGTCCAGTTACGCCTTTGTTTCTCCAAATTTCCTAGTCGTGTTGTCGCTCAAAAAAATAGGGCGCAGAGCGTACACTGGCATTTGGGGTCCAGCACTTCGGCACAGCCCCCAGAGTCTCGCCGAAGCCAGTTTTTGCGGACAATTCTACCGCAGGCAGGATATGAGAGCCATGTATCCTCAAACTTAAGCCATCGTAAATCCGGCATTGTTTGTCTCTCCATCAGCTGGAGCAAGACAGGGCAGTGGTCAGATGCTAACCACGGAAGATGGCGCACCAGCGCGAGAGGGAAACGATCCATCGTAGCCTCGTTAGAAAGCATCCGATCCAGCCATCTCCACACACGGTCGCGCACCGGTTTGTTGTTGCACCAAGAAAAGGCGGGCCCAACAAAGCCCAGTTCATGAAGATTCAACTGTATGAGGGCCTTCTCCATCTCTCTGGACCCAAGAGTATAAGAGAACGGTCGACCACCCTTCTTATATTCCGCCCTGAGAATGCAGTTGAAGTCGCCCCCAACAATAAGAGGATCCTCGAAAGGTGAATGCTCCGCAAGGGACTCCCACAGGACATGGCGAACATGCCGGTCCTTACTAGCATACACAAAGATCACACACCAGATAGTTTTGTTTGGGAGAGTAAAATCCCCCACCACACATTGAGAAGACGAGAGTCGAATAGAACATGATATAAGATCTCCATGCTAAAGCACCGCCAAGCCACCAGATTTACCAATCGCCGGATGATGAAAGAAGTCCCATCGTCGCCCAGCAAGATGGTCCACATCCCTAATGGTGAAACTCTCCACCTTAGTTTCAAACAACCCAACAATGCCACTATCATATTTGTCGAGGAGTTCCCGCAACACATGTCCCGTCTCCTTTTTTTGCACTCCCCGACAATTCCACAGGATCGTATTAGACATTAATCCACCAAAGGGGACGCGTCCACGCCGTCGTTAATGAGGTTGTCCACAGTACCTTTGCCCCGCTTTCGGGAATCATGTTGGGGCGGAATTGGGAGAAAGAACTCCTCATTCAGGCTAGCATTAGCATTTATAGCCTCCTTCTTCTTCTTGGATTTGCGTTTGGATTTAGTCGGGGGGACGTCATCCGAATGTTCCAAATTCGGCGACGGGCTGGTGGCCGTGAAGACGCCACCAAGCGGTTGTTCTGTTCCAAACCAAGGATGGGTCGGCTACACCGGCAAGGGCGGAGGATGAGGTGCAGACGAGCCCGGGCCAACCTGATTTTTCTTGTCTTTAGGCTGTTTCCGGCGGCGAGCAATGATCCAAGGCCTGTAATTGCTAACATCATTCGGACCATCCAGGCCGCCCATAGGAGTCGGTTCAGCCACATCGGCTATAATAGGAGCTTTGCCTTTGTCCCCTGGGGCAGGCGGCTTAGCCACATCGGGTATAACAGGAGGCTCATTAAGTTTGGTAGCAGGGGCTTTTGGCGGCGTCACAGGAGGTGGGTGCAGCATGCACTTGTCAATTATGTGGCCCATACATCCACAATGGAAACAGATTGAAGCAACACCTTCATATTCCACCCTTTGAAAAAGTTGCCAAAAGGCCCACCGATCCAAATTCCAGCCGGTAGGGGTTTGGAGAGGTCCGCCTTAACACAAAATCTCGCATACTCGGCCCGCTACCACCTGCTTGTAACAGTATCGAGCCATAAAGGTTCCCCCAAGGTCGCCGCAATTCGTCCCAGATTTTTTTTGTCCCAATAAATTAACGGAAGGTGGGGGTAAACGAACCCAAAGTGGGGAAGACATTCCATTCAAGGAAGATGGGAAGAACTCCTTCGACCAAGCATCAATTCCCACGATATAGTCGTTCACATACCACGGTCTGCCCATAAGAACCCCATCCCTTGCCTCCGATGATTGGAAAATGCATGTAAAGCGGTCCTCACTAAGCATTATGAGTTGAAATTCCCCAAAAGAATGCCACTTTTCGCTGAGATCCGATAGAAGGATTTGAAAGGGAAGCCGCCGCCCAAGTAGTTTTCCAACGATGGCGAACTCAAATCGCCCCATGGCATGCCGGACCAGAGCTTCGTCCATTTGGACAATTTTGCCATCATGACAAAATTCCTCTAGGGATTCTTTTATCTCAAAAACATCATGCCGCGCTTTGCTTCTTCGTTGATTAGGATTTCCCCATGCAGAATTTGGTCTGGCATTTAGACAAACACCTTGTGTGCAGTTCACATTTTTACAGCTTTCTGCAGCATGGCCAACGCCAGCACCACCCCAATCTCCCCAGGAAGAAGGACACTCCTCCGGAGCCATTAAACCATCATTAGCATTCACATCCAAAGTAGGCATACCTACATCGGATCGCACCAGCTCATCCGCATCCACCATTGACGCCCAGGACTCATCCTGACCGTGAGCATCTCCGGCGACAAAAGGAACAATGGCCTGTATGGGATTACACATCCCCACCACATTCCAAACAGCAACCCGCCCACCCTTGCTCGCCACCGAGCTCGAACCAGCCCGTCCCGCCGAGCCATCGTCACCAGCATCCGTCTGCCAAGAACCGCCTGTCGCCGAACCACCATGCTGCACCCGCCTTGGGGGAGAGGAAGGCACAAGGCCCCCTCTCGCCATTGGAGAGTCTCTCTCTAGAAACCAAGAGAGAGAGAGAAGAAGAAAACAAATGAGAGCTCCCAAAGTTTTTGGTTTTCTTGAATTTTGGCATTAGCCTAGATATATATAACACTAAAAAATAGCCTACAAGTAGTTGGTATCATGCCTCAAAATAGAAGAGAAAGCACTAGTAAGAGGCATCCCTCTTATCCATTCATATTCAAGATGGCAAACAATTTTTGCATTGTGGTCGGCGGTGGAATTTGCCTTTCGATCAACCTGCGAGAGCACCAATCTTGGTAGATCGTTCATGCAGCGAGCCACCATGCCTTCAATATGTCCGGAGAAGCAACCGGAAAGGATTGTAATTATCTTTGAGATGGCATCCTGTGAGTCTCCTTCAAGTATGAATCCAACCACTCCAGCACGATGATGTGTCGCGAGTTGTAGTCCAGGATTAGCCGCCAAATATTCTGTCATACTCACCCATCGGCTTCGGTGCGGGATACCTCTAGCAGCAATCAAGTCACCATCATGATTTTGGATAATTCTACCCAGCCCCGCCATGTTGTTTTCCAAGACTGAGCCATCGAAATTTATTTTTAGACATCCATTGTGCGGGGGCGACCATGTTGATTGTCGGTTACAAAGGGGCACCCAGTTACCGTGCGATGAGTCCAAAATAACATTGATGATAATTGATGCCGGTAGCAAGAAAGGCTCACCATGCACTTTGGCGTTCCTTGCTTTCCAGATGTTGTACAAAATTGAGCAAATAAAAGTGTCCATATCAGGATTTTCGTTGGTAAGATTGTCATTGCAGATGAAGTCAAATAAATCTTGATTGAAAACATTAGGCTGGATATTTAATCTGGACCCTTCGGTTTTTATCTTGGAAGTAAATCTACAACGCTGGATGATGTGATGGAGCGATTCCTCTTCACCACACCCCCAAGGACAGCTAGCATCATTACGAAGTCGATGGTTGTATAACCAGTGATTTGTGGGGAGGAAATTATTAACAGCTCGCCATAGGAGCATTTTCATTCTCGGCTGCGATTTAATTTCCCAAATATTGCTTCCAATATAGGGGGATGGGCTGCACTCAGAGGAATAAGTAGCAGCAGCATTCAATTTCTCTGTCTCGGTATGAACACAGATCAGCTTGTCCGCCTATCCTGCACCATTTCTCGGCAAAAACTTGATGATCTCCATCAGATCAGCCCCAAACCAAGTGAGGCAAATGTCAGACCACTTACCCTCACTATCCAGCAAACCAGCCACCTTATCAGGAATACCATAAACATTTACAAAAGTGGGCCATTGTGATAATTGCATAATACCCAGCCAATTGTCATCAAGTGTTGAAACAGAGAGCCCTGTACTTATACTCCAGAATGTATGGCGGGTGATGATACCATTACCTAATGCAATCGTTTTCCAAATTTCCGATTGGCTCCTTTTGCGGGTGAAAAAATCGGTCTCGCCATATTTGCTGCGAAGAGTGCGAGCAAGCAGGCTTCCGTCAGAATTTAAGACGCGAGCCGCCACCCGTCCCATCAAAATACGCCACCATAGCGCCATATTTTTTTATACCCAATCCTCCCATCTCCTTTGGCAGGCAGATGTTCTCCCAGCTAGCAAAGTGGATGCCTCCTTTATTTCTTGAGCTATTCCATAAGAAATTCTTGAGAAAGGAATTAATTTTGTTCAACATCGAGTTCGGCACCGGCGAATTAGCAAGCGTGTGCAGCGGAATTGCCTCCAGTGTGCTTTGTAGCAGAGTTAATCGCCCGGCCATAGAAATGTGCCTATCCCCCAACTTCGGATTTTGCTAGATAATTTGGACAACAAGCCATCGTAATAACTAGTCCGGGCACGCCCGGGCCGGAGTTTGATGCCGAGGTAAGATAGAGCTTTGACATTTTTGTGGCCGAGTTCACGAAGAATCCGGTCCTTTGAAGCAGTCGGAACTTTCGTCCCAAATAGAATGCTCGATTTGGTAGGATTTATCGCCTCGCCCGAATAAGAGCAATAGTCATTTATAATGGATGAGAAGCATTTCGCCGTGCCCATAGTCGCCGAGCCAAACATCAAGGTATCATCAGCAAATAAAAGATGAGAAATCTTAGGTGCGGAAGAACCAACCTTGATGCCCAAGCCAGGATGATGATTAATTTTATGAGGAGGGATAGAAATTCTGAGCATATAATGAAGAGATAAGGCGATAAGGGACACCCTTGTCACAATCCGCACGTGGCGTTGATCCATGAAGCTCCAACTCCATTAATAAGAAGATCATACCTCAGATTTGAGATGCATTCCAAGATCAAATGTATCCAGCCAATCAGAAAATTGAAAGCATGCAGGGCGCGTCTGACGAAACTCCATTGAATTCTGTCACAAGCTTTCTCCATATCAAGCTTGATTGTCATAAACCCATCTTTGCTTTCGGTTGTGTGAAGACGATGCATGATTTCATGAGCCAAGATGCAATGGTCGGAGAGCAACCTTCCCGACACTAAGGCGGCTTGCTCCTCCGAAATGATGTTGCATAATAGGGGTTTCATCCGATTAGCGATGATTTTCGCCACCACTTTGTAGATAGACGAGCACAAGCTAATTGGGCGGTACTGTTCGGGAAGGCAGGGCCTCTCACATTTCGGGATAAGCATGACAAGTGTATCCTTCCAACTAGGATCCATGCGTCCACTAGCAAAAAACTCTTTAACAGCATCCACAATTTCAATCATTGCAAAGCCCCAAAAGCTGGTAAAGAAGGAGTGAGTGACGCCATCAAAACCTGGGGATTTATTGCGGCCGAATGAGAAAATAGAAGCTTTAATTTCAGTGTCTGATGGGGGCGATAAAAGGTGTTGTGCATCGACATCATTCACTATCTTTGTGGGGGCACGACAGGTTGTCTTGGGATGTGGTATCATCCAGGCACCATCTCAAAGCAAAGTGATTAACAAATTCCAGCTCAATGTCCTTCTCATCAACAATGGTAAGACCATTTTTACGGATAGAAAAAAAAAATCCTATTTTCATGCTTCCGTTGGGTAGCAGCCACATGGAAAAAAGCGGAGTTGTGATCCCCATGCGTCAACCATTTTCATTTAGCCCGTTGCCACCACCAGGTTTCTAATCTTGCTTGAGCTTGATTGTAGTTGGCCACTAGAACCCGTAGGTTATGAAGTTCCAAGTCATCCAGGGGGCGGTCAGCATCCCGCAATTGTAAAACCTTTATCTCAGCTTCCAACTTACTTGCCGTCTCAGTTTCTGTCTTGACATTGAATTTACTCCAGCGAGCTAAAGCTTTGATTGTTCTTGCGCATTTGTTCGCCAGAATTTTGCTAGGAGCTCCAGCCGCCGCATTCCTCCATGCCGTAAATGCAATCACATGCGCATTAGGTAACATCATCCACGCCTCTTCAAATTTTAGTCGGCCAGGTGAGGAGAATTAAAGCTTATCAACTTCAAGAAGCAACGGAGCATGGTCCGAAGCTATCCGTGGCAAATGGTGGACATAGAGCCTGGAAAATCAAGGAGGGCCGGGGAGTTAAGCAGGATTCGATCGAGTCTGGACAGCACACGGGCATGTGGATCCATGTTGTTGCACCAAGTGAAAGCATTCCCTGTGTAAGGGAACTCATGCGGGCCGCACAGTGTAATAAAATTTGTAAATTCGTATGGCCCTTTATTAAGGTTGACACCGCTGCCTCCCCGCTTCTCATTCGGCCGCAGGACACAATTAAAATCGCCGCCAATGATTGTTGGGATGGTCAAGTCCAACTTGGAAAGGTCTTCCCAAATCAATCTCCGTCTGTGTATATATTTACTAGCATAAATTACGCCCAATTGCTATATCGAACCGGTCGGAAGGGTCACGGAGGCGATCAAATATTGCGGGTTTTTAATAATTGAATCAACCTTTACTATCTCATTTAACCAGAGCAGGATAATGCCTCCTGATTTCCCGAGTGAGGGGATTATTTCAATGCTCCATTGTCGCCCAATAAGTCTATCAGCTTTGCGGCGGGTGAGAGATTGTTTGCGGGTTTCAAGTAGAAAAACAGCTATAGGGTGTTGCTTACGGACAAGATCCTTAAGATATGCACGCGAGGCGAGCTTGCTAGCCCCCCTGCAATTCCAAAAGATTATCCCAGTCATTTCTGGTACACACATATCCGGATTTTTAGAGGGAATAAAGCTCTCAGACCAACGGTCGTGACCAACTGCGCATCCAGCCACATGCCAAGGTCCGCCAATCCAGACCTGGTCCTTACTCTCTTTGTCCGCAAAAAATACGATAAAACACCCGTTTCCAAGGTCGTTGATACGAAATCCAGCGTATGCGCCCCATTTTGCTTGAAGATGTGACGATAGGAAATCGAACTTGAAATCCTTCCCCAAGACACGGCCAACAAGTGCATTATCAAAGTTAGATTTAATTTTATCAGATTTTTCTTCATCAAGAGTAATAAAACCATCCTTCGGGAAATTTTCTTTGGGCTCAAGAGGCGCTTCATGAACCGTAAGGATATTTTGAGCCCAGGCTTGGGGAAGCTTTTTCGGAGCAGCAGCAGAGGCCGGCAATGAAGCCTTGTTCACAGCTGTTGGATTAATAGATGGTCGAGCAGGTTGGGATGAAACTAATGGCGTTGGGGGAGCGCCAGAGCCACCACAAATTGTTAACAATGCATCTACTGTTCCAGGAGTGAATTGCTTTGCATTTGTATTTAGTTGGCTTGTAGCATTGGGTCCCAGAGAACCTGGTGCAGGCAAAATTGATGGTGAAGCATTTTGTCGAACGGTTGACGGGCAGCTGTCTCTGGCATTCTGTCGAATAACTGGCGGACAGTTAGCGGACATCAACAACTTTGCATCAGATGCAACATCAGCAGGAGTCAAGATGAGATTGGAGGAGGAATCAGATATTGTAATGGAGAGTTCATCATCTGACTCATCATTAGAGGAATCGGACATGTAATGATCTGAGCTGGAATTTTCTTCCTGAAGCTTTGGAGCTTTGGAAACCTGCAGCAAATCTTTGCCTTTTTTCATACTGGAATCAACATATGCATTCACAGCGGCATCCTCTCCTGGGTCAGGAACAGAGAAATGCTGTTGCTCGGGAGAAATGGCTCTCTTACCTTTGGGTTTCCGACCCATAGCTGCCGGAAATAGCAAACGCGAACCACGCCGCCACTGCCTCACACCACCCGCACCCGCACGCCACCACCACAGCACGCCCCGCTCGTGGCACACCGCCACCGCCGTGCAACATTCCCACACTCTCTCACTAGAAAGCTCTCTCCACTCTCTAGAACACTCACTAGAAGTTTTTGGGTTCCTTGAATATGGTATTAACCTATATATATATATATCAAAAGCAAAGAAAATTACATTGGAATCATATCCTTGGAGAGGATGAAAGAAAGAGCTTGCGGAAGGGGCATACCCCTTGCCCACATAAAGTTAGATCTACAAGCAGAATTAGCAACGAAGTCAGCCACAGAGTTGGCTCTTCGATTAACAAGAGAAATCATAATCTTAGGGCAATCCTTCAGCGAACGAGCTAGCATTCCTTCCAAGTCCCCATTCCAAACACCTGATAGAATGCGGTTTATGGTGGAGCAAGCGTAGGCGGAGTCACCCTCAAGAATCAAACCAGTAGCAGCATGCATGAAATTTTTGGCATCATTGATACCAAGCTGCGCACTCCTGAGCTCTGACATGCTTACGGAGCGGCTGTGGATTCTGACTCCCTTGGCAACAATTAAAGCCCCATCGTGATCCCGAATAGAGCATCCAATTCCGGCTACACAATTTGTCTGAACTGATCCATCAAAGTTAATTTTCAACCATCCCAACGGCGGGGGCGACCAAAAGGGCTCGAGGTTTACACGGGCCGCCCAGTTAGCATTAGAAACCTCCATAATTGCGTTTAGAATAATTGATGAGGGTTGTAGGTAGGGCTCACCATAAACACGTTGATTTCTAGCTTTCCAAATAGCGTAAATTATGGAAGCCAACACCTTTATTTCCTTGGAATCGGTACAAATTTCCAATTCCTCCAACAGCGCATCCAACAGAGAAGGACTGGAGGAGTGCAAACAAATGCCCACATCATCGCCCATATGAGGCCGACAAAGGATCAGCTCCCATATATGTGGTGCACATTTTCTGCATGGCTGTTGTTCCAGGGATAGTCCGCATCGCTCCTGAGCCGGTGCCGGTACATCCATTCGTAGGTGGGAAGCATGTCATTTATGTGTCACAACCCGCATTTTCTCAACGATAAAATCGTATCAGAGCTAGAGAAAACGCGGGTTGTGACAGTTGGTATCAGAGGGAGGTTGCTTGACAAATGGTCGGGCAACCTTTCCCTTGTTTGCATTAGTGGTTAGCGTCATACCATACACACACCGATATGTCATCAGCACGTCTTGGCTAAAGCACGAACACTACACTCATGAGCATAAAGAAGTATACGAGGCATATTATGTAGTATGGGATGCATAATATGTGTTCGTATATGGATCCACCATAGGAGGCAACATGTGAGGGTTATGTAGTATGGGATGCATAACCTCACCACTTGAATGCGGCTAGCACGTTTTCTTTTTTTTCGTTGCATGGGAATGTTATGTAGTATGTGATGCATAACATTTTCATGTGTACGCCGCCCATGGCATGCATTAAGGCTTTTTTTTAGAATGCATAGCACACCATGCATAGCATAACATTTCATAAGCACAACGTGCCAAGCTAAAGATTTGCAAGATGACATATGTACACACATGGTTTTGAGTCAAAAAAAAAATATACAAATACATGCATTCATTGTTTAGGCACATGAGTTAGTATGATGGTGGTGAACCATCTTAGGTTAAGCATAACATCATCATGATAAAAACAACTCCCAGAGCAAGTTTTGCAGTTGAAGTTCATATTTAAGTGTGTTTGTCTGTACCAGGTAGTTTTGTTCTAGCTGTTGGGCTAGGTCTTGTCTAAAGCTTGTGCGATTATAGGATGGCGAGACGTCCTGCGACGAGATCGACCCCCCAATCCAAGGGTGAGAAGTCAGGAGTGCAGGGCGAGGCGCTGGTGGAAAACCTGCGGCAGAGCAATGAGGCCTTATCGAGGCAGGTGGTGGCTATGCAGGCTCAGATTCAGTCCCTTGTAGTAGTGGTGGCGGGACAGGCCCCGAGAGTTCCGGACCCCGCTGAGGGGGTAGCTGTTCCTGCCCCTCCTGCTCCTCCCGTGCCTTTGGTTGTGGTGCCCCCGGAGATGGCATTTATATCCCAGTTTCAGCGACTGAGTGTAACACCTCCCCTGTAATGGACGTATAATATGGGTCCGGCCGGGGCCCCACAACATACGAACGCCACAGCTTTAGTATTAAAAGTTGATATAGCTACCCAAACTCAAAACACTTGCACAACACAGCGGAAAACCAAGCACAACTAGAAGTTATCCACTAACCCAAAAGAGTAAACAAATGGCCTTAAGGCCTTACATCAAATGTTCAAAAGGTAAACAGTACAATCAAACATGAATGTGCTCAGCACTCCTAGTCTACCTCGGCATGCAAGCCGGACAAAATAGTCTCAAACATACATCATCAAAAGTAGTGCTACAAAAGAGAAAACACTTCATGAGCTTAGGCCTTTTTGGCCGGCGTGCTAGCTCCTGCGTGCGATCCTTGCCCTGTAAAAATTATTAGTAACGTGGGTCAGCAAAGGCTGACCTCAAACTGTGTAACAACACATCTCCTCCCGGCCGCCCCTAACGGACCCCGGGGAACCCTCCAACCTGCAAGTCAGCACTTCATATGCAATATAAATTTCTATAAATAGAAAAACATTAAAACAGGCTTGGATGTCTCAATCAACAAACATGTTCTCTACCGGTTGAGCATATAAAGAAAGGGCCTACTATGCAACATGAATGCAACACCCGGGCTTCACCCAAGGTACCCTACACCGTATGCATCTAGCACAACATCACATCAGTTGGGTACTCACATTTCCCCAATTGGCATAAAGCCTCAAACATTGAGGGAGACACAACTCCCTCACACGGCGCACAGGCCGCCACATGGAATTCTTGCCAAGGCCCCACCCGCTCGTGGGCTTAGCCCCGGGCTTGCCTGCAAGCTCTGACGTCTCATGTCAGGATTCCAACAACCACAGACTGACCGATTCTAAGAAGCCTTGCTGGACCCCACCCGCTCATGACCTCTTTGCTCGGGCTTGCCCCAAGCTTGGCATTCTCGTCAGTCTCACAGAAGGGGACTAGTCTCGCCGGGACACTCTCCACACATGACGCACATGTCACGGGATAGCCAGCCGACCACGGAGACATAGCCACGCCTTGGCACAACACAACCAAGACTAAACACATCGCAATCCCTCTTTGTACCGCAGCGTTCCCGCGCACCAAGGAAAACATCTCCAACTCGTGCGGAGCTAACCTTGTCCACCAAGGAAACCATCTCCATTCTCATACGGAGCTAACCTTGTCAAGGAAACCATCTACCACCACGAGGAGCTAACCTTGTCCGGGTTCGACTACATGTACTCTTTTCAAGCAAACGGGACAATCACCACCACAACACAAACGGCATCTTGCCGCAACGGAAATCTCTACGAATCCCTAGTTCGTATGCAACATCACCGAGTCGGACTAACGGTCGCGACTACGGCTTCACCCACCATGCCTAATCCACTAGCGAAGCGGATCTCTAATGCAAAGATATGCCGGGGACGGACTCAATCGACCCGGAAGTTCCTCTTGAAACTTGGCAAGCCAAAACCCCTCTCATTTGAGAGTTTGGTGCCCAAAAATTAGAGAAAAGAAAACTAGATGATGCTAAAACGTGCATCCTAAAGACCGAGAGGAGAGATGTCGTTACCTTCCGACTCCTCTTCCTTGCCATGGCAAAATAGCCGGATGGAACACTTCGCAATGCTCCAAGCTTCACGGATCCGGACTCGGCTCGCGATTCGGAGCTCCGAAACCCTTCCTACAGCCCAAGAGTTCTTCTTCTTCCTCCTTGCTCTAGTTTCTCTCAAGAACTAAGAAAGAGAGGACTTGGAAAAAAAGTGAGGATCTGCAACCCTAACTTCGGACTTAAATCCCCAGGAGATGGCCTGAACCGCTAGATCCCAAAACCAGAAAAAGAATGGCTGCGATTCGCCTGGAAAACAGAAGACCTGGGCTGAACACGGCCTGGCACACGCCCGTGTCCAGGGCCGAGTGCCTCATTGGCCGTCTCAAATCGACGCGCCTGGAATCAGACACGGGCATTCGACACGCCCGTGTTCAATCCGACACGCCCGTGTCCCCAGCGACACGGCCGTGTGGCCTGCCGTGTGTCTCCAACGACACGGCCCCAACACCAACCCGAGAGGTGACACGGCCTGGGACACGCCCGTGTCCCAAGCCGTGTGCCAAGTCTCGACACCCGTCGACAGGCTTTGTGTCGACACCGCGGAAAAACGTCGAGCGAAGATCGTCGACCAGGCGGGACACGCCCTGTGACACGCCCGTGTCACAGGCCGTGTGCCCTAGTCTCGACACATTGTCGAGCGAAAGTGTCGACACTTGGGCCGAGTGTCGACACGGCCTCGACACGCCCTGCGACACGCCCGTGTCGCAGGCCGTGTGCCCCACTCTCGACACTCTGTCGAGCACAAAGTGTCGACACTTGGGCCGAGTGTCGACACGGCCTCGACACGCCCTGCGACACGCCCGTGTCGCAGGCCGTGTGCCTCACTCTCGACACTTTGTCGAGCGAAAGTGTCGACACTTGGACCGAGTGTCGACACGGCCTCGACACGCCCTGCGACACGCCCGTGTCGCAGGCCGTGTGCCTCCTTCCAGAAATCCAAAAATTTTCCAGAACTGCAGACTGACCCTGAAGCAAAAACTGGGGTGTTACAACTCTCCCCCACTTAACAGAATTTCGTCCCGAAATTTTCAAAACGAAAGGGTACAAAACTTAAATTGTACCTGACAAAAATAGTTCTGGATAGTCTTCTAGCATGGCCTGTTCTCGCTCCCACGAGAACTCCTCACGACCGCAGTTGTCCCAACGAACTTTCACGAGCTTGACTTCTTTATTCCGCAACTGCCGAGTCTCCGAATCTTCTATAGCGATTGGAAGGACTCGCGTCCTCAAGTCTTCGTCAATCGGCACCGATGCCGGCTCCATCACCACGCTAGCCTCCACCAAGGCTTTCCTCAACACGGAGACGTGGAAGACGTCATGTAATCCACTCAAATCTGCGGACAATGCCAGACGATAGGCTGCTTCTCCTACCCGCTCAACAATTTCAAAAGGCCCCAAAAACCTCGGACTCAACTTCTTGAGTCGGCGAATCCGCGAGACGCCTTTGAACGGCTTGACCTTCAGATAAACCCAATCACCAACTGCAAATTCTAACTTCCGGTGACGAGCATTAAAATATTTCGCTTGCCTGTCTTGTGCCACCTTCATACGCTCTTGGATGGTCCGTACCATCTCACAAGCGTCAACTACCGCATCCTTTCCCAAAAGTTTGGTGTCTCCCGCCTCTGCCCAAGACATTGGCGTTCGACACCGCCTCCCATACAAAGCTTCGTAAGGTGCCATCTTTATACTAGCTTGAAAATTGTTGTTGTATGCAAATTCTACCATGAAGAGGTGATCCTCCCACCTCTTGCCAAAATCAAGAACGCACATCCTCAACATGTCCTCCATAGTACGGTTCGTTCTCTCCGTTTGCCCATCAGTTTGAGGATGGAACGCCGTACTAAACCTTAGCTTCGTGCCCAAGCTTTTCTGTACCAATCTCCAGTCCTTGGACGTAAACCGTCCATCTCGATCACTGACTATGCTCTTAGGAATTCCGTGCAGTCGCACAATGTTGCGAACATACAACTCCACCAGCTTCTCCACGCTGTCCTCTTTCCGATTTGGGATGAAGTGAGCCACCTTGGTTAGGCGATCCACGATCACCCAAATAGCATCATTCCCATGCTGCGATCTAGGCAAACCCATGCACGAAGTCCATGGAGATGTCCTCAAATTTCCATTCAGGAATTGGAAGGGGCTTCAGGAGCCCGCCCGGTTTCTGACATTCGGCCTTCACCAAGGCACATGTTTGGCAACGACTCACATACAAAGCTACATCTCGCTTCAACCCCGGCCACCAAAAGGATTTCTTCATATCCAAGTACATCTTTGTACTGCCCGGGTGAATGGAGTACTTTGAGAAGTGGGCCTCAAACATCAACTCCTCACGGAGATTGCCAAACTGCGGTACACAAACCCTTCCGCCCTTCCTCAGAATCCCATCAATCATCTCCCAGGTGCTGCTCTCGCCCGTTTGAGTCTCCAACACAAAAGGTTGAAACTCCACATCTAATCGAGTCGCTTCCCGAATACGATCGGACAAGTCGTTTTGCACTTCAATCCAGTTTAACCGAGCCACGCTAGACTCGCCTCTCGCAACACATTCCACTCCAAGGGACTCCCATTCCCGTACCAACCGCTCATCATGAGCTTCGATCCAATTTCCTAGCCCCGAGTACTTTCTACTCAACGCATCCGCCACCACATTGGCTTTACCCGGCGTATACTGGATCGCCACTTCGTAGTCTCCAAGAAACTCAACCCATCTGCGTTGCCGCATATTCAAGTCCTTTTGATCCAAGAGATACTTCAGGCTTTTATGGTCCGTGAAGATCTCCACTCTTGCGCCATAAACATAATGCCGCCAAATTTTCAGCGCGAAGAGTTACCGCCGCCAACTCCAAGTCATGGACGGGGTAATTCCTCTCATGAGGTTTCAGCTGTCTAGACCCAAAAGCTATCACCTTGCCATGCTGCACTAACACGCAACCCAAACCGCATCCCGATGCGTCACTGAAAATTTGAAATCCATCGGTCCCTTGCGGTAAACTCAAGATCGGAGCCATCATAAGCCTCTCCTTTAGGGCCTCAAATGCTTGACCGCACTCTTGGGTCCACACAAATTTATGGTCTTTGCGAGTGAGAGAGGTGAGGGGTAGAGCTATCTTCGAGAAATTCTCCACGAATCTCCTATAATACCCGGCTAGTCCAAGAAAACTTCGGACTTCCGCCACGGTCTTTAACACCGGCCAATCTCTGATGGCCTCCACCTTCGCTGGATCCACTGCCACCCCATCACCACTAATCACGTGGCCCAAAAATGCCACCTTCTCTAACCAAAACTCGCATTTGGAGAATTTTGCATACAACTCATTCTCCCTCAACACTTGCAAAACTATTCTCAAGTGGGTCTCATGCTCCACTTCCGATTTGGAATACACCAAAATGTCATCAATGAAAACAACCACAAAAGAATCCAAGTATTCCCGGAATACCCGATTCATCAGATCCATGAACACCGATGGTGCGTTCGTCAATCCGAACGGCATCACTGTAAACTCAAAGTGTCCATACCTTGTACCAAAGGCAGTTTTTGGGTATGTCCTCATCTCGAATTCGTAGCTGATAGTAGCCTGACTTCAAGTCCAACTTCGAATATACCATTGACCCCACCAATTGGTCAAACAAATCGTCTATCCGAGGAATCGGATACTTATTCTTGACGGTCAACTTATTGAGCTCTCGGTAGTCTATGCACAGGCGCATGCTACCGTCTTTCTTCTTTACAAACAACACCGGTGCGCTCCACGGTGAAGAACTGGGTCGAATATACCCTTGCTCCAACAGTTCCTGTAACTGTACCTTAAGTTCCGCCAACTCCTTTGGTGCCATCCTAAATGGAGGACGTGACACCGGTCTAGCCTCCGGCACTAACTCGATCGAGAAGTCGATCTCCCGCCGAGGAGGCGCTCCAGGAAGTTCATCCGGAAACACATCCTCGAACTCTGCCACCACAGGCACTTCCTCAATAGACAGTTGGGAGAGACGAACCTCCAATAACGCTACAAGCTCTACACCACCCTGGTTAACCGCCCGCACCAACTGCATGGCCGAAATCAGGGAACAAGCCACTCCACAAAGGCCCTCAAATTTGACTTCTGTTTGCCCTTTACTCCTTAAGGTCACCACCTTAGAAAGGCAATCAATACTAGCGCGCTGCTCTGCCAGCCAGTCCATGCCCAAAATGACATCGAACTCCACTAATGGTAACACTGCCGCTTCCAGAGCGAAGACAACTCCGTCAAGCTCCCAACAAATGCGCCCTTTAGCCCCGGTGGTCATAGATGACCCATTGGGCATGCGCACTTTCAGCTCTGCTCCCGATGAGAAAGACTCAACTCCTATTCTCCGGATGAAGCTCTCCGCAAGAAAGGAGTGCGATGCTCCCGTATCAAACAATACCCTAGCGGGGTATCCGGAAACTAACACGAAGCCTACAACATAGACATTACACAAAAGTCTAAAAGGATGAAGCACAAAATTTAAACTCAAATTCTCTTCATACCTGTCACCACATCAGTTTGGCGGATCGCTTCTTGTTGTCCAAGGTTGTAAGCCCTTGGTTGCACTGGTTGGAACCGAGAAGCGCTCGACTCCGCCATCTTTCCTTTTTCCGCAGCACTGGGCCCGAGCGCACAGACTGCTCCTGCTTTGACTCTTGCCCCGCTCCCCCTTGCTGACAAGTACGGGCTATGTGCCCAACCTTCCCGCAGTTGTAGCACGTCGGCGGTCCCCTAGAGTGGGAACCCCCAGGCGTCCAATTGCTCCTCTCACCAGATCTGGGAGTGTGAGGCTTCTTCCTCCACCTACTCCCATCAGATTTTCCTTGAGATTGGGAAGGCTTCCCTTCCCCGCTCTTGGGAGTAAAACCCTTACGGCGCTGGGTTCGCTCCAGATCATTCTCCAAACTCCTGGCGCCTTCAACTAGCTCATTAAATCCCGCCCTCTTCATGGAGATGAGGGGTTGTCTCAGATTTTCCCTCAACCCTTGGTAGAAGAGGTTATCCCTCTCTACATCATCCGCCATTGTCGTTCCCGCATAACGACCCAAACGGGTGAACTCTTGCACGTACTCATCCACTGTCTTGTCTCGCTGCATTAGATGCAGAAACTGCCTCTGCAGGGCCAACCGAGTTGAAACTGGGATATACCTCTTAAGAAAAGCGTCCCCGAACTCTTCCACTGACGGGGTGCGTCCCGGAAACTGGCGGCCGCTATGGCTCACCCACCACAACTTGGCGTCTCCTTCCAACATGAACGCCGCATACTCAGCTTTCTTTTCCTCTGGTGTCTCTGCCGCCCTTAACAGTTCTTGAATGCGAACCCACCAGTCCTCCGCATCCGTTGGCGTTCCAACACCCTTGAAAGACGGGGGATGGAAACTCAGGAAATACTTCATGTGTCGGTCTCCATGTCCGACAACTACCCTCTCCGCCAAAGGCTCCACTCGCCTGACTTCTTCTCCTGGCACGGCCGTTGCCGTATCTGGTGTGGCAGGGGCTGCCACCTGAGCTGCTGCTGCAGCTTGAGCTGCCACCATCGCTTCTGCAAGCATGCGGCAGAAGTCGGACGGGTCTACACCCGTGCCCAAAAGACCTGGAGCAGTAGCACTGCTCTCTGAGAGATCATCCCTTGCTCTTGAAGTGCCCGCCTCGTTGCTTGCACTCTTCAGGAAGACAAGAAATAAGGGATTAGTCTCCAATCTCAAGACTAAAACATAAGGACACTCATGGTCCCGCGTTACTCTTATGTGGATAACTTCTCTACGCACTGACCTTGAATCAAACCTGGCACTAATACCAAATTGTAACACCTCCCCTGTAATGGACGTATAATATGGGTCCGGCCGGGGCCCCACAACATACGAACGCCACAGCTTTAGTATTAAAAGTTGATATAGCTACCCAAACTCAAAACACTTGCACAACACAGCGGAAAACCAAGCACAACTAGAAGTTATCCACTAACCCAAAAGAGTAAACAAATGGCCTTAAGGCCTTACATCAAATGTCCAAAAGGTAAACAGTACAATCAAACATGAATGTGCTCAGCACTCCTAGTCTACCTCGGCATGCAAGCCAGAAAAAATAGTCTCAAACATACATCATCAAAAGTAGTGCTACAAAAGAGAAAACACTTCATGGGCTTAGGCCTTTTTGGCCGGCGTGCTAGCTCCTACGTGCGATCCTTGCCCTGTAAAAATTATTAGTAACGTGGGTCAGTAAAGGCTGACCTCAAACTGTGTAACAACACATCTCCTCCCGGCCGCCCCTAACGGACCCCGGGGAACCCTCCAACCTGCAAGTCAGCACTTCATATGCAATATAAATTTCTATAAATAGAAAAACATTAAAACAGGCTTGGATGTCTCAATCAACAAACATGTTCTCTACCGGTTGAGCATATAAAGAAAGGGCCTACTATGCAACATGAATGCAACACCCGGGCTTCACCCAAGGTACCCTACACCGTATGCATCTAGCACAACATCACATCAGTTGGGTACTCACATTTCCCCAATTGGCATAAAGCCTCAAACATTGAGGGAGACACAACTCCTTCACCCGGCGCACAGGCCGCCACATGGAATTCTTGCCAAGGCCCCACCCGCTCGTGGGCTTAGCCCCGGGCTTGCCTGCAAGCTCTGACGTCTCATGTCAGAATTCCAACAACCACAGACTGACCGATTCTAAGAAGCCTTGCTGGACCCCACCCGCTCATGGCCTCTTTGCCCGGGCTTGCCCCAAGCTTGGCATTCTCGTCAGTCTCACAGAAGGGGACTAGTCTCGCCGGGACACTCTCCACACATGACGCACATGTCACGGGATAGCCAGCCGACCACGAAGACATAGCCACGCCTTGGCACAACACAACCAAGACTAAACACATCGCAATCCCTCTTTGTACCGCAGCGTTCCCGCGCACCAAGGAAAACATCTCCAACTCGTGCGGAGCTAACCTTGTCCACCAAGGAAACCATCTCCATTCTCATACGGAGCTAACCTTGTCAAGGAAACCATCTACCACCACGAGGAGCTAACCTTGTCCGGGTTCGACTACATGTACTCTTTTCAAGCAAACGGGACAATCACCACCACAACACAAACGGCATCTTGCCGCAACGGAAATCTCTACGAATCCCTAGTTCGTATGCAACATCACCGAGTCGGACTAACGGTCGCGACTACGGCTTCACCCACCATGCCTAATACACTAGCGAAGCGGATCTCTAATGCAAAGATATGCCGGGGACGGACTCAATCGACCCGGAAGTTTCTCTTGAAACTTGGCAAGCCAAAACCCCTCTCATTTGAGAGTTTGGTGCCCAAAAATTAGAGAAAAGAAAACTAGACGATGCTAAAATGTGCATCCTAAAGTCCGAGAGGAGAGATGTCGTTACCTTCCGACTCCTCTTCCTTGCCATGGCAAAATAGCCGGATGGAACACTTCGCAATGCTCCAAGCTTCACGGATCCGGACTCGGCTCGCGATTCGGAGCTCCGAAACCCTTCCTACAGCCCAAGAGTTCTTCTTCTTCCTCCTTGCTCTAGTTTCTCTCAAGAACTAAGAAAGAGAGGACTTGGAAAAAAAGTGAGGATCTGCAACCCTAACTTCGGACTTAAATCCCCAGGAGATGGCCGGAACCGCTAGATCCCAAAACCAGAAAAAGAATGGCTGCGATTCGCCTGGAAAATAGAAGACCTGGGCCGAACACGGCCTGGCACACGCCCGTGTCCAGGGCCGTGTGCCTCATTCGCCGTCTCAAATCGACGCGCCTGGAATCAGACACGGGCATTCGACACGCCCGTGTTCAATCCGACACGCCCGTGTCCCCAGCGACACGGCCGTGTGGCCTGCCGTGTGTCTCCAACGACACGGCCCCAACACCAACCCGAGAGATGACACGGCCTGGGACACGCCCGTGTCCCAAGCCGTGTGCCAAGTCTCGACACCCGTCGACAGGCTTTGTGTCGACACCGCGGAAAAACGTCGAGCGAAGATCGTCGACCAGGCGGGACACGCCCTGTGACACGCCCGTGTCACAGGCCGTGTGCCCTAGTCTCGACACATTGTCGAGCGAAAGTGTCGACACTTGGGCCGAGTGTCGACACGGCCTCGACACGCCCTGCGACACGCCCGTGTCGCAGGCCATGTGCCCCACTCTCTACACTCTGTCGAGCATAAAGTGTCGACACTTGGGCCGAGTGTCGACACGGCCTCGACACGCCCTGCGACACGCCCGTGTCGCAGGCCGTGTGCCTCACTCTCGACACTTTGTCGAGCGAAAGTGTCGACACTTTGACCGAGTGTCGACACGGCCTCGACACGCCCTGCGACACGCCCGTGTCGCAGGCCGTGTGCCTCCTTCCAGAAATCCAAAAATTTTCCAGAACTGCAGACTGACCCTGAAGCAAAAACTGGGGTGTTACACTGAGACCCCCTACTTATGATGGGCAAGCAGATTCCATGATTTTGGATGACTGGCTGATTACTATTGAGGAGATGTTCTCTTATTCGGGGATTACAGATGATCAGAGAGTGATGCTCGCTGCCTACCAGCTCAAGGGCTTAGCAAAGAATTGGTGGATGAGGGAGAAAGAAAGCTTGGTGGCAGGATGCTCTTGGGAGTCATTTAAAGGGATGCTGTTGAGTAAGTTTTTGCCTTCAGTCGAGAGGGACCGGCTGATGAATGACTTTCTCCATTTGAAGTAGAGGAAACTCACGGTCAGTGAGTATGAGATTGAGTTTAGTAAGTTGAGTCGGTTTGCTCCTGGTCTGGTGAGTGTTGAAGCAGACCGAGTTAAGCGATTTCTTGGTGGACTCAGAAGCGACATTCAGCAGTTAGCGAATGCCTACGGAGCAGTCAGTTATGCCAGCGTGGTCGAAGCTGCCTTGAGGGTTGAGGCCATTGAGAATGCCAAGAATAGAGGTCAGCAGTTGTGGAAGGATAAGCGGAAGTCCGGTGGAGGGAAGAGCCCTTAGGAACCTGATGCTGTCTCGAGAAAGAGGAACAAAGAGGTTTGTAGTTTCTGTGGCCGGCCAGGCCACCCCTTTGAGAAGTGTTTCAAAAGGTTGGGATCGCAGAAGAAGGAACAGGTGCATGCGATTCAGGGTGCTCCCAGAGGAGACTTGGTGTGTGCCTTGTGTGGAAGGAAGGGGCATGATGCTGCCCGTTGCTGGTTAAGAGATAAGGTCTGTTTTCAGTGTGGGCAGAAGGGTCATCTCAAGACAAAGTGCCCACAGTTCCAGCCTATTCTGCAGCCAGTTCCCCTCCAGGCTTTGCCACCGCCTCAGCAATTGGATAGAGGAAAGGGGAAGCTGAATGTGCTTTCGGCAGACGAAGCGCAGACTTCGACCCAGGTTATCTCAGGTTTGACTTCTCCTCAGTCGTTTCGTTAGGAGCCCTTTGTGGTTGAAGTTTTCATTTTTTTGCGTTTGTTTCCTTAGATGCGTGCGCTATTTGTAGGATGATTTAAGATAAAGAACCGCTGGGCGCGCGTTCTCTTCGATTCAGGCGCTACCCACTCGTTTGTGGCTAGAGCCTTCGTGGAGCGGTTCAGTTTGGGCCTAGATCATGTTGGTGGTGCCTTTTGCTTTAAGTTCCCCTCCGGAGACTCTGTGGTTGCGGACCTGGGTGTCCTGGCTTGTCCGATTTTGTTGGGGGATTTTGTAGCCAAGGTAGATCTGAAGGTGATTGACCTGGAGGACTTCGATGTTATCTTGGGCATGGACTGGTTGTCAAGGTACGATGCTGTGATCCAGTGCAAGGGTAAGCGCTTGGACTTCGTCAAGGACAACGGTCAGGCAGGAAGCGTTTTTGGGTATTCTCTCCAGGAGTCTCTAGTTATTTCTGCGGTGCGTGCTCGAAAGTTGCTTGATTCTGGTTGTTTTGCCTGTGTGGTCTCTCTAGTAGGGGCAGTTGTTAGAGTGCCGCGTTTGGAAGAGATTCCTGTGGTATGTGACTTCTCTGATGTGTTTCCTGATGATCTCCCCGGTCTTCCACCCGATCGAGATGTCGAGTTTGCTATAGATTTGGAGCCAGGCACGCATCCTATTGCCAAGGTGCCGTACCGGATGGCCCCGCGAGAGCTGAAAGAGTTGCGAATTCAGCTGGATGAGATGTTGGCAAAAGGGTTCATTAGGCCGAGTTCTTCACCATGGGGTGCACCCGTGCTGTTCGTTAAAAAGAAAGATGGGTCGATGAGGCTATGCATCGACTATAGAGAACTGAACAAGGTTACTATTAAGAACAGGTACCCTTTGCCTCGGATTGACGATCTGTTTGACCAACTGCGTGGTAGTGCCGTGTTTTCCAAGATAGATCTTCGTTCGGGCTATCACCAGTTGAGGATTCGGGAGTCAGATGTTCCGCGGACGGCGTTCCGCTCTCGTCATGGGCATTTTGAGTTTTTAGTTATGTCATTTGGTTTGACTAATGCGCCCTCAGCTTTTATGGATCTGATGAACAGAGTTTTCAAGGACTTCCTGGATAAGTTTGTGATTGTCTTTATAGATGACGTTTTGGTGTATTCTAAGAATGCGGAGGAGCATGATCGGAATTTGCGTCTGGTCTTGGCGACTCTGAGAGACCACAAGCTATACGACAAGCTGAGCAAATGCGAATTTTGGTTGCCCCAAGTTTCTTTTCTCGGCCACGTGGTGAATAAGGAGGGAATATCGGTGGACCCAGAAAAGGTCGCTGCTGTTATGGAGTGGGCGAGGCCTGTTACTCCCAAAGAGATCAGAAGCTTCTTGGGCTTGGTTGGATATTATAAAAGATTTGTAGAGGGATTCTCCACTTTGTCTGCGCCGTTGACCAGGTTGACGCAGAAGAATGCAGCCTTCATATGGGATGGCAAGTGTGAGGAAGCTTTTGAGGAATTAAAAAGAAGGTTATGTTCAGCTCCAGTTTTGTCTTTGCCCACTGAAGATAGTGAGTATGATAAATATGTGGACGCGTCGCACGTCGGACTGGGCTGCGTATTGATGCACGGCGGGAAGGTGATTGCGTACGGGTCGAGGCAGCTAAAGACTCATGAGAGGAATTACCCTACGCATGACCTGGAGTTTGCAGCTGTGATCTATGCGTTGAAATTGTGGAGGCATTTGCTTTATGGCGCGCAGTGCAAGATTTTCACTGATCATAAGAGTTTGAAGTATGTCTTCACTCAGAAAGAGTTGAATCTGCGCCAGCGGCGGTGGTTGGAGTACGTGGCCGACTATGATGTTGAAATTCAGTACCATCCGGGTAAGGCGAACGTGGTGGCCGATGCCTTGAGTCGTAAGTCAGGGAAGATTTTCAATCTCTCCGCCGAGCGTCTAGTAGAAGAGTTCCTTTTGATGGACATTTCTGTGGGAAGCTGCGATTCGCAGAGTAGCTTGGCAGTGGCAGAACCTTCGTGGATTGCGCTTACGCGACTGCATCAGAAGGATGATCCCGATCTTTTGCATTTGTACCTTCGAGCTGAAAAAGGTGAATTACCAGATTTCTCTTTAGATAATGCGGGTACCTTGAAGTATCATGGCAGGTTTTGCATTCCCGCAGTTGGAGATATCCGGGGTATGGTGTGCAGAGAAGCCCACGGATCTTGTGTTGCCTACCATCCAGGGTCTACCAAAATGTACCATGATTTAAAGCAGATTGCCTGGTGGTATGGGATGAAGAAGGACATAGCCAAATTTGTTTCTGAGTGCTTCACTTGCAGCCGTGTGAAGGCCGACCATGGGAGGCCTGGTGGCAAGCTAACTCCCTTAGAGATTCCGATGTGGAAGTGGGAGAGTATCTCGATGGATTTCATCACAGGCTTACCGAGATCTCCTAAAGGGCATGATTCAGTTTGGGTGATCGTAGACCGATTAACGAAGAGTGCTCACTTCGTACCATTTAAGATCGATTATCCAATGAGGAAGATAGCCGAGCTGTACTTGGATGAGGTTATCAGATTACATGGTGTACCCGTGAGTATCATATCAGATCGAGACTCCAGGTTTACGTCTCGTTTTTGGAAGTGCCTTCAAGAAGGGTTGGGTACAGATTTGAGATATTCCACGACTTATCATCCGCAGACCAATGGTCAGACGGAGCGAGTGAATCAGATTGTGGAAGATATGATCCGATGCTATATTCTGGACCACAGAGGAGCGTGGGATGAGCGGTTGCGGCTTATGGAATTTGCGTATAACAACAGTTATCAAGAAAGCTTGCAAATGGCTCCTTTTGAAGCTTTGTATGGGAGGCGCTGTAGGACTCCCTTGTTTTGGGCTGAGGTTGGCGAGAGACCTTTGTTGGGTCCAGAAGCACTCGAGGAGATGGAAACTGCTGTAAAGCTTATACGGGAAAAGCTTCGGATAGCCCAGGAGAGATACGAGAAAAATGTCAATCGGCGTAGATCGGATTTGGAATTTTTGGTGGGGGACTCAGTGTTCTTAAAGGTCTCCCCGTTGATCGGAGTCAAGCGTTTTGGCAAGAACGGGAAGTTGGACCCGTGGTTCGTGGGGCCGTTTCCAATTATTGAGCAGATTGGGATATCAGCTTATAGGCTGGCTTTGCCCGCAAATTTCCCTGGCGTGCATAATGTCTTCCACGTCAGTCAGCTACGGAAATGCGTGATGAATGGCAGGCAGATTTTGGATTCTGTGCCTCAGTTGGAGCCGAATCTTTCTTTTGTGGAGGTGCCTGTCCGCATTCTGGATTCTCAGGTTCGTGCGCTGCGGAAGAAGTCTATTCCGATGGTTAAAGTTTTATGGAGGAATCAGGATATAGAAAGCGCGACTTGGGAGTTGGAGTCGGCTATGAGGGAGGCTCACCCTCATCTGTTTCCCTGAGCTTGTGTCTGGTATGTTCTGTTTTATTTATGTTTATATAATCTTTTCCTGGACTCTTTCTCTCTCCTTCTTCATAGGAGTGTTGTGAGTAAAGTTTCGAGGCGAAACTTTCTTTTAGGGGGAGTGGCTGTAACGCCCCCGGTTTTTCTTTATTTTGTTGGATATTGGATTGGCGTTACGATGACGCATTTCCGGCCCTTCGCCGTTGTAGAGCGCGGTCCTAGCTCTGTAGGTTCCTTGTGTAGCCTGGTTGTAGCTAGTTGGCAAGTTTCCCCAGCTAGCCGGAGTCTGTTTTGGTGACTCGGTTGAGCCTCTTAGGGAAATGCTTGTGTTTTGGCTTCGGGAGGTGTTGCCCGAGTGTGCGATCGTCGGATGTTGCCTTCGACCTCACCGTTGTTTTGGTTTTGGTTTTGGTCGAGATCCGGGATCGTTTGCTTTCAGGTCGTTTCGACGTTCATCTTTGGTTAGCTGCAAGTTTGTAATGTTTGATGTGCTGTGCGTGGTCTGTTGTGGCTGAGCTTGTAGGTTGGTGCCTTGTCTCTTGTTTGCTAGGTGATAGCAGGTTTCTTTTCTGTGTACGTTTGGGTGACACGGCCTGGGTCACGCCCGTGACCCAGGGCGTGTCGTGCTCGGGTAGAGCTCCCGTTTCTCAGGTCGACGAATTTTTGGTCGACGGGGTTTTTTTGTAGGAACACGACCGTGACACGGGCGTGTCACGGGCGCGTCCCCCTTCGGTTCGTCGAGCTGCGCTCGATGGCCGTCAGGCGGTGTTTTAGTGAGAACACGGCCGTGTCACGGGCGTGTCACATCGGACACGGGCGTGACACTGGGAGTGTCTCTTTGTTCGACGATCGGCGCTCCACGATCGTCGAGTGGTGGTTGAGTTGGTACACGGCCTGTGACACGGGCGTGTCACAGGGCGTGTCACCTGTTTCGTCGAGCTGAGATCGACGGTCGTCGAGTGGGGTAGGTGTGTGAGTACACGCCCCGTGACACGGGCGTGTCGGGCCGTGTCACGGGCGTGTCGCGGGCGTGTCCCGTGTTTTCGTCGAGTGGAGATCGACGTTCGTCGAGTGTGTTAGTACATGCCCCGTGACACGGGCGTGTCGGGTCGTGTCACGGGCGTGTCTTGGGCGTGTTCCGTACTCTTTTCCTGGGAATCATCTTTTGTTGCCGTGAACCGTTTTTCCTCCTCATTTTTCATCGTTCCCGAGTCTGGAGAGCTCCCAACGGAAGGGTTTTGAGAAGAGGCGGTGGTTGTTCTGGAAGGCGATTTCGGGAGGGATAGAGCTCGTTTTCTCGTGCGATAGCGGATTTGGCTTGCTCTCGTGTAGATCTTCCCTTCCATGTAAGTTTTTCTTGAGTTAGGGTTTAATTCCAGGAATATGTTAACATCTGATTTATTTTCTTTTCCTCAAGTTTCAGCTTTGGCCTTTTAGGTGGCCGATCTTGCCGCCGGAGCCAAGCGGTGGTGTTAGTGGTTGTTTTTCCTGGAGGTAGAGGCAAGTGGCTCCCTTGCCCTTGCCAAAATATTCTAACTCTTGCTCTATTCTCTTTTCTTTTCCTATGCAATACTTCTGTGTTCATTATTTTAACAGTAGGATGTTTCCTTCATTCATTTCATCCATGGGATATTCTATTGTCCTTTTAAACCAAGGTTCTCTCTTTGTCTGAGGTTTGGTGTTCAGTGGGTAGCTAGAGTTAGGGTGAGGCTGCGGTAGAGGTGGTTCAGGTTTGGTTGCGATAGTCCCGAGTAGTTAGGACGGAACGAATGGTTGGGATTAAATTTCCAACTCTCTGCTTGCCCGCAATGAGAGGGCTTAGGCTGCGATTTTAACGAGACTTACGTTTACCCTAAGTGGAAAGCGCTGACAGCGTTGAGTGAGCCGAGCTCACTCAACGCCGTCACCCAGCGTAGGATTTGCGGCTCAGTATTTTCGGTGTCAAGTGAGCGAAGCTTACTCAACGCTGCATCGAGTGGGCTCGACCTTTCTGTCCTAGGTTCGTGTGTTTCCTTAGGGTTGTTAGTGTGACTTTTCCCTTTCTCTAGGGGGTGGAATCAGGATGTAGAAAGCACGACTTGGGAGTTGGAGTCGGCTATGAGGGAGGCTCACCCTCATCTGTTTCCCTGAGCTTGTGCCTGGTATGTTCTGTTTTATTTATGTTTATATAGTCTTTTCCTGGACTCTTTCTCTCTCCTTCTTCATAGGAGTGTTGTGAGTAAAGTTTCGAGGCGAAACTTTCTTTTAGGGGGAGTGGCTGTAACGCCCTCGGTTTTTCTTTGTTTTGTTGGATATTGGATTGGCGTTACGATGACGCATTTCCGGCCCTTCGCCGTTGTAGAGCGCAGTCCTAGCTCTGTAGGTTCCTTGTGTAGCCTGGTTGTAGCCAGTTGGCAAGTTTCCCCAGCTAGCCGGAGTCTGTTTTGGTGACTCGGTTGGGCCTCTTAGGGAAATGCTTGTGTTTTGGCTTCGGGAGGTGTTGCCCGAGTGTGCGATCGTCGGATGTTGCCTTCGACCTCATCGTTGTTTTGGATTTGGTTTTGGTCGAGATCCGGGATCGTTTGCTTTCAGGTCGTTTCGACGTTCATCTTTGGTTAGCTGCAAGTTTGTAATGTTTGCTGTGCTGTGCGTGGTCTGTTGTGGCTGAGCTTGTAGGTTGGTGCCTTGTCTCTTGTTTGCTAGGTGATAGCAGGTTTCTTTTTCTGTGTACGTTTGGGTGACACGGCCTGGGTCACGCCCGTGACCCAGGGCGTGTCGTGCTCGGGTAGACCTCCCGTTTCTCAGGTCGACGAATTTTTGGTCGACGGGTTTTTTTTGTAGGAACACGGCCGTGACACGGGCGTGTCACAGGCGTGTCCCCCTTCGGTTCGTCGAGCTGCGCTCGATGGCCGTCAGGCGGTGTTTTAGTGAGAACACGGCCGTGTCACGGGCGTGTCACTTCGGACACGGGAGTGACACGGGGCGTGTCTCTTTGTTCGACGATCGGCGCTCCACGATCGTCGAGTGGTGGTTGAGTTGGTACACGGCCTGTGACACGGGCGTGTCACAGGGCGTGTCACCTGTTTCGTCGAGCTGAGATCGACGGTCGTCGAGTGGGGTAGGTGTGTGAGTACACGCCCCGTGATACGGGCGTGTCGGGCCGTGTCACGGGCGTGTCGCGGGCGTGTCCCGTGTTTTCGTCGAGTGGAGATCGACGTTCGTCGAGTGTGTTAGTACACGCCCCGTGACACGGGCGTGTCGGGTCGTGTCACGGGCGTGTCTTGGGCGTGTTCCATACTCTTTTCCTGGGAATCATCTTTTGTTGCCGTGAACCGTTTTTCCTCCGCATTTTTCATCGTTCCCGAGTCTGGAGAGCTCCCAGCGGAAGGGTTTTGAGAAGAGGCGATGGTTGTTCTGGAAGGCGATTTCGGGAGGGATAGAGCTCGTTTTCTCGTGCGATAGTGGATTTGGCTTGCTCTCGTGTAGATCTTCCCTTCCATGTAAGTTTTTCTTGAGTTAGGGTTTAATTCCAGGAATATGTTAACATCTGATTTCTTTTCTTTTCCTCAAGTTTCAGCTTTGGCCTTTTAAGTGGCCGATCTTGCCGCCGGAGCCAAGCGGTGGTGTTAGTGGTTGTTTTTCCTGGAGGTAGAGGCAAGTGGCTCCCTTGCCCTTGCCAAAATATTCTAACTCTTGCTCTGTTCTCTTTTCTTTTCCTATGCAATACTTCTGTGTTCATTATTTTAACAGTAGGATGTTTCCTTCATTCATTTCGTCCATGGGCTGTTCTATTGTCCTTTTAAACCAAGGTTCTCTCTTTGTCTGAGGTTTGGTGTTCATTGGGTAGCTAGAGTTAGGGTGAGGCTGCGGTAGAGGTGGTTCAGGTTTGGTTGCGATAGTCCCGAGTAGTTAGTATGGAACGGAGGGTTGGGATTAAATTTCCAACTCTCTGCTTGCTCGCAATGAGAGGGCTTAGGCTGCGATTTTAACGAGACTTACGTTTACCCTAAGTGGAAAGCGCTGACAGCGTCGAGTGAGCCGAGCTCACTCAACGCCGTCACCCAGCGTAGGATTTGCGGCTCAGTATTTTCGGTGTCAAGTGAGCGGAGCTTACTCAACGCTGCGTCAAGTGGGCTCGACCTTTCTGTCCTAGGTTCGTGTGTTTCCTTAGGGTTGTTATTATGACTTTTCCCTTTCTCTAGGGGGTGGTATTGGGTGTTCGGCTAATTTTGCTTGCCGACTCTTGGGTTGTGGCAGGTGGTGGAGTTTTAGTGGCCTCTAGAGGGGTGGATTTTGATGTGGAGAGCTGTGGCCACCGCCTTTTTGCCCCAGTTTGGGTTGGTGTGTGTGGAACCCTAAAGCTGCCACTGGTGATCCCTTAGCCCTTTTTGGATCTGATTTTGGTTATGTATTCAGATCCATGTTTTGACCACTGCCACTTACCCACGTATTAGGAATGTTAGACTCATTCGTTGGGCATGTTGCTTTTATTGCTCGCACTTGGTGTGATTTGCTGTGCTTTAGACAGTGCTCTTTTATTACTGTCATGTCTCTTTCTTTTGCTTACATCAGGTTGTTGCCGGGTTGGTAAACCCTTCTTTTATTTGCTCATTAATCTAATGCTCTATTTACCCTTTTTTTGTTTATTTTCTTGCTGAGGTGTTCTTTTCTTGAATGCCTCAGGTCCAGGTTGTAGCCGGTTCAGCGGCTAGTTCTTTTGGAGGGGTTGGTTTGTGGCCTCTTGGGTAGCTGAGCTAGCGGATCCCCAATTTTGTGAGGTAGTTCTTTACCTTTCTGTATAGACATACATACTCACCAGTGGGTTCGTGTCAGGTTGTTGGCGCCCACTGGTGGCTTCTTGCGATGCTGGGTATGAACTTAAACTGCTGTTTTTGCCTACTTGTGGTTGTTTTCTTGCTTCTGGGAAGGATTTATTCTAGGTTTCATGTTAGATATTTTAAACTCTAAAAGCATTATTATATGTAGTTCATGCATAGCATATTTATAAAACAAAGACACTATATTTCCTTAGCGTAAAAAAGACTACCTTTTATATCTATTATATTCACGTAGAGTCGTGCATAACATGAGTTGTCCCTCGGGGACACTTATGCTCACTAGGGTGTCAACTAAATCGAACCAAAGTATTTTCTGCTGCGTATAAATATATTTTAATTGTGGACTAGCTGATCCACCGTGCCGAGGGATACAGCCATTCAGCTTAACTGGTTTCCTTTCATAATTAATCAACGATTTTCCTTAAAATTTAAGGTGTGGAGTTTTGCCTGAGCGTGTGCAGTTATCCCCTGCACGACGTGGCATCACGGCATGCGTTTTCTCTAGCTCTGATACGATTTTATCGTTGAGAAAATGCGGGTTGTGACATTATGGCTCGCCAAATCATGGCTAGAAAGCGAGGCTGCGCCTTTATGCTCCAAATTTTACCTCCCTCATGCAGCCCTCTTGGGCATTCCAGGTTGTATATCAAACTAGTATCCATCCTCGTTTTTTTGGAGTGGGCCCAGATAAGTTAGTCCCGACCACCGACATTGTCCCTAGGTAATCGGGATACAACATCAATCAAACCATCACTAAGGCCACCCATATTCTCTATCATCCAATTAGAAAGTTTCCTTGAATTTTGGCCGTAGCCTATTTATTAAGCACTAAAATAAAAGTTACAGGAGGTTAGCATCATGCGCCAAAAGCTGCGCCAAAGACGTGGTTAGAGGCATACCTCTAACCCACTCAAAATCCAAAGTACAAGCATTCTTAGCTAGGTGATCCGCTACGAAGTTGGCCTTGCGGTTTATACGGGAGACAACAAATTTTGGGAAAACAGTAAGTAGACGGGCTATGGATGCTTCACAGTCCTCAATGTAGTCTCCAGCAAGAATTCTATTGAGTCTTGAACAAACATCGGATGAGTCCCCCTCCTGGATTGCTCAAATATATTGAGCGTCAAGGCGGGAAGCAATATTGAGCGCAGCTTGTGCAGCACAACATTCAGTCATACTCACTGATCTGCTTCTGTGTCTGACCCCCGCGGCAGATATTAGGAAACCCTCATGATCACGGATACCACAACCCAAGCCGGCGAGATTATTCTCCATAACAGAGACATCGAAATTTATTTTAATCCATCCGACGGGCGGGGGCATCCAAGTAGATTGTGGGTTACAATGAGACGTCCAGTGCCCGCGTGATGTATCGTATAGAGCATTAAATAAGATTGCAGCTGGTTGCATATAAGGCTCACCGTGTATATAGCAGTTCCGAGCTTTCCAAGTGTAAAATAATATGGATGCGAGAAAAGTAGCTTGATCTGGCTCATTTTCGATTAGCACTTCATTCTCCAAGAATTCCAATAAGTTTCTGTCCAAAATGTTGGCAGGAATGCCTAGGCGTGATCCCTCCGATTTAATTTTAGCAAAGAAATTGCAGCCGCCTAGCATGTGTTCCGGCGTTTCGTCGACACCGCAGCCCCAAGGGCATCTTGCATCGTTACGCAGGCGATGGGAGCAGAGCCAAGCATGAGTAGGTACAAAGTCATTGGAGGTCCGCCAAAGATGCATTAATATTCAAGGCTTGGACTTTATGTTCCAGCATTTGTGGCCGGAAAGGGTGGATGGAGAGCATTCAGCGTTGTAGATTACAGCAGCAGCCACTGTCTCTTTCTCGGTCTGGGCCCAGACAAGCTGGTCAGCTTCACTTATAGTAACACGAGGCAGAAGTTTGATGAAATTTATAAGTTCAGCTCCAAATAAGATAAGCTGGGAATCGTCCCAATCACCAACTTCATTTAAAAGGCCACTAATGTGATCAGGCAAAGTGGAAGTGTTGACAAATGTGGGCCATTTTGCGACGGGTAGAGGGCTTAACCATCAACCAGAAGGTGTGTTTTGCCATTATTGGAGCTCCCAAACATATTGTTTTCCAAATTTTGGAGTGTGATCTTTTCCGGTTGAAGAGGTCTAACTTTCCATATTTGCTTCCAAAAGTGCACGCCAAAATTGAATCTTCCTTTCGTAAGAAATGAGCCACAATTTTCCCCATACAGACTTGCCTCCATTTTGTTAGATTTTTTATTCCAAGGCTGCCCATCTCCTTCGGTGAGCAAAGGTCCTCCCAACGAGCATAGTGGATGGTGTGCCTGTTTTCCGTCCCAGACCAAAGGAAGTTCTTGAGAAGGCTATTGATTTTGGATATAATCGAGGCCGACATCGACGAATTAGCTAGGGTATGGAGAGGTATCACTGCCAGCAAGCTTTTGATTAAGGCAGTCCAGCCGGCCAAGGAAAGATGGTGAGCCCCCCAATATCTGATTTGGCGAGACATATGCTCCAGAATTCCATCAAAGTCACTTCTACGAGATCTACCCGGGCGAAGCCTAATGCCCAGGTAATTAAAGCTATTAACTCTTTTATGACCCAACTCAGCAAGGATACAATTTATGTTGTTTGGGGGGACTTTTGGACCAAATAATATGTTGGATTTATTTGCGTTTATTGCCTCCACCGACAGGGAGCAATATCGCGAGAGGATGACCGATAGCTCCTTAGCCGTTCCGGTGGTCGCCGTGCCAAATAGAAGAGTATCGTCAGCAAATAATAAGTGTGAAATTTTTTGGGCGGAGGCACTGACCTTAATTCCCAAGCCGGGGTGGTGGCTTTGTTGGATGAGATGTAAGACCCCCTTTTTTTCTTTTTAAAATACCGGGGTCTTAGGCCCAGAACCGCCGCTTTATGGTGACACCTTCGCACTCGGGAAGGTCATCACTACAAAACGCCGATCCTGCCGGCCAAATCGATCACAACTGTAGCAAAATAGTAAAACATGTCCATAGAAATCACATATATATATAAATAATCTCCACGAAGGGAGTGTCCACAGATACACAGAAATATAAGATCTTGGGCTCATGCCCAGTACATCATGTCCTCACTACAAATCTCCCATCGCGGAAGCAAACTAATATAACTACTAGTAGCGATCAGGACTCACAATCCCTGTCGTCTGAACTCCGGTACTAGACTGGCCCATCAACATGCGTGCCGACATCCGGGGCTGCTCCTCTATGCTGGGCTCTACGGTCCCCTAAAATGATGTGGTTCGAAAACCGTTAGTCTAAAAGACTAAGTCCTATCATCCCCCGCCCCTTCCCCCATGACCCCTAGGCACCGAGCGGGGAGAAGGAAAGGAGAGGACATGAAGGTGGAGAATAGCAAATAAGCAGGTGGCAGCGGTACTAATCTAGCAGTTCTATAGTATGTATGGCAGCAAAATAGGTATGAAAAACTGAATGAGAATATAACCTTAACTTATATGAAAACACATAAGCTAAGGGATCTTTTGCAGGGCTCCTATAGTATAAAAAGTCCCATACCGATTTATACGATAAGGTATCGGTTTTCTAGCAAGCATAATATGTAATATCAAATAAAACATTTGACTTATAAGCACGCTTGCGCGAACTTATAAACTAAGGGGTCGTCTTGCAGAGCCTATTGTATAGAGCGTCCCATACCACTTATACAATAGGTGTCAGGTTATATGCAATGATTATGCTATGTAATACAATTATGCCATGATGTGAACATGCAAGTGCAACTCACCCACTCGACTCTGTGTACACAGACCTTTAGTTCCCCCTTTCTGGAGCCTAACCTCCCAGGATACCTCCGTAGTGGAAAACGAAAGAGGTGGGTTGGGCCTCGCCCACCTCTAAACCAGTAATTGCACTACCAGTCAGACCTATCGTACGCCTCAACGCTGGTGCATAGAGCGGAGTACCTGCGTACTCTTGCCGGGTGGCGCACCAGACTTTATTTGGCCAAGTGCTAAACCACACTCGCCGAGTCAACGTGTTGGCGTCTGTGCATCGACCCTCCAACACCGAAGACCCCCCACCTTTTCCTTTATGCACATGCAACCTTATGTATCAGCTACCGAGCCAAAACTCCCCGGACCATCCCGTCCGTCATAAACAACAATCGAGCCAAAGCTCGTCGGGCCAACCTGCCCATCACAAACCATTACCGAGCCAAAGCTCGCCGGGCTAACCTGTCCTTCACAAACCATTACCGAGCCAAAGCTCGCCGAGCTAACCTGCCCTTTTACCAAACCACTAGGCTTACTGCCCGAGTGACCCAACCTATCTCCCCGAGTCATTGAGGTGTGAGAAAGTGAAACCGTAGACATACTAGCTACCCTTAAATGTTGTTTTGGATCTAACCCTAGTGCAATTGACGCTTCCTCCCTACGGGAAAGACGATCTGTCGTCGATCCCGGGGCACCGCCTAACTCTAGCCAATCCATCCCTCTACTCATCCTACTACCAATAATGAACTTATTTTTATATATCCAAACCAGCAGACCACTAATCCCAACTCATGTGCTCAAGTTATACTCCGACATAGTTTCTGCAATTGTTTTACTATATGCAGACCACTTAAGCTATATGACCCGTAAAATGGGAGGTACAACAAATAATCGTCCAGTACTCCTATAATAATTATTGTAGGGCCATTATGAGCTTTGTGGACTATATCCAGAATTTCACAATTTTCCTATTTATCTGATAATTTATTTAATTAATTTAGTAGCCAAAAATCCCTTGTTTGAACATGAAGTACCAATTTCAGATAAGATAATATTCCACCAATTTTTTTTTAAATGTAATATGAATATATAACTCAAAATCCAAAGCCTCAAAATTTTCCAGCAAGGTTTAGCCACTTAATTGTAATTTCAAATATATCCCATAATAAATCATTTTAAGAGAATTTACAACATTAATAATTCCAAAAATCCAGAGAAAATTCATGGATGATTGTAAGGGCATATAAGTACTCTAGATCAAGTTTCACAATTTGTCATTGAATAATAAAGTATATATTTGGTTTTCTCATAATATTCCAAGTTTAGAGGTTAATGAACAAAGTATATCAATTATCCATCTAAATATTCCAAAATAAATTCCCATATGAGCATACTGTTGGGTACATTGAAAAATGTGTATCAGATTTGACGAAGCCTCACCTTACTCAATGATATGCATCAAGGTGTATTTGATGTTGTTTTGAGTTTATATGTGCATGTTAAGTAAATGCAGGAATGCAGAAAATTTTCTAAGTCCATGTGTCGACACCAAGAGAAACTGTGACGACACTTATGAAGGCTTCTATCGACACTGGAGAAAAGCTGTGTCGACACTTGGAAAGGGTGTGTCGACACCAGAATAAACTGTGTCGACATACAGAGATAGTGTCGACACACAGAGAAGCATATTCGACATCAACTGTGTCGACACATAGAGGCAGAGTCGACACACAGAGAAACTTTAGTCGACATCAACTGTGTCGACACACAGAGGTAGTGTCGACATACAGAAGCTTAGTCGACATCAATTGTGTCGACACACAGAGGTAGTGTCGACACACAGAAGACTTTGTCGACATCAACTGTGTCGACACACAGGACTTGTGTCGACACACTATAGAGCTTCAACAAAGTTAAAGAGACGAAGTGATTGTGTCGACACACAGAATTAGTGTCGACACATTCTACAGAAGCTGTGTCGAAAAGCAGAATCAACAACAAAGGAGATGTGTCGACACCACCAAGGCTTGTGTCGACACTTAGTCCACTTGTTTCGATACTTAGTCTACTTGTGTCGACACATGATGAAGTTCAGTCTCGACACTTTGCTTACAGAGACAGAGTTTCAAGAAATGACTGGAAGACTTGACAGCTGTCATTTCTAAGCGGTCTACTGCAACTGTCAGAGCTGTCAGAAGTTTGTTAGAAACTGGATCAGCCGGTTACCATGGAGAAAGTCTATATAAAGGCATTCTCCTTCAACAGATGTTGATTGATGAATTCATAAAAAAAGTATATACACATGCAAAGGAAGATTTTCGTCAGAAGATCTAAGAAGAAAGTGGAGAGAGAGAGCTCCATCTATTGAAGTGCAGTTGCTGAATTAAGCTGCTAAGAAGGATTCAGATTGAGATCTAAATATCAAGAAAGAAGCTGATTGAAGATCAACTTCACAGGAGATTCAGCCCTACTGAGTTCAGATTCAAGAAGATTTGAAGAAAGCTAAGAGTGGTTGTTCTCTGCCATCAGATTCTTCCAAGAACTGATCGAGAAGCCATCCATCCATTCTCTCTCTACCAGGGTGGTGGTTAAATACATTGTAAATCTATTTTTTGTAGAATCTTTATAAGATCAGAGTTGTAAGCCTATGTTTATAAAGGCTAAGTGTAGGAGAGTATTTTCTCTGAGTGGTAGGCCTTGTTGAAGGCTGAGGTAGGGCTGTGAGCCTGAGTTGTAGGAGATTGTGATATCTGAGTGTATGACTTGTTGAAGGCTGAGGTAGGGCAGTTTGCCTGAGTTGTAGGAGTGTGGACTCACTCTGAGTTATAGGAGCCTTGTTGGGTTCTGAGCTGTAAGATCTGAGAATCTGAGGTGAAGAGAAGAAGTTAGGCCGAATCTAGCACACTGCTAGATAGGCGAAGGGGGAAAGTGGATGTACCAAGACCTTGGAGAACCACTATAAAAACTGTCTGCACTCTGTGATTGAATGATTCTGTGAATGTTGTGCTGTGTTAGCTGTAGAATTAACTGGTTTTTAATTAATTAGCTGAAAAGATATTCTGCCTTTGAAGAAAAAGTAATTACACCTATTGGTCTGTTTGCAGAAGAAGAGGATGAGTTCATGCAATTGGTGGACTCTATCTATGAGCAGGAAGACCTTCAGTGTAAAGGACTGATGGCTGTGTCAGAAGAAGACAAGTATCAGGATCAGCCTGGCCCCGGTAAGGTAAAATGTATTTCTATAGATTCTGATTATTTTACTAGGTCAGAATCATATGCATCTCCATCAAGAGATGAAGATGGGTCTGAATCTGAAGGAGATATTCATCAGTTGATAGATGAATATGGAGATTTATTGCAGACACTTAAGAGAAGTAAAAACCTGGCCAAAAATCGGGCTAAGGAAATTGCAGCTCTTAAGTTGGCTGCATCTGATTCAGAGAAGTTGCTGGATCAGAAGTTGAATGAGATAGCCAGAATGAAAAACATTACTGTTATTCAGATGGGCACTATCACATTCAAAAATGATCAGATTAAAAATCTGGAAACTAGACTTCAGAAAGAGAAGGAGATTGTAGCTAGTTTTTCTAAGCCAAAATATGTATTACCCTTGATTGATGAGTTTGTGTCTCAAAAGGGTAAGGCTGGATTAGGGTCTAAGAGAACTGCATGGACTGCTAAGTTCGATTTTAGAGGCAAAGCCCCAACACAAAACAAAAGACCTGCTGCAAATATTACAGCAAAGATTGTACCTAAAAAGAGATACAATAAGTTTGAGTGCTGGTGTTGTGGCAAGATAGGCCACTATGCCTTAGACTGTTGACACAATACCAGTGTCAAGGAGAGTAGCAGTTTGCCTGTTAGAAGAGTTGCAGGCAGATTTGTGAAGATTCAGAATAACTTGTACCAAGGACCCAAAAGTTATTTGTGTTCTAAGGTTAAGTAATCTGTGTTGCAGGTGAGTTCAAGTTGTCATGCCCCTATATGGTACTTAGACAGTGGATGTTCCAGGCATATAACTGGAACAAGTGGATTGCAGAAGTACGACTCACCTATGCTGAATGGGCCTAAAGTAATTTTTGGTGATTCTGAAAAGGGAGTCATCAAAGGTTTTGGTAACATTTCTAATAACTCAGTTACTATCACTCAAGTGACCTATGTAAAGGGTTTGAAACATAATCTAATTAGCATAAGTCAGCTGAGTGATTTAGGTTATGACATTTCATTTGTCAAGAATGAGTGTCATATTAAAAGGTCAAGTGATCAAGAGGTCATATTGACTGGATATAGAAAAAGAAATGTATATTGTCTATACTTTGTGTGTGAGAATAGAAATTCTCATATCTGTCTTGTAGCTGATGAGAAAGTCTCTCCTTGTGTCAAATGGCACAAGAGGCTAGCCCATCTTAACTACAAGACTATTGGCCAACTGTTTAGCAAAGAGTTAGTGAGCAATGGTCCTCAAGTTAAGTGTTATAAGGATGGAATATGTTCAGCTTGTCAAAAAGGCAAGCAGTCTAGATCCTCCTTTCATAGCCTTGAAACTAAGGATTCAGTGAGGTGCTTGTACCTCTTGCATATGAATTTATTTGGTCTTATGCCAGTTCAGAGCCTAGGTAGGAAGGTCTACACTTTTGTGGTTGTAGATGACTATTCTAGACTCTCTTGGGTATTATTTCTAAGACAGAAATGTGAAACCCCAAAGGTCTTCTACAATTTTGTTAAACATATTAAGAATGAATTAGATAGTTCAGTGGTCAAAATCAGAACTGACCATGAAACTTAATTCCAATCTTAAAGTATGACAAGGCTGTGTGAAGAGTTGGGGATTCATCAGGAATTCTCCTCACCTAAAACACCTCAGCAAAATGGCATTGCTGAGAGAAAGAATAGGACATTGATTGAGGCTGGAAGAACATTATTGAGTGATACTTCTCTCCTAGAATATTTCTGGGCTGAGGCAGTAAACACTGTATGCCATGTGCTCAATAGGGCTTCCATCACCAAAAACCACAAAAAGACACCCTATGAGGTTGTGAAAGGCAGAAAACCAAACTTATCCTATTTTAGGATTTTTGGTTGCAAGTGTTATGTACTTAACAATGGCAAATCTCACATATCTATGTTTGCTGTCAAATCCCAAGATGGGATATTTGTTGGGTACAACAACAATAGTAGGGCCTATAGGGTCTACAACTTGGCTACTCAAGTTGTAGAAGAGTCAGTTCATGTCATCTTTGATGAAACTAGACTTATTAACAGTGAGTTGCCAAGTAGTACTTGTAGCTCCACATGTATACAGCAAACGATGGATCAGCTTACTATTAGAGAAGTTCCAACTGTAAAGCAGGATGTGGAAAATGATAGTTGCTATCCAGGGGGAGTACAAGACACTCAAGATGCTGATGAAGACCATGAAGTGCCGCATGAAGAAGAGATTGGAGAAGATCAAACTGCTGATAGATTACCTCTAGCAGTTAGACAGTTGAAGGATCATCCTACACATAAGATCATTGGTGATCTAAGACAAGGAGTACAAACAAGGAGCAGGAACTTGAACACAGTTCTTTGCTCTAGCTTCTTATCTCAGGTGGAACCCAAGAGATTTGAAAAAGCAATTGAGGACCCACACTGGATTGATGCCATGCAGGAGGAGTTAAATCAATTCAAAAGGTGCAAGGTCTGGGATTTGGTTCCAAAACCAAAGGGCCACAATATCATTGGGAAAAAGTGGATATATAGAAACAAGCTTGATGAGAGTGGAATCATAGTGAAGAACAAGGCAAGGTTAGTTGCCAAAGGATACAGACAGGAGGAGGGCATAGATTTTGATCAGACTTTTACTCCAGTGGCTAGGTTGGAAGCTATCAGACTATTCCTAGCCTATGCAGCATACCAAGGCTTCAAAGTGTTTTAGATGGATGTGAAGCCTGGCTTCTTAAATGGAGACTTAAAAGAGGAGGTCTATGTGGAACAGCCCTCAGGTTTTGTTGATCCACTCAATCCTACTTATGTATATAGACTTAGGAAAGCTTTGTATGGGTTGAAACAAGCCCCAAGGGCTTGGTATGAAACCCTGTCTAATTTCCTCATTGAGAACAAATTCTCAAGGGGGAAAATAAACAAAACTCTATTCCTTGGGGAATCCAAAGGAAAGATAATCCTAGACCAAAAATATGTTGATGACATAATATTTGGTTCTACTGAAAGTAACCTTTGTAGAAAGTTTGCAAAACTTATGCAAGAGAAATTTGAAATGAGCAGTATGGGAGAACTTAAGTTCTTCTTGGGTCTCCAAGTAAGACAGACTGATGATGGCTTGTCCATATCCCAGTCTAAGTTCACCCTGGAGTTAATTAAGAAGTATGGTATGGAGTTATCCACTACCATGAGAACTCCCATGGGGTTAAGTGTATCTCTTAGCAAAGATGATGTAGGGAAACCTGTAGATGAAACTTTATATAAAGGAATAGTTGGCTCCCTCCTATATCTGACTGCTAGTAGACCAGATATCATGTATGCTACATGTGTCTGTGCTAGGTACCAATCCTGCCCTAAAGAATCTCATCTTACTGCAGTCAAAAGGATTTTGAGATATCTTAAGTGCACACCTAATCTAGGCCTTTGGTATCCTAGGGATAAAGATTTTTTACTAATGGGCTATTCAGATGCAGACTTTGCAGGTTGCAAAGTAGATAGGAAAAGTACTACATGCACCTGTCAATTTCTAGGAGGAAGACTGGTGTCTTGGAGCTGTAGGAAGCACACCAGTGTGGCTATTTCCACAGCTGAGTCAGAGTATGTTGCTACTGGAAGTTGCTGTGCACAACTATTGTGGATACATCATCAGTTAGAAGACTATGGTATTCATGTAAGTAGAATCCCATTATTATGTGATTCTACTAGTGTTATTTCTATTGCACACAATCCGGTTTCTCATAGTAGAACAAAACATATAGAAATAAGGTACAATTTTATTAGAGACCATGTAGAGAAATAGGATATCTCTTTAAAATTTCTTAGTACTAATTTACAACTAGCTGACATGTTTACTAAGCCTTTAGATGAAACTAAATTCAACAATTTCAAAATTGAAATAGGTATGTTGAACATAAATTAGTTTACAAAATTTGGCTAAGTAAAATTGTGTTGACAGAAGAAGTTGTCTGTGTCGACACATAGTAGTTGGTGTCGACATTCCAGAGAAATAGTGTCGACATTCCAGAAAAGTGGTGTCGACACATCTAGAGAATCGGTGTCGACGCTTCAGAGAAGTGGTGTCGACACATCCGGATGTGGTGTCGACACTTAGAGTAAACACACAGATTCGTCGACCTCAGATCGTCAAACTCGACAAAGTCAACTAAAATTGATGTCGAGTCATTAGAAGTCTGTGTCGACACTTTTCAACAGTGTCGACACATTAAGAGATTGTTGACGCGACTTTTGACCTTCATTACTCAGAAAGGTATAAATAGGTCAACACTATATTCTGTCGACACATTAGACCAAAACCCTGTGTCGACAACTTCTCTCTTCTCAATCCAAGCTTTCACTCAACCCTAATGGCGCCAAAGCTAGAAGACAATGTCAATGAAGGCTATGAGCTGTTACGCAATGCCTTTGATCATGCAGAACCTGAAATTAAAGCCGCAGTAACCCTAATTGCTGAGAATGGGTTAGAAGTTTTGGTATCTGAACCAACAAAGATTTGGAAGAAAGAAATTCTGGATTTCTATGGCGCTGCTTCTATAGATTCAACTGGACTTAAGATCAAATATATAGTTCATGGTGCAAAAGTTAAACTAACTTTGAAGAGCTTGAGGAAAACTCTTCTACTACCAAGAATTCAAGAAGAAGTAGAAGTTACCTCATCCAAGACAAGGGAGACACTTCAATGGTGTGGATTGGATCCCACCATGAAGATTGAATCAACAATGAATAGAAAAGGAATGAACTTACAAGGCAAATTTCTTTCAGAAATAGTTGGCAAAGTCATTCTCTGCAAGCCAGGGGGCATGATAGGATATCAGCCTATATGTTCAGTTTGATGACCAGGATCATCTACAGACTAAACACTGATTGGTCAGCAGTAATATTTGAAAAGATTAAGGAAAGTATTAAGAAACCAAATCTGTGAAGGATTATGAGTCTCTACTTGGCAGAAATAATTCCAGAAGTAATGACACAGACTGCTGGTTAAAAGATTAACCATATGAGAAGAATGGACTTAAGGATTATTTCCAGATGGGATAGAGTCCTAACTAAGGACATGCCTGATGAGGAGAGGCAAGAGATTCCTAAAAAATCTACATCACAAAATAATCCTGCACAAAAACCTACAGATAGTGCTCAAGTGCAGGGGAGCCTTATCAATTCTTAATAATAAGGATTAAACTCTAACTGAATCTTTGATTGATGTTGACCAGCCAACTCAACTACACAGTCAAGCACAAGATGTTATCATGGAGGATACATTTGCTACTGATAATGCTCCAGAGATAAGAGTATCTCCAGTCCCAACTCAACAAGAATTTACCCTTGAAGAGTTGTTCCCTGATCTAGGGCAAACTGAATTTGAGTGGGAGAAAGCAGATTTTGAGGGGGAGCAAGTTAACAATGAGAAGGAGCAAGTAAGTACTTTTGGGGAGGAGCAAGGGACTCAGTGGGAGCTACCTAGGACTACACAGGAATTGCCTCTTAGTCCAAAGGATATAGTTGATATTGCCAGTACCTCAGCTTCAGAAGAGGAAGTAGAAATTCAAGCTAAGAAAAGAAAGCTAATGGTTTTCAAAAGAAGGAGCCAGAGCTATAAGAGGTCTTTACAAACTGCTCCACAATCTGCCCCAGCTACTGATTATAGTTCCTTGTTGATCTCATTGCAAGTAAAGCTAGATGAACAAAGGATTGCCGTGGAGAATTATATGGATGAGACTCACAAAGATCTACAACTCTCCTTGGCTACAGATATTAAATCTATAATATTTGAAGTTAATCAAAATAATAAGGAGATGACTGATTGTTTCCACAAATGAGGCAATGCTGTGGTTTTCCTAGCCACACATCAAGAAAAAATCAAGACACAAGTTGATGATATAGCTCTTAAACAAGGCTTTATTCTAGAGAATCAGATTAGAATGAATGATAATCTGACAACATCACATAATGTGATTGTTACAGAACTGAAGAATGTTGCAGCTACCCACACTGAAGCAAGGCCTAATGCTAAGGCAGATTTTGACAAGCAATTACAAGAAGGACTCGCTGCTGTGAAAACAGCTATTGAGCAATCTCAAAAGACCATTTCTGGACAGTTATTGAAGTTAAAAGCTTTTTATAAAGATGGTGTAAATTTTCTTGATGAACAAATCATATTTCAAAAAGATGACCTCAGGGATCATATTGCAAGAGAAGTCATAAAGTGGGAGAGAGTGTTAGTCAAAGCTGGCTCTGATCATGCTAAATGGATCTCTAATAGCATCAGAGCCACACTTGGATATCCACCCCTCTGTGATGATGACAATGTGGCTGAGTCAGGTATACACCCTGCTTATTTTGGAGGTGATCAAGCTGAAGTTGCTCAAGTTATTTATCCTCCAGCTGATTTTGAAATGATTCACCAAGAAGTATCTTCAATGTACAACCCTCCAGAAGGTGCTCAAAATGTTATCCTTGAGAAAGTAGACATGCCAGTGTCAGAGGCAATTTTGAACAAAGAGCAAGAAGCTCTATTGTCTAAGAAAAGATTCAGAGAACAAGCTGAGTTGAAGCCTAATTTTGAGCAGTGGAGTCCAACATCCAGGAACATTATACTGACTGTTTGGAAAGCTGTAAAGGATAAAACCCATGATAGGGGCAAATGGTACTCTGCACAAGAATGACAAAAGTATGAAGTCAGGCAAGAAGCCATAGTTCAATATAGAAGAAAGGCTAAAGCTGGGAAGCTACCTCCTAATGCTCAGGAGCCTAGCAAATATTTCCATAAGCCCTTTCAGTACTTTGAAAGGCAAAGAATAAGGGCTGAAGAGCAAAAGAAGAAAGATCTAAAGGGCAAGAAGCCAGCTGATGATACTGATGCTCCAGTCAAGCCAAGATCCAAACAAACATAGTCATAGTTATCAAGGAGGCAGATCAGCCTTAGATTAGATTTACTAGTTTTTACAACTTTGTAATCTTTAGTATTAAAAGCTATGTAAACTTTTGATAAGAAACCTTTGTAAGCTTTAAACAAAACTATGATTAATGCTTATTGTGTTAGCATTACTATTCTGTGATGATTGTTTATATATGTTTTGTTTAAGAAGTTACCCTATCATATAATGTTGTTATACATCATAATGTGTATTTGTTATGAATGGTGTATATCATTGACTAAGAGTTATGACTTCTCCAAATAGGGGGAGATTGTTGGGTACATTGGAAAATGTGTACCAGATTTGAAGAAGCCTCACCTTACTCAATGATATGCATCAAGGTGTATTTGATGTTGTTTTGAGTTTATATGTGCAGGTTAAGTAAATGCATGAATGCAGAAAAATTTCTAAGTCCATGTGTCGACACCAGGAGAAGCTGTGTCGACACTTATGAAGGCTTCTGTCGACACTGGAGAAAAGCTATGTTGACACTTGGAGTTAATTGTGTCGACACTTGGAAAGGGTGTGTCGACACCAGAAAAAACTGTGTCGACATACAGAGGCAAAATCGACACACAGAGAAGCATATTCAACATCAACTGTGTCGACACATAGAGGCAGTGTCGACACATAGAGAAAGTTTAGTCGACATCAACTGTGTCGACACACAGAGGCAGTGTCGACACATAGAAGCTTAGTCGACATCAATTGTGTCGACACACAGAGGCAGTATCGACATACAAAAGACTTTGTCGACATCAACTGTGTCGACACACTGCAGAGCTTCAACAAAGTTAAAGAGAAGAATTGATTGTGTCGACACACAGAATTAGTGTCGACACATTCTACAGAAGCTATGTCGAAAAGCAGAATCAACAACAAAGGAGATGTGTCGACACCACCAAGGCTTGTGTTGACACTTAGTCCACTTGTGTCGGCACTTAGTCTACTTGTGTCGACACATGATGAAGTTCAGTCTCGACACTTTGCTGATAGAGACAGAGTTTCAAGAAGTGACCGGAAGACTTGACAGCTGCCATTTCTAACCGGTCTACTGCAACTGTCAGAGCTGTCAAAAGTTTGTTAGAAACCGAATCAGCTGGTTACCATGGAGAAAGTATATATAAAGGCATTCTCCTTCAACAGATGATGATTGATGAATTCATAAAAAAAATATATACACATACAAAGGAAGATTTTCGTCAGAAGATCTAAGAAGAAAGTAGAGAGAGCTCCATCTATTGAAGTGCAGTTGCTGAACCAGGCTGCTAAGAAGGATTCAGATTGAGATCTGAATATCAAGAAAGAAGCTGATTGAAGATCAACTTCACAGGAGATTCAACCCTACTGAGTTCAGATTCAAGAAGATTTGAAGAAAGCTAAGAGTGGTTGTTCTCTGCCATCAGATTCTTCCAAGAACTGATCGAGAAGCCATCCATCCATTCTCTCTCTGCCAGGATGGTAGTTAAATACATTGTAAATCTATTTTCTGTAGGATATTTATAAGATCTGAGTTGTAAGCCTATGTTTATAAAGGCTGAGTGTAGGAGAGTATTTTCTCTGAGTGGTAGGCCTTGTTGAAGGCTGAGGTAGGGCTGTGAGCCTGAGTTGTAGGAGATTGTGATCTATGAGTGTAGGCCTTGTTGAAGGCTGAGGTAGGGCAGTTTGCCTGAGCAGTAGGAGTGTGGACTCACTCTGAGTTGTAGGAGCCTTGTTGGGTTCTGAGATGTAAGATCTGAGGATCTGAGGTGAAGAGAAGAAGTTAGGCCGAATCTAACACACTGCTAGATAGGCGAAGGAGGAAAGTGGATGTACCCAGACCTTGGGGAACCACTATAAAACTGTGTGCACTCTGTGATTGAATGATTCTATGAATGTTGTGCTGTGTTAGCTATTGAATTAACTGGTTTTTAATTAATTAGCTGAAAAGATATTCTGCCTTTGAAGAAAGAGAAATTACACCTATTCACCTCCCTCTAGGTGGTTAGGCACTAATTCTTTCACATACTGAATTAGGAACACTAGTTCTCAAGTTTCATAATTTTTCAACAAGTATTGAGCTCTGTAAGAATTATTTAGCAAGTTCCCAAATATTTGAGGTTGTGAAGTAGGTACCCTAATTATGTATCCAAAAATTCCATTAAAATTCACATATGATTAGTATGGTCTAATCCTCCCTCTGCCAAATTTTCATGATTGTTTTAAGAATCTTGCTAACCTATTATAGCTCCACAATATTTGTGACATAGGCTAGGGTTAGGGTTTTGTAGGCCCTACCCTTCCGAAAATACCTTATTATTTTTACTAGAGGGTTTTATCTATCCTAGCACCCTCCCTACAAAATTCCAAGATCATTTAAGGTGTTTTGACCTCATACCCTTCACAAGGCACAAAAGCCCTTCCTTAGGGTATGGCCTTAGATCTTAGGGCAAACCAATTCCAATCTATCCCATCTTTAATTATAAGCTGAAATAAGCCATACCAAGCCAGTGACCCCAATCCCAACCTCTGTTGAGGTGATTTGGCCACTCAAAACCCAAAATACACCTTTTGACCAAAATACCCCCTTTATGGCAAAGCTAGGATTTGCATGATTTCTATTCAAACCACCTCCAAATGTGATAAAATTTTAACCAGATATTTATATTGACATTAAGCACCTCTCACCAAAATTTGGGTGAGTTTGGAGGTACTTTGGCACTTAAAGTAATTAAACCTAGATAAATTAAATATTTTCCAAAACTATAGAAACATTGTCCCCAAAAATTCCCATCTTTGGGCAGCCCTAGATATGGTCTAGTGGGACTCCCTGCCAAAATTTCAATTAATTTGAACCAAGGATGAAGTGTGGGCACTCAGTTTAATGTCTGTTTTGCCCTAGGTGTAGGTACCACCAAAATGAGTGCCTTGGTCAAACCAGACACCCAAATTGGTTCAAACCAATTTTGTATTAAGGTAGACTCACTGGGATACAATTTTCATGTTGATGACTATTTATGATATAGCTTCTATGTATTTTTAAAAATTAGAAACATTAAATATAAAAGGGTGTGACATAATTTAAATATCAGAATTTATTTCCTATAGTTTAATTTTTCCCCTCTGCACGGATCTTGGCGCAAAGTGGACGGGATCCCTTCATCTTCAACCTTGAGCCGACGGACAAGTTTTAATTTTCCTCGGCGAACTTCAAGCGGTGCCGCCGGCCATCCAGCCGCCTCCCCGGCCGGCCACCGCCACCACCACCTCCGTTGAGGTGGTGGCTGTCGCCAGGCGGCGTCACAGCCGCCGGAGAGGCATATTCCGGAGATCCCGACAGGTGAAAATTCACGAAAAATCCAAGAAAGTTTGAACTTGGATCGGGCTCAATTGAGCCCGAACCTTGGTCCCAAAGGATGCTATGATCTACCCATGAAGTAAGGAGAAGAGGAGGACCTTGATGGCGGCCTGAAGTAGGGAAGATCGCCGGGAAGACATTTTGATGGTTGCGGCACTCGGTTTTCTACAACTATATATTGGAATTGCTTGGATACTTCAGGTAAGTGGTGGAAATGACTCCTTGGAGTCCAGTGAAGGTTTTAAGATGAAGAGAAGGGTTGTTAGGTGCCTGTAGGGTGCTTTGCCATTATTGGCCTTAGTCAACAATGGCGACCATGGTTGGTAGGGGATGAGGCCTGGCTCCAACCAGTCAATGATCAGCTGGTTGCATTCCTCTGGTCTTAGGGAATTGAATGGGGAAGGTTGGGGGAAAGGGAAGGAGGAGCCTAAGGTCTTCCTCCATTACTCCTTCTCTTTCTCTCTCCTTCATTTGGATTTCCTCTCTCTCTCCTACCTACCAAGATGAAATTGACTCCTACCTAATCCAATGGCTGCCCACATGTTTATTTCATCCATTAAATCAAGGTTAGCCCAAGTGAATTGGGCTTGAGCTTGAGTTAGCCCATTTGGGCTAACTTGACCTAAACTTTCACCATGGTTGACCTTTGTCAATTTGGTCTTTGAGGTTGGCCCTAATGGGTCTTGGTGATCCATTGGCCTCTCCTAAGGCCTAGGTAGGGTTGTCTTGGCCCTTTAGAAGCCACTTGATGTAAGACCCCCTTTTTTTTTCTTTTTCGACACCGGGGTCTTAGGCCCAGAACCGCCGTTTTGCGGTGACTCCTTCACGCCCTGAAGGGTCATCACCACAAAGCGCCGATTCTGCCGGCCAATTCGATCACAGAAAAGTAGCAGAGTAATGAAGGAAACAGGAAACTATCTGTCCATAGAGAATCACATGACATAATAAATATAACTCCACGAAGGGAGTGTCCACAAAAAATAACATCAGAGTAGCAAAACGGGCTTATGCCCGGTACATCAAATCCTCACTACAAGATCTCTCATGCAGAAACAAAAGTAGAAAACTGCTCAGGGTCGAGACACACAGTCCCGGCTGTGTGAACTCCGGAGCTAGACTGCCCCACCTCCAAGCGCACCGGTCTCTGGGGCTGCTCCCCCATGCTGGTCTCCGCGATCCCCTAAATGATGCGGTTCGAAAACCGTTAGTCTAAAAGACTAAGTCCTATCATCCCCCACCCCTTCCCCCGCGGCTCCTAGGCACCGAGCGGAGAGGAAGAAAGGGGAGGACTTGAAGGTGGAGAATATCAAAAGCAGATGGCAGCGGTCCTATTCTGGCAAGTTCTATAGCATATAAAGACAATAGGCTGTAATATGAAATGTAACCTTCACTTATGTGAAAAACACATAATCCAAGGGGTCTTCTGCAAGTCTCCCATCGTATAAAAAGTCCCATACCAATTTATACGATGGGGTGTCGGTTATCAAACAGCAGTAAATATATATATCCAAATTTAACCTTAATTTATAAACTTGCCCACACAAGCTTATAGACCAAGGGATCGTTTTGCAGGTCCTAGAGTATAAGCGTCCCATTCCACTTATACTTTAGGTGTCAAGGTTAAAGGAGACGATTATGCTATGACATGCAAGTGGGTATGATGGACATGCAAGTGCAACACACACACCCGACTCTGTGCACACAGACCTTTAGTTCCCCCTTTCTGGAGCCGTTACCTCCCAGGATACCTCCGTAGTGGCAGACGGAAGCGGTGGGTTGGGCCTCGCCCACCTCTAAACCAGTAAAGCACTACCGGTCAGACCTATCGTACGCCTCAACGCTTGGTGCACGAAGCGGACTCCTGCGTACTCTTGCCGGCTGGCGCACCGGACTTCTGTTGGCGAAGTGCTAACCACACTTGCCGAGTCAACGTATTGGTGTCGGTGCATCGACCCTCCAATACCGAAGACCCACCACCTTAATTTCCTTTCCTTTTTATGCACATGCAAATTAGGTAATCAAGAACCGAGCCGAAGCTCCCCGGACCAACACGTACGTCTCAAGCAATCGAGCCGAAGCTCCCCGGACTCAAGGTCCGCCTTTTAACCATCCGAGCCGAAGCTCCTATCCAACCTCTGGTGCCATCAGTGTTGTGGAATGTGCAACCCTAATTACTAAGTCACTCTTTTCAGCTTGTTAACAGTTTACGTTAACCCAGGACTGCCCCCGGTATTCCCTGTGAAGGGCTCTCAAGGGGCACTAGGAACTATGTTGGGATTACGCCCAGCGTTCCCTTTCGCAAGGTACTTATTTTATTATTGGTTGATTCCCTTACCCCTTTATTTTCTCATATTTCGATATACTAATTCTAGGGTATTTTTACTCCAACTCTCCTTGGGTAGGACGATCTTTCGTCGGACCCGATCGCCGATAACCCTAGACAGAACCATACCTTACTCACCCATCTTCCAAAGACGCACCTAGATCTATTTATCCTTCCAGCAGCCCAATCAAGACTCATCAAATGTGCCCTAATTCATGTCCCAACTGATTTTCTGCAGTTTTACTAAATGCAGGCCACTTAAGCTATACGACCCGTAGAAAGGGAAGTATGTCATATGTTCATCCAATGCTCATGTAAAAATTATTAGAAGTTCATATGGGCATATGCAGACTGAATCCACAATTTCCTAATTTTTATGATTTAAATACTAATTTATTTATTTATTTTAAAAACCAAAAGTTCCAAGGTTGAACAGGAAGTACAAGATTTAAGCAATATAATGCTCCACTAAAATTATGATAAATGTAAGATGGGTAATCATCTAAAAATCCAGAAGTTCCAAATTTTTCCAGCAAGAGTTTAGCCCTTAAATTGTATTTTCAATTTATTCCAAATAATTCATAAAAAAGGGATGTACAATGAAAATACTTCCAACAATTCAGAGAAAATTCCAGGATGATGGTAAGGGCCTATGGAACCTCTATGTAAACTTTCATAATTTTATTGAAAGAATTATTGCCCAAACTAATTAATTAACCTATTCTCAAAAATATGGCCTTGTAAAGAAAGTTCTGAAAACAGACCTCTAAAAATTATAAATAAATTCATACAAGTATCTTGGGGACTAAATACCTCAAAACCTAAGTGTCATGATTTTTAATCAGATATATCAACCATAATGAATTTTTCTTACCAAAGCCCATTTCTGAAATTAATGAAGGAAGTACCAAATAAAGTTAATTGTAAATTGTGATAAAATTCAGAGGTGATCAACTAGAACTATAATAACCTCTGACCAAGTTTCATCATGTTTTAAAGCACATAACATCCTTAATAAAATTAAACATCATTTTGGGCCTTTTGGTAATTAACAAATGAAGTACTACCAATTTTAATCAAAATCCCTCAAGTAAATTATCAGAGATCCAAAACAATCTAATCCCCTCACTACCCAAATTTGGTAAAGTTTCAAGGTGTTTAGCTAACCTAAACCTACACTACAAGTTTTAGGACCTAAGCTAGGGTTAGGGTTTTGGGGGCCCAACCATTTTCACAATTTGCTAATATTTTTACCAGAGGGTTTTATATATACTAGGAACCTCCTTGCAAAATTTGGAGTTCACCCAAGGTGTTTAGGACTCATACCCTTCACAAGCCAAAAAGGTCCCTCCTTAGGGTTTGACCTAGGAACTTAGGGCAAATCTATTCCTCCCTACCCCATATTCCATGGGGAGGTGATAAGTGCTATAACAAACCAGTGGCCCAAATTTCAGCCTCTGTTGAGGTGATTTGGTCACTCAAAACTAAAAGTGCAACTTTTGACCAAAATGCCCTTTTTAAGGTATAGCTAGGGTTGGGTCAAAACCTATTCAAAACACATCCAACTTAAATGAAATTTTATACAGATACCTAAAATGACCCAGGGACCACTCACCAAAATTTGGGAGGGTTTGGAGGTGTTTAGGGCACCTATTTAATTTATCTAATAATTATTAAATATTTACAAAAACTATAGAAATATATTCTCCAAAAATTCCCATTTTTGGGCAGGCCCTAGGTATGTTTAAGATAGACTCTCTGCCAAAATTTCAGCTACTTTGGGCTAGGGGTGAAGAGTGGGCACTCAATTTAGTAACTGCCTAGCCCTAAGGGTATGTCCCACCAAAATGGGTGCCCTGGTCAAACCAGAAGCCTAAATGGGTTCAAACCAATTTTAGAATACAGTAGACAGGAAGGGCTACAATTCATGTGTTGATCATTTTCCCATACAGAGCATCTAACTATTTTTAAAAATTTAAAACATTAAATGCCTAAAGTGTGACAAAAATGCATTATTATGAATTAATTCCTATAGTTTGAAATCGGTCCCGCACGCATCTTGAAGCAAAAGGGACGGGATCCCTTCATCTTCTTCCTTGAGCCGACGGCCAGGATTCACCCCGCCTGGAGCCACTTCCAAGCGCCACTGCCGGCGATCCAGCCCCTTCCCCGGCCGGCCACCGCCACCAACACCTCCGTTGAGGTGGTGGCTATCGTCAGGCGGCGGCTCCGCCGCCGGAGAGGCGTTTTCCGGCGGATAAAGCAAGAGATTTTCTTGCCGAAACCAGGAAAAATCCCGGATTGAATCGGGTTCAATTGAGCCCTAAACTCAAGCCTAATGATTCCTAGGATCTACCCGCGGGTTAAGCAGAGGAGGAGGACCTTCCTGGCGGCCTGGATGCGAGAGGAGCGGCGGGATGCCATTGACGACGGCGGCGGCGCTCGGCTTCTGCAACTGCACAGTGGAATGGCTCGTCTCCTCCGGGTAAACGCTCTAAAATGATCCCCTCGGCTCCCTGAAGGTGTTTAAATGGCAAATGGGGGAGAGGGGAGGCTGGTTCTTCAATGGCCATTAACACCATTAATGGTGTGGCTCGGGTTGTGTGGAGGGGGGCTGAACCCACCCCTTGGTGGCCGGGAAACGGCTGGAATCAACTCCTCTCTCCTAGAGGAGTTGATTGCAACCATAATGGGTGGCTGTTAGTCTCCCTTGGCCGGCCTCTCACTTCCCCCTTCTTCTTCCTTGTTTTCTCTCTCCTCCATTATAAGGGAGAGGAGCTCCTTTCTCTCTCCTAGTCACCCCTGGTTGACTAGTCAGCCTAAATGCAGCCCACTAGATTATGATGGTCATGGGAATGGGTTTAGCCTAAGGGAGAAGTGGCTTGGGCTTGGGTTAGCCCCTTTTTGGGCTAAGTTTGACTTGACCCAAATGAGAGTTGACTTGGTCAATTTGACCATCTGAGTTGACCCCAATGGATCCTTGGTGACCCATTGGACTCCCTTAAGGTCTAGGAAGACTTGAGTAGGGTTGGTTGGGCATCTTGGGGGTCACATGCCCCTTGGTAAGGGCACTTTGACCATTTTAGGGCTAGAGTTGACTTGGGTCAACATAACCATTTGGGTTGACCCCATTGGGTCCTTGGTGACCCATTGGCCTCCCCTAAGGTCTAGGAAGGGTTATGTAGGGTTACCCTGCACTTTGGAGGTCACATACCCTTAGTAAGGGTACTTTGACCAGATTAGGAGCTTGAGTTGACTTGGGTCAACCTGGCCTCTAGGGCTGACCCCAATGTGTCCTTAGTGACCCATTGACCTCACTTTAGGGTTAGGAGGGCATAGGTGGGATCCTCTAGGCTAGGAGTAGGTCAGTTGACCCTAAGTAGGCTAGTTTGACCCATGTAGGGCTAGGGTTGACCTTGGTCAACTGGGCCTCTTGGGTTGACCCTAATGGGTCCTTTTTGCTCTAATGGGCCTCCAAGGTATTAGGGGTGTTGTGGTAGGGTCTTGGGGCCATGGTGAAGCCCCATTGTCATTCTAAACCATTGTTCAAAATTCTACTATTAGCAGACCATGGTGATCCTCACCTTGGCCTCCTATCTCTTGGCCCATTTCTGGCTTTCAAGGGTTTGTCATGACCTAGTCATGGCCAAAACCACTCTTAGGGGTCTAGTTGGAAATGGGATGTTACAAATCCCAATAAACAAAACAAAGATTTCGTCCTCGAAATCAAGGTTGAGCCTACGGGTCTTACTACCGAAGGAAAGAGTCTTGTAACATCCCATTATGACATCTTGTTTGTTAAATTAGATTCTACGGGAAAGCTTAGATCTAAGACCCTTTTCGCCCAATCGGCAAACCAAAATCCCAATAAACAAGGGTAAGCCCCCAATAAACAAAAGATAAGCCTCTATCTGCCTAGAGCAGCCCTTAGTATACTTAAAGCAGGAAAAATATAAATTAACATCTTGAGGGGTCTGAGAGGTATACCTGACTGAATAGCTCGGGGTATCTTTATTGCATCAGGTCCTGTGGCTCCCAGGTATGCTCCTCCTGGCCGTGGTTCCTCCACAGGACCTTGACTAGTGGGACCTTCTTGCGTCGCAAGACCCGCACTCCTCGGTCGTCGATCCTCACAGGCTCCAAACGAACCGACCGGTCTGAAGCTACCGGCCCTTCGGTGGTCAAAATCTGCTGCTCCGGGCATAGCAGAGCCCTCCTCAAGGAAGAAATGTGGAAGACATCGTGCAGCGCTTCCAGCTCTGGTGGTAACTCCAGCCGGTAGGCTAGGGGTCCGATCCGCTCCAGGATCCTATAAGGGCCCATGTACCTAGGGCTGAGCTTCTTCCTCCGACCACGCACCCGCGAGACTCCATGCATGGGCCGGATCTTCAGAAACACCCAGTCCCCCACCTGGAACTCCACCTGCCGATGCCGGGCGTCATAATACTTAGCCTGTCTACTCTGTGCCTCGAGCATCCTGTCCCTGATCAGCCTCACCTGTGCCTCGGTGTCTTCAACAAACTCTGACCCCAACACTTTCGGATCTTCGTTCTGCACCCAAGAAAGCGGGGTCCGGCATCTCCTCCCGTACAAGGCTTCGTAAGGCGCCATCCTGATGCTGGACTGGTGGCTGTTGTTATAGGAGAACTCGACAAGGGGTAAGAGTTTCTCCCACGGTTCCCCGCGGTCTAAGATGCATAGCCTCAAAAGGTCCTCCAGCGTCCGGTTGGTGCGTTCTGTCTGCCCGTCTGTCTGGGGGTGGAATGCAGTGATGAAGGTCAACCGCGTGCCTAAGTAAGCTTGCACGGATCTCCACTCCCTGGAGGTGAACCGGCCATCCCGATCCGACACTATCGTCCTGGGCACGCCATGATAACGAACGAATTGTTCCACAAACTTCCGCACCAGTACTCCTACAGAATCATCCTTCCTGATCGGTATAAATCGAGCCACCTTGGTCAACCGATCAACGATTACCCAAATCGAGTCATTCCCTGTCCGAGACCGGGGAAGCCCATGTATGAAGTCCATGGCTATGTCATCAAACTTCCACTCCGGCACCGGGAGTGGCTGCAATAGTCCTGCGGGGTTCCTGCACTCCGCCTTCACTAGCTGACATGCCTCACAATGGGTCACGAAGTGTGAGACATCCTTCTTCATGCCCGGCCAGTACATCGTCTTCTTCAAATCAGCCGTCATCTTTGTGATCCCCGGGTGTACAGAATACCGGCTGCTGTGCGCCTCCGTCATAATATCCTCCCGGATCTGGCCTCCCTCCGGTATATACACCCGTCCTCTGAAGCACACCAGGTCGTCCCTCAGTGTGTAGTCTCCTGCAGTGCCTGCCTCCAGAGCTCGGAAGATGGGTTCCAACTTGGCATCCTGCCTCTGTCCCTCTCTGACCCGGTCTCTGATGTCATCGGTAACGCCTATCGCGGCCAAGTACTCCTCATAGAGCTCAGGATCATCAGACGATACTGGAGTAATGTGCATGTCCTCTAGTCTCTGCAGCAGCTCCATAGACATCAGCTGAGGCTCTGCTCCTGCTGTGGCAGCCCTCCTACTCAGTGCATCCGCTACCACGTTCGCCTTTCCCGGGTGGTAATGCATCTCAAACTGATAGTCAGAAAGGAACTCCACCCACCACCTTTGCCTGATGTTTAGTTCCTTCTGCGTGTCCACGTACTTAAGGTTCTTATGATCGGAGTATATGTCACAGTGGACTCCATAAAGGTAGTGCCGCCATATTTTTAGTGCGAATACAACTGCTCCCATCTCCAGGTCGTGCACTGGGTAGTTCTTCTCATGGGTCTTCAGCTGGCGGGAAGCATAAGCTATGACGTGTCCGTTCTGCATCAGTACTGCTCCCATCCCCTGATATGATGCGTCGGTGTAGACCTGAAATCCCTCCCTCCCTGAGGGGAGAGTAAGAATGGGAGCCGAGGTCAGCCGATCCTTCAGCTCCTGGAAAGCTATCTGGCATTGCGGGGTCCACACGAACGGTACCTCCTTCTTCGTCAAGGATGTGAGCGGGAGGGCGATTCGAGAGAATCCCTCCACGAACTTCCGATAGTAATCGGCAAGTCCTAGAAAACTCCGTACATCAGTGGCTGTTTTCAGCTGCGGCCACTCCGAAATAGCTCGAATCTTTGCCGGATCCACTACCAGCCCGGCTCCGCTGATAATGTGGCCTAAGAAAGCCACCTCCTTCAGCCAGAACTGACACTTACTGAACTTCGCATAAAGGCGATGCTCCCGCAGTCTTTCCAAGGTCAGTGCCAGATGTCGTGTGTGCTCCTCCTCCGTCTTAGAATAGATAAGGATGTCGTCTATGAACACTATGACGAACACATCCAAATAGGCCTCGAAGACCCGGTTCATGAGGCTCATAAACGCTGACGGAGCATTCGTGAGCCCGAAGGGCATCACGATGAACTCATACAATCCATATCGGCTACTAAAGGCTGTCTTCGGAATATCCTCCTCCTGGATCCGCAGCTGGTAGTAGCCTGATCTCAAGTCCAGCTTCGAAAAATAATGGGCTCCCTCCAGCTGATCGAACAACTCGTCTATCCTGGGGAGCGGATAGGTATTTCGGACGGTCAGCCTGTTTAGTGCTCGATAGTAGATGCACAGGCGTAAAGTGCCGTCCTTCTTCTTCACGAATAGGACAGGAGCTCCCCATGATGAGGAGCTCGGCCTAACAAATCCTGCTTCCACCAGCTCCTGCAACTGTGTCCGAAACTCCGCCAACTCCTTTGGGGCCATCCGATAAGGGGCCTTGGATACCGGCTTAGCCCCTGGTACCAACTGAATCTGGAAGTCCTTCTCCCTATGCGGAGGTAGTCCCGGCAGCTTATCCGGAAAAATATCGGCGTAGTCACGAACCACCGGAATGTTAGCAATCAGGTCCTTCTCCTCAGTCATCTCGAATAATACTTGATATATCTCATCCCCTTGCATATGAGCCTTAACGGCCTGAATAGATGAAAGCAGGTGACGGGAGACCGGTGTAGTACCTTCGAACGTCGCATAAGTATCGCCGTGGCTCAGCACGACCCTCCTTGCCGGGCAATCAATCTGGGCATAGTTCCAGACAAGCCATGTCATGCCCAAGACGAGGTCAAAGTCCGGCATCCTCAGGATCGTTGCCGGGGCCTCGAGTGTCAACCCGTCTATGGTAACCTCCAGGAGGCACTTTTCTGTGGACTGGATCTCCATCCCATTGGGGAGGCGCACCCTCCTGGGTAGTCCCTTATAACATCGAATCTGATCCAAGTCCTTGACGAAATCCTCCGACACAAAGTTGTGCGATGCCCCCGTGTCGAACAGGGTATGGGCAGGTTTGCCGCACACCATCACCATTCCTAAATCAGTTTTGAAAGAAAAACTCTGGTGTAAGGTTTTCTAACCTAGGTTGTGTAGTAGTTCTATCAACACTTAATATGAGCAAAGAATGAAACCAAAATTAAGATTACTCTCATACCTGCAATAACCCTGTCCGGGTTCCGGGGCTGTGCTAAGTCCAAAGCGTAAATCTGCTCCCCATTCTGCCTGCGGTCGCCTCCCTGGTAACCACGTCCTCGGCCGCGTCCTCGGCCTCCGAAATGCTGGGCCGGTGGGCCACCCCGTGGTGCTGGAGGTGGTGCCCCCCTCATAGGGCAGTCTCTCCGGAGATGTCCCACCTGGTGACAATGGAAGCACTCCGGCGGGGGATACGCCATACCCCGAGGTCTCTGCATCTCCTGGATCCGGAGAGGTTGAGGGGCCAAAACCACCTGCTCTCTCGGCTCCTGCCTCAACTCCTGACGAGGCTGCTCCTCTGCCCTCCTTCCATCTGGTATGGTGCCTCGCCGCTGATCATTGCGGGCCCTCCGGCCCTGGTCCTCCGCTTGCAGTTTCCGGCCCCGAGTGGTGTGCCAGACGGCCTCAATCCTCTTCGCCATCTCCAAAATCCGGGAGATGGGCCCGTCAGATACAAAAAGCAAGGCCTCCCTCAACTCCTCTTTTAGGCCCTTATAAAATCTCTTGACGTAACCTGCTTCGTCCAGCTGATAGGAGCCCGCATATCGGGCCAAATGATCGAACTCTCGGTGATACTCCACCACTGTCCTGGTGCCCTGCCTCAGCTGCAAGAACCGCTCCTCCAACTCGTCCCTGGCCGACTGAGGAACAAAGTGCTCCAGCAGCGTGGCCCTGAATTCTTCCCAAGTGATTTCTGCAATCTCCCTATCAGCAAATGTCGTGTCCAACAGCGTCTTCCACCACCGCTTAGCATGTGACTCCAAGCAAGATACCACTAGGGCCACCCTCTCCTCCCAAGGGCATCGTATCCCGGTCAACATCTCGTACATAACATCTAGCCACTCCTCTGTCCGTACTGCCGACTCTGTCCCTAAGTATGATGGGGGAGATAGTCCTCGGAAGGTGCTCATCCAGTTGGCCCCTGGGTTTGGCTGCTGGGCTGGAGCTTGCTGATCCCGGAAGGCCTCAAGGATAGCTGTAAGGGTCTGCCCCATGTCTGACTGGAGGAAAGGTGTGGGGACCATGGGAGGTGGTGCAATGTCTGGAGTCTGCTGAGCTCCACCTTGTGGGGTGGGCTGAGCTGGGGGCTGCAAAACGAACTACATTAGTAGGTAATCGACTCAATGCCTAATGAAAGTGGACAATTTACATGTGATTCCCCCCATATGGGCACACCACTGCTTCCGCTGCTTAGTTTGTCCCCAAACTAAACCCGCGCGGGGGTGACCCAGGGTTGTGGACGGCTACTTTTCGATCGAGGTCTGCTCTGATACCACTTGTAAGACCCCCTATTTTTTCTTTTTCGACACCGGGGTCTTAGGCCCAGAACCACCGTTTTGCGGTGACTCCTTCACGCCCTGAAGGGTCATCACCACAAAGCGCCGATTCTGCCGGCCAATTCGATCACAGAAAAGTAGCAGAGTAATGAAGGAAACAGAAAACTATCTGTCCACAGAGAATCACATGACATAATAAATATAACTCCACGAAGGGAGTGTCCACAAAAAATAACATCAGAGTAGCAAAACGGGCTTATGCCCAGTACATCAAATCCTCACTACAAGATCTCTCATGCAGAAACAAAAGTAGAAAACTGCTCAGGGTCGAGACTCACAGTCCCGGCTGTGTGAACTCCGGAGCTAGACTGCCCCACCTCCAAGCGCACCGGTCTCTGGGGCTGCTCCCCCATGCTGGTCTCCGCGATCTCCTAAATGATGCGGTTCGAAAACCGTTAGTCTAAAAGACTAAGTCCTATCATCCCCCACCCCTTCCCCCGCGGCTCCTAGGCACCGAGCGGAGAGGAAGAAAGGGGAGGACTTGAAGGTGGAGAATATCAAAAGCAGATGGCAGCGGTCCTATTCTGGCAAGTTCTATAGCATATAAAGACAATAGGCTGTAATATGAAATGTAACCTTCACTTATGTGAAAAACACATAAGCCAAGGGGTCTTCTGCAAGGCTCCCATCGTATAAAAAGTCCCATACCAATTTATACGATGGGGTGTCGGTTATCAAACAGCAGTAAATATATATATCCAAATTTAACCTTAATTTATAAACTTGCCCACACAAGCTTATAGACCAAGGGGTCGTTTTGCAGGTCCTAGAGTATAAGCGTCCCATTCCACTTATACTTTAGGTGTCAAGGTTAAAGGAGACGATTATGCTATGACATGCAAGTGGGTATGATGGACATGCAAGTGCAACACACACACCCGACTCTGTGCACACAGACCTTTAGTTCCCCCTTTCTGGAGCCGTTACCTCCCAGGATACCTCCGTAGTGGCAGACGGAAGCGGTGGGTTGGGCCTCGCCCACCTCTAAACCAGTAAAGCACTACCGGTCAGACCTATCGTATGCCTCAACGCTTGGTGCACGAAGCGGACTCCTGCGTACTCTTGCCGGCTGGCGCACCGGACTTCTGTTGGCGAAGTGATAACCACACTTGCCGAGTCAACGTATTGGTGTCGGTGCATCGACCCTCCAATACCGAAGACCCACCACCTTAATTTCCTTTCCTTTTTATGCACATGCAAATTAGCGTAATCAAGAACCGAGCCGAAGCTCCCCGGACCAACACGTCCGTCCTAAGCAATCGAGCCGAAGCTCCCCGGACTCAAGGTCCGCCTTTTAACCATCCGAGTCGAAGCTCCTATCCAACCTCTGGTGCCATCAGTGTTGTGGAATGTGCAACCCTAATTACTAAGTCACTCTTTTCAGCTTGTTAACAGTTTACGTTAACCCAGGACTGCCCCCGGTATTCCCTGTGAAGGGCTCTCAAGGGGCACTAGGAACTATGTTGGGATTACGCCCAGCGTTCCCTTTCGTAAGGTACTTATTTTATTATTGGTTGATTCCCTTACCCCTTTATTTTCTCATATTTCGATATACTAATCCTAGGGTATTTTTACTCCAACTCTCCTTGGGTAGGACGATCTTTCGTCGGACCCGATCGCCGATAACCCTAGACAGAACCATACCTTACTCACCCATCTTCCAAAGACGCACCTAGATCTATTTATCCTTCCAGCAGCCCAATCAAGACTCATCAAATGTGCCCTAATTCATGTCCCAACTGATTTTCTGCAGTTTTACTAAATGCAGGCCACTTAAGCTATACGACCCGTAGAAAGGGAAGTATGTTATATGTTCATCCAATGCTCATGTAAAAATTATTAGAAGTTCATATGGGCATATGCAGACTGAATCCACAATTTCCTAATTTTTATGATTTAAATACTAATTTATTTATTTATTTTAAAAACCAAAAGTTCCAAGGTTGAACAGGAAGTACAAGATTTAAGCAATATAATGCTCCACTAAAATTATGATAAATGTAAGATGGGTAATCATCTAAAAATCCAGAAGTTCCAAATTTTTCCAGCAAGATTTTAGCCCTTAAATTGTATTTTCAATTTATTCCAAATAATTCATAAAAAAGGGATGTACAATGAAAATACTTCCAACAATTCAGAGAAAATTCCAGGATGATGGTAAGGGCCTATGGAACCTCTATGTAAACTTTCATAATTTTATTGAAAGAATTATTGCCCAAACTAATTAATTAACCTATTCTCAAAAATATGGCCTTGTAAAGAAAGTTCTGAAAACAGACCTCTAAAAATTATAAATAAATTCATACAAGTATCTTGGGGCCTAAATACCTCAAAACCTAAGTGTCATGATTTTTAATCAGATATATCAACCATAATGAATTTTTCTTACCAAAGCCCATTTCTGAAATTAATGAAGGAAGTACCAAATAAATTTAATTGTAAATTGTGATAAAATTCAGAGGTGATCAACTAGAACTATAATAACCTCTGACCAAGTTTCATCATGTTTTAAAGCACATAACATCCTTAATAAAATTAAACATCATTTTGGGCCTTTTGGTAATTAACAAATGAAGTACTACCAATTTTAATCAAAATCCCTCAAGTAAATTATCAGAGATCCAAAACACCCTAATCCCCTCACTACCCAAATTTGGTTAAGTTTCAAGGTGTTTAGCTAACCTAAACCTACACTACAAGTTTTAGGACCTAAGCTAGGGTTAGGGTTTTGGGGGCCCAACCATTTTCACAATTTGCTAATATTTTTAGCAGAGGGTTTTATATATAGGAACCTCCTTGCAAAATTTGGAGTTCACCCAAGGTGTTTAGGACTCATACCCTTCACAAGCCCAAAAGGTCCCTCCTTAGGGTTTGACCTAGGAACTTAGGGCAAATCTATTCCTCCCTACCCCATATTCCATGGGGAGGTGATAAGTGCTATAACAAACCAGTGGCCCAAATTTCAGCCTCTGTTGAGGTGATTTGGTCACTCAAAACCAAAAGTGCAACTTTTGACCAAAATGCCCTTTTTAAGGTATAACTAGGGTTGGGTCAAAACCTATTCAAAACACATCCAACTTAAATGAAATTTTATACAGATACCTAAAATGAACCCAGGGACCACTCACCAAAATTTGGGAGGGTTTGGAGGTGTTTAGGGCACCTATTTAATTTATCTAATATTTATTAAATATTTACAAAAAACTATAGAAATATTTTCTCCAAAAATTCCCATTTTTGGGCAGGCCCTAGGTATGTCTAAGATAGACTCTCTGCCAAAATTTCAGCTAATGTGGGCTAGGGGTGAAGAGTGGGCACTCAATTTAGTAACTGCCTAGCCCTAAGGGTATGTCCCACCAAAATGGGTGCCCTAGTCAAACCAGAAGCCTAAATGGGTTCAAACCAATTTTAGAATACAGTAGACAGGAAGGGCTACAATTCATGTGTTGATCATTTTCCCATACAGAGCCTCTAACTATTTTTAAAAATTTAAAACATTAAATGCCTAAAGTGTGACAAAAATGCATTATTATGAATTAATTCCTATAGTTTGAAATCGGTCCCGCACGCATCTTGAAGCAAAAGGGACGGGATCCCTTCATCTTCTTCCTTGAGCCGACGGCCAGGATTCACCCCGCCTGGAGCCACTTCCAAGCGCCACTGCCGGCGATCCAGCCCCTTCCCCGGCCGGCCACCGCCACCAACACCTCCGTTGAGGTGGTGGCTATCGTCAGGCGGCGGCTCCGCCGCCGGAGAGGCGTTTTCCGGCGGATAAAGCAAGAGATTTTCTTGCCGAAACCAGGAAAAATCCCGGATTGAATCGGGCTCAATTGAGCCCTAAACTCAAGCCTAATGATTCCTAGGATCTACCCGCGGGTTAAGCAGAGGAGGAGGACCTTCCTGGCGGCCTGGATGCGAGAGGAGCGGCGGGATGCCATTGACGACGGCGGCGGCGCTCGGCTTCTGCAACTGCACAGTGGAATGGCTCGTCTCCTCCGGGTAAACGCTCTAAAATGATCCCCTCGGCTCCCTGAAGGTGTTTAAATGGCAAATGGGGGAGAGGGGAGGCTGGTTCTTCAATGGCCATTAACACCATTAATGGTGTGGCTCGGGTTGTGTGGAGGGGGGCTGAACCCACCCCTTGGTGGCCGGGAAACGGCTGGAATCAACTCCTCTCTCCTAGAGGAGTTGATTGCAACCATAATGGGTGGCTGTTAGTCTCCCTTGGCCGGCCTCTCACTTCCCCCTTCTTCTTTCTTGTTTTCTCTCTCCTCCATTATAAGGGAGAGGAGCTCCTTTCTCTCTCCTAGTCACCCCTGGTTGACTAGTCAGCCTAAATGCAGCCCACTAGATTATGATGGTCATGGGAATGGGTTTAGCCTAAGGGAGAAGTGGCTTGGGCTTGGGTTAGCCCCTTTTTGGGCTAAGTTTGACTTGACCCAAATGAGAGTTGACTTGGTCAATTTGACCATCTGAGTTGACCCCAATGGATCCTTGGTGACCCATTGGACTCCCTTAAGGTCTAGGAAGACTTGAGTAGGGTTGGTTGGGCATCTTGGGGGTCACATGCCCCTTGGTAAGGGCACTTTGACCATTTTAGGGCTAGAGTTGACTTGGGTCAACATAACCATTTGGGTTGACCCCATTGGGTCCTTGGTGACCCATTGGCCTCCCCTAAGGTCTAGGAAGGGTTATGTAGGGTTACCCTGCACTTTGGAGGTCACATACCCTTAGTAAGGGTACTTTGACCAGATTAGGAGCTTGAGTTGACTTGGGTCAACCTGGCCTCTAGGGCTGACCCCAATGTGTCCTTAGTGACCCATTGACCTCACTTTAGGGTTAGGAGGGCATAGGTGGGGTCCTCTAGGCTATTAGTAGGTCAGTTGACCCTAAGTAGGCTAGTTTGACCCATTTAGGGCTAGGGTTGACCTTGGTCAACTGGGCCTCTTGGGTTGACCCTAATGGGTCCTTTTTGCTCTAATGGGCCTCCAAGGTATTAGGGGTGTTGTGGTAGGGTCTTGGGGCCATGGTGAAGCCCCATTGTCATTCTAAACCATTGTTTAAAATTCTACTATTAGCAGACCATGGTGATCCTCACCTTGGCCTCCTATCTCTTGGCCCATTTCTGGCTTTCTAGGGTTTGTCATGACCTAGTCATGGCCAAAACCACTCTTAGGGGTCTAGTTGGAAATGGGATGTTACACTTGACACTTAGGCAGGGTACCTTGACTAGTTTAGGGCTAGTGTTGACTTTGGTCAACTTAGCCTTTTTAATTGGTCTCATTGGGTACTTGGTGACCCATTGGCCTCTCACTATGTTTATGAAGGTATGTGTGGGGTCCACATGGATAAGGGAACTTCAATTTGCCCTTGTGCAGGTCAGTTTGACCCATTTAGGGTTAGGGTTGACTTTGGTCAACTTAACCATTTAGACTGCCCTCCATGGGTCCTTAGTGACCCATTGATCCCACTTTAGGTCTAGAAAGTCCTTGGTAGGGTTAGTTGGGCTTTACTAGGGTACACTGCCCTTAGTTAGGGCACCTTGCTCACTTTAGGCTTATAGTGGTTCTAGGTCAACTGAGCCACCTTGGGTCAACTTCAATGGACTCTTAGGGCTCTAGTGGACCCTCTAATAGGTTAGTGATGTTATGGTGGGGTCATGGAGTCATGGTGAAGCCATAAGGTCAAACCTTAGGTTTTGTGATGAGGTTGTCTCATAGGCAGACCAAGGTGATTCTCACCATAGCCTTCTATCACTTGGCCCTTTTTAGCTTTCTAGGGTTTTGTCATGACCTAGTCATGGCCAAAACCACTCTTAGGGGTGTAGTTGGAAATGAAATGTTACAAATCCCAATAAACAAAACAAAGATTTCGTCCCCGAAATCAAGGTTAAGCCTACGGGAATTTCTATCGAAGAAAAGGAAACTTGTAACATCTCATAAGAAGTGAAAGATTACATCTCGACGCCATGTTTGCTAAGTGGGGTTTAAATAGAAACCTAAATCTATGACCAATTCGCCCAATTGGCAAAGCCAAGATCCCAATAAACAAAAGATTAGCTTCTACTCTTCCTAGAGCAGCCCTACTAGTTTAAAACAGGAAGGTAGATTGAACATCTTGAGAGGTTGTGAGGTATACCTGACTGAACAGCTATGGATACTTTTATCGCATCAGGTCCTGCGGTTCCCAGGTATGCTCCTCCTGGCCATGGTTTCTCCACAGAACCTTGACTAACAGAACTTTCTTGTGACGCAAGATCCGTACTCCTCTGTCATCGATCTGAACCGGCTCCAAGTGAACTGACCAGTCTGAAGCTACCGGTCCATCTGTGGTCAAAATCTGCTGCTCCGGGCATAGTAGAGCCCTCCTAAGCGAAGATATATGGAACACGTCGTGTAAACCTGCCAGTTCCGGTGGCCACTCCAGCCTGTAAGCTAGGGGTCCGATCCGCTCCAGGATCCTGTAAGGGCCCATATACTTAGGGCTGAGCTTCTTCTTCCAATCGCGAACCCGTGAAACTCCGTGCATGGGCCAGATCTTCAAGAAAACCCGGTCTCCCGCCTGAAACTCTACCTGACGGTGCCAGACGTCGTAATACCTAGCCTGTCGGCTCTGCGCTTCCAGCATTCTGTCCCGTATCAGTCTAACCTGAACCTCAGTGTCTTCGACAAAATCCGATCCCAACGCCTTCAGATCCTCGTCCTGAATCCATGAAAGCGGAGTCCTACATCTCCTTCTGTACAAGGCTTCATAAGGAGCCATCCCTATGCTGGACTGGTAGCTGTTGTTATAGGAGAACTCGAACAGCGGTAAAAGCTTCTCCCAAGGTTCGTTTTGATCCAGAATGCATATCCTTAGGAGGTCCTCCAATGTCCGGTTGGTGCGTTCAGTTTGCCCTTCCGTCTGGGGATGAAATGCTGTGCTGAAGGTCAGCCGCGTGCCTAAGTAAGCCTGCACGGATCTCCACTCCCTGGATGTGAACCGACCATCCCGATCTGACACGATCGTCCTGGGCACCCCGTGGTAACGAATGAACTTCTCTACGAATCTCCGCACTAGTACCCCAACCGAGTCATCTTTTATGATCAGAATGAATCTGGACACCTTTGTCAGCCGATCGACGATGACCCAAATTGAATTGTTTCCCGTCTGTGATCGGGGAAGGCCATGAATGAAATCCATCGCGATGTCCTCAAATTTCCACTTAGGCACCGAAAGTGGCTGTAGCAATCCTGCAGGGTTTATACACTCCGCCTTCACCAGCTGGCAGGCCTCACAATGAGTCACGAAGTATGTAATGTCCTTCTTCATCCACGACCAGAACATCGTCTTCTTCAAGTCTGCCGTCATCTTGGTGATCCCCGAGTGTATAGAATATCTGCTACAATGTGCTTCCGCCATGATGTCCTCCCGAATCTGACTTCCTGCAGGTATATAGACCCTGCCTCTGAAATATAGCAATCCATCTCTTAGTGAATAATCTCCCGTTGAACCGTCCTCCAAGGCTTGGAATATCGGCTCTGCCGATGTATCTGTCTTCTGTCCGTGTAACGTCCCGAATCGCTCTAGGCCGCTAGTGTATGTTTTTGAGTCAGGAGGGTTGTCTCGAGTCCTGAGAAGTGCAGGGAATTGGACTGCACTTGTGGAGAAGTGGAGAAATCAGTGCAGAGAGACACAGGTAGTGACACAGGTAGTGACACGGGTAGTGACACAGGTAGTGACACGGGTAGTAACACGGGTAGTGACACGGGTAGTGACACGTGTAGCGACACGGGTAGCGACACGGGCGTGTCCCTACCCGTGTGTGTCGAGTTACACTCGACAGGCCGTGTCGAGACTGACGAGCTGTGTCGACATCATGTGACACGGGTAGCGACACGGCCGTGTCCCTACCCGTGTGTGTCGAGTTACACTCGACACGCCGTGTCGAGTCTGACGAGCTGTGTCGACATCATGTGACACGGGTAGCGACACGGGCGTGTCCCTACCCGTGTGTGTCGAGTTCCACTCGACGAAACGTGTCGAGATCGACGAACTGCGCGTCGACTTCGACGAATGAACATGACACGGGTAGAGACACGGGCGTGTCCCTACCCGTGTGCTCCAGTCGACGATTTTGATGGATCATCGAGATGCAACCCGAGAAGGACATGACCAAGGACACGGCCAGGAATACGGCCGTGTCAAATATTGAACCGACATGGAAACTGTCGTTGCCGCTTTGTCAGGCAGCACACGGGTAAGGACACGGCCGTGTCCCTACCCGTGTCATATTTTATATATAAGGGAGAGATAAAACACTAGCCGTTTTCTTTCTCATTTCATCCCCTAATTCCTGTAAGAACTCCTGGTGAGAGGAAAAACTGCTGTAGCAAGTTCTACCGGAGGAGATCCGCCATCGCCGTGAAAGAGATGATGCCGCCAAGGAGAACTACGAGATCCATGGCCGGAAATGATGGTACCGTTGGAGCCAATGTGAGTTTCCTACCCTCTCCCTTGGTGCTAGATGTATAGTTATTTTCCTAGGAGAGACATCGACTCAAGAGAGTCTTGATGGTGAGGAGGAGTTTTCTAGGAAAGGCCATGCTAAGACTTGTGTCTTAGGTTTTAGATCTCTTCAACCACGCCCTTCTTCAATGTAATGATAAGGGATGGTTTCGTGAAGGATATTGGCCTCTTGAGGGTGAATAAGGGAGGAGATGTTCTGGAATGATTTGGGAAGATCGCCTTGAGGAGGAAGATGAACCGATGTCGTTCATTCCGCCTTAAGATGCGCGCAGAATCTATAATCTGCGCGCAGCGAACTTCGTGGCCATATTTAGGTGTGATATGGCCAGATCTGGGCTTTTGGCAAAACACTAAAGTTGTAGCCCTTGAAAATACCTTTCCAACGAATGGTTACATGACTTTTGGCGAAGTATGTAGCCACGGGAAAGTGTAAACGAAAATGGTGTTCAATAAATCCTGTATGCAGAAACTGTGTTCTGTACGCAGCGGACTTCAAGTCCGATTTCAAAAAGGATAATGTCGAATCTGGGTTGAGGTCTGAATATGAGAGTTGTAGACATCGGAAAGACCTTTCCATCGTGGGGTTACACGTCTTCATCGTATTCCTGTAGCTTCAGGAATCTTCGGTCGACGTTGCTATCCAGATTCAGCATGCACCTAAATTCTGGGCTTAATGGAAAATGGGTTTTGATTCGGTGGAATTAATAATGCAAGACACTTGGCTTGGATGAATGATTAATCATTTGTTGCAGATTTCATATTAACAAATTGAGAAACAATATTATTTAAACGAACTGAATTGGTAGGAATTGAAAGATTGATAATTGTGCACTTCATGTTTATATTATGACATTATCAAATGAAAAGTGTGATAGATCTTTATATGCACATCATATTTATATAACATTGTCATCATTTGGAAAGTCATATAGATGAATAGGTTATGATCATGGACATGTTTGATTAATGAAATGGGTCTTGTAGTCCAATACTTAGAGAGTCGTCTCCCTACGGGTAGTATTGTGAAGGGATGTAAGTGCGGTGTTGACCGTCACTTGTTTTGGTTGTGTTGAGATAAGGTGTGGATGAATGGTTGGGCTGTGTTCTCGTGTTTACTTCAGAGGCCCCTTCCATGATATGTTGATGTGGTATTTTTATGTGGTGTGAGTCGACACGCGGTGTCGTAATCCTGGGTTAAGGATAGTGTGGCAGGTCTACGGGCTCGCCAGTCGTCACACCGACGGGAGTTGGCAGTTAGACTTGGTCGGTTTGGGCTGTGTCCTCGGTGTTCATGTCCCGAGGCCCCTTCGGCCATGTGAACGGTTTGGCTGTGTCCTCGTGCTTTCTTCCGAGGCCCCTTCCGGGTCACGCAAGGCCAGTTCGGGCTGTGTTCTTGGTGCACATCTACGCAAGACCCCGCTGGGCCATAGTATGCATGGGCTCCGCTGTTATGTTCTTAGCGTTGAGCCGTACGGAGGCCTAAGTGAAGTAGTGTGATACCCGCCTAGTAGTAGAAGTGCCCGTTCTACTGTCACCGCCTGGCCACGGCGACTGATGCCTGAGAGGTTAGCTACCTGCTCGAAAAGTGGGAACTATAGTCTGTGTCGACATAGCAATTGCATGGGTGTGCATGGGTGAGTCATTGCATAGCATTCATAACATTTCATAGCATTGCACAACATGATCCTCATCATATAAGTTTGTATGAGCACTCTTATACAATGAGTTACTTTTATGTAACCCGATCCTTAACTTATAAGTTTGTATGGGCATTCTTATAAGTTAAGTTACTTTCCTGTTGTTACAAATACTTGCTAGTTTAGTGTAGCTCTTAAATAAATACTGATTATGATACTGTTACTCTTACACTACTGCCACCTGCTTGTACTTCCTTACTTGCATACTTGTTATATACTATACTCTTGTTCCTTTTCTCCGCCCGGTGCCGAGGAGTCGCCGGGGGAGCGGATGTGAAACCACTTAGTCGTTTCGACTAACGGTTGCTACGTCTTCTTTTAGGAGGTCACGCCACAGGTAGAGCAGCCGCAGACTACGCAGCAGGACAGCCAGGCCAGGACGACAGGGCCTGAAGTGACGGTGCCGTCGATACCGTCGGTTATTGATGTTAGTATTTTGATTACTCTAATGTAGCCTGTTTGGGCAATGATTAGTTGTACTCTGATATTTTGTAGAAGCATGTTTAGCTTCTCATTATTTCATGTTTTTGGACATTATATACTTATTGTGGATTTTGACTTCTCTTGCTTATTTATTTGGTTGGGTTGGCATCTATATTGATATGGTTGTAGCCGGCGGAATAGGCGTCTTGTGGTACAGGTTAGCACGTGTGCTAATGCTACCGCAAGGCGGCTGTTCCGGGCATAAGACTCCCCCTTCGTGCCGTGTTTTGGAATCCAGGGAGGAGGGGTTCTACAAATGGTTGACTTCTCTGTCTTATGAGTTGGATGACAGAGGTTATGCCAAGCGCTTCTATAAAGGGCTGCGAGATCCCATAAGGCAGTCCCTTTTGTTTATAGCGGATGGTAGCTTGGCGGAGATCATTGATATGGCAAAAAGATTGGAGGCGGACCACCTGGGATGTAGTAAGAGGCCTGCGGAGGACGTGATAGAAGCCAACCCAAGTAATAGAAGGAGGCGGGACTTCAGAGGAGGAAGAGGTTATCAAAGAGGTGGAGGGCGTGTCCACCGAAACTATAGGGTGGAGCATCCAGTTCCGCAGCTGTCTGCGTTGCCTCTACCCCCACAACCTCAGCAATTTCAACAACCTGAAGGGCGTCGTGGTCTGGTGTGCTTCGAATGCAACCAGCCGAGCCACATCCGGCATTTTTGCCCGCAGCTATATGGGAACGCCCCTCCTGCTCTCCCACCTGCTCTCCCTCCTGCTATCCCTCCAGCAGCTCCACGAGGGCGGGGATATATGCGTGGTCGAGGACGAGGACCGCCAAGAGGAAACCCTGGACCGGTCCGGGATCAGGTGTACGCGCTTGACATGGCGCATGAACGGAACCCACAAGATGTGATTGCAGGTATAATTTAATTAATTTACATATTTGTATGGTCTAACTGGAATTGATTAGAACTTACTAGCCACTAGCAATAAGTTTTGGTTGTTGGTACTTAGGCACCGTGATTATTGGCGGGAAGATGGCCTATGCGCTGTTCGATACCGGTGCCTCACACTCCTTTGTGTCCGAGGATTTCATAAAAGACATGGAGGGTGTACAGTACTTCACTGGCATAGCCCGAAGTGTACGCCTTCCGGATGGCTCGGAGATGATCGCAACCGCCAAGTGCGAGTTGGAGTTATTTATTGAGAAGGCCTTTGATACGCCGGCCACGGTTCTGAGAATGCCAGAGTTTGACATTATTTTGGGCATGACATGGCTGGATTGGCACTTCGCGAGGATCGACTGTGCGGAGAAGCGGATCTATTTGAGACATGGAGACTCTGACGTCATCTTCCAAGGTATTGGCTTCGCACCGCGTATGATATTATCTTCTGTTCAGGCTGTAAAGGCTCATATGAAGGTGGATGAGGTCTTCATGATCTGGTTCGAGTTGAAGGAAGCAGCATTGGAATTAAAGGATGTACGGGTAGTGCGGTATTTTCCCGAGGTATTTCCTGAGAAGCTGGCAGGATTGCCCACGCATAGAGAGGATGATTTCCAGATTAATCTAGTACCAGGCGCCAAGCATGTATCCAAGGCTCCGTACAGAATGGCCCCGAAAGAACTTGCGGAATTTAGAGTTCAACTACAGGAACTAGTGGATTCAGGGTTTGTTCGCCCCAGTTCATCACTCTGGGGAGCCCCTGTGCTGTTCGTGAAGAAGAAGGATGGAACCCTGCGATTATGCATAGATTATCGGGAACTCAATCGGCTGACGGTGCGGAATACATATCCGCTAACTCGGATCGACGAGTTGTTCGATCAATTAGTGGGCGCACATTGGTTCTCTAAACTGGATTTGCGCTCTGGATACTATCAGTTGAGGATACAAGAAGGGGACATTCAGAAAACAGCCTTCAGTTCGAGATATGGTTTGTATGAGTTCACAGTAATGCCGTTTGGGCTCACAAATGCCCCTTCGGCCTTCATGAGCCTGATGAACAAGGTTTTTGAACCATATTTGGACATCTTCGTCATTTTTTTCATCGACGACATCTTGGTCTACTCAAAGACAGAGGAGGAGCATGTCGAGCACCTGACCTTGGTTTTGAAGAAATTGAAGGAGCACGCCTTGTTCGCCAAGTTTAGCAAGTGTGAATTCTGGCTTAAGGAGGTAGCTTTCTTGGGGCATGTGATCAGTGGGGCAGGATTAGCAGTGGATCCAGCAAAGGTACGGGCCGTGAAGGAGTGGTCACCCTTGAAGTCGACGGCCGATGTACGAAGCTTTCTTGGACTTGCTGGCTACTACCGCAAGTTCGTGAAAGGATTTTCCAAGATTGCCCTTCCTCTTACTTCCTTGACGAAGAAGGGTGTGCCATTTGAGTGGACACCTCAATGTGAAGCGGCATTTCAAGAGGTGAAGGATAGCCTTACCTCCGCCCCCATCCTTGCACTTCCGTCGGGGAAGGAAGGATTCCAAGTTTACACGGACGCATCATATCAAGGGATGGGAGCGGTGTTGATGCAGCACGGGCATGTGATCGCTTATGCTTCAAGGCAGTTAAAGAAACATGAAATCAATTACCCGGTTCATAATTTGGAGTTGGGAGCAGTGGTGTTCGCTTTGAAGGTCTGGAGGCATTATTTATATGGCGTCCACTGCGAGATCTTTTCCGATCACAAAAATTTGAAGTATGTCCACACTCAGAAGGAGTTGAACCTGAGACAACGGCGGTGGTTGGAATTTCTATGCGACTATGAGTTCACCATGAACTACCACCCCGGGAAAGCGAACTCGGTAGCCGATGCCTTGAGTAGAAAAGCGCCAGGCTCTAGCCCAGAGTCTCGGTTGATGAGTATGGAGTTGGCTCGGATGATCGAGGAGATGGAAATTACTCTAGTATTCAAGGCTCCTTCGGCAGAGTATGCAGAGTATTTGGCCAACATGAGCATAGTTTGTGATATCCGAGACCGGATTCGGGTGGAGCAAGGAATGGATGCGGCCTTGGCCCCGACAATCAAGGCAATTGAAGATGGGACCACCGATGAGTACACACTCAAAGACGACCTCGTTTATTTTCGTGGCCGACTCTATATTCCCAAGGGCGGCAAAATTCGGGAGGATATCTTGAGAGAGGCACATTCCTCTCAATATTCAGTGCACCCAGGTATTGCTAAGATGTACGCCGGATTGCAAAAGACCATGTGTTGGCCGGGAATGAAGAAGGATGTCCGGTATTATGTCACTCATTGTGAAGCATGCAAAAGAGTGAAGGCTGAATGCAGGAGTCTCGGTGGTTTGTTGCAGTCGCTGCCCATCCCCGAATGGAAGTTCGAGGATATCTCCATGGACTTTGTTCATGGGTTACCTCATTCCCGCTCCGGGAATGATTCAGTGTGGGTTATTGTTGATCGACTGACAAAGGTGGCCCGGTTCATTCCAATGAAGAAGGAAGCACACGTGAACGTTTTGGTACGTCTTTTTGTGGAGCAATTTGTACGGTATCATGGCGTGCCCAAGGCAATTGTTTCGGATCGGGATGGTCAGTTTACATCCAATGAGTGGAAGGCGGTACAGGCGTATTTGGGCTCACGCCTAACCTTTAGTACCGCATTTCATCCTCAGACGGACGGGCAGTCTGAAAGGACCATCAGGACACTGGAAGATTTATTGAGGTTATGTGTGCTGGACAGAGGAGAGCCGTGGGAAAGACTCTTGCCCCTAGTGGAATTCTCCTACAACAATAGTCATCAAGCGAGCATCGGTATGGTGCACCATGAAGCCCTTTACGAAAGAAGGTGCAGGACCCCCTTGTCTTGGGTGCAGGATGAAGATCCGAAGGCATTGGGAAATGAATATATAGATGATAATGATGTGGAGGTCAGATTGATACGAGATCGCATGTTGGAGGCTCAAAGTCGACAGGCAAAATATTACAATAAAAAGCCCCGGATGGTGGAGTTCCAAGTGGGCAAAAAAGTGTTCCTCAAGATTCGGCCGATGCATGGAGTGTCGCGGGTGCGTGGAGTGAAAAAGCTCAGCCCAAGGTATGTTGGGCCTTATACTATACTGAAAAGGATTGGCCCGTTGGCCTATCGGCTGGAGTTACCACCAGAACTAGAAACTCTCCACGACGTGTTCCATGTGTCGTGGCTTCGAAAAGCACTGTTGCGGCCCAACCAATATATTCCCACTACTGATGGTACAGTGGCGTCAGATAGGTCGGTGCGACTAGAGCCGGTGCGGATTGTTGACAGCGAGACAAGAACAATACGCCGCAAAAGTGTACCTTTGGTGAAGGTGCTATGGTCGAATCATGGGAAGGAGGAGTACACATGGAAGCCAATGGATTTGATGCAGCAACGCTACCCGGAGTTGTTTGCTTGAGGTAATCTTATTTAAAAGCATATGTTAAATTTCCTGTTATGCTTTTCTCCCCACAGCCTATGCCTGATTTCGGGGACGAAATCGTTTATTTTGTTTATAGGATTTGTAACGTCCCGAATCGCTCTAGGCCCCTAGTGTGTGTTTTTGAGTCAGGCGGGTTGTCTCGAGTCCTGAGAAGTGCAGGGAATTGGACTGCACTTGTGGAGAAGTGGAGAAATCAGTGTAGAGAGACACAGGTAGTGACACGGGTAGTGACACGGGTAGTGACACGGGTAGTGACACGGGTAGTGACACGTGTAGTGACACGAGTAGCGACACGGGTAGCGACACGGGCGTGTCCCTACCCGTGTGTGTCAAGTTACACTCGACAGGCCATGTCGAGACTGACGAGCTGTGTCGACATCATGTGACACGGGTAGCGACACGGCCGTGTCCCTACCCGTGTGTGTCGAGTTACACTCGACATGCCGTGTCGAGTCTGACGAGCTGTGTCGACATCATGTGACACGGGTAGCGACACGGGCGTGTCCCTACCCGTGTGTGTCGAGTTCCACTCGACGAAACGTGTCGAGATCGACGAACTGCGCGTCGACTTCGACGAATGAACATGACACGGGTAGAGACACGGGCGTGTCCCTACCCGTGTGCTCCAGTCGACGATTTTGATGGATCATCGAGATGCAACCCGAGAAGGACATGACCAAGGACACGACCAGGAATACAGCCGTGTCAAATATTGAACCGACATGGAAACTGTCGTTGCCGCTTCGCCAGGCAGGACACGGGTAAGGACACGGCCGTGTCCATACCCATGTCACATTTTATATATAAGGGAGAGATAAAACCCTAGCCGTTTTCTTGCTCATTTCATCCCCTAATTCCTGTGAGAACTCCTGGTGAGAGGAAAAACTGCTGTAGCAAGTTCTACCGGAGGAGATCCGCCATCGCCGTGAAGGAGAAGATGCCGCCAAGGAGAACTACGAGATCCATGGCCGGAAATGGTGGTACCGCTGGAGACAATGTGAGTTTCCTACCCTCTCCCTTGGTGCTAGATCTATTGTTATTTTCCTAGGCGAGACATCGACTCAAGAGAGTCTTGATGGTGAGGAGGAGTTTTCTAGGAAAGGTCATGCTAAGACTTGTGTCTTAGGTTTTAGATCTCTTCAACCATGCCCTTCTTCAATGTAATTGTTCGGTATTGTATCCACGATTACCTAGATTTGAGGAAGCCACCTATCAAGCTAAGATGAATTCACAATGTATTTGATGAAACATCTTAAGTTGTACTTGTATCTCCTCCACGCTAAGTGCACACCAATGTCATGGTGCAGTAGGTCAATATACGCGGGTCTGCACGACGTAATCCCTCGTTGAGCAGATCAGTGTGTTGGCCTACGTGTACTCTCTCTATTGGAGTGCACTTACTTTCAAGTATAGGGCCGTTCATATGCAAGAGAAGACAAGGAGCATGGATGGATCAAGGAGCAGCTCCTGTGTGGAAGACAAAAATTCGTCCAAGGAAAATTCGACGAGAATCACCAAGTGATTCTCGCCGATTCGGCGAGAATCACTAGTGATTCTCGCCGAATCGACAAGAATCATTAGTGATTCTCGCCGACTCCTTCTGGCTACCTCAAAACGGTGCCAAGTAAGATTCGGCGAGAATCACTAGTGATTCTCGCCGAACCAGTGGCCAAGCAGCTCATGTATACAAAGTGAAATTCGTTGAGAATCAATAAGTGATTCGGCGAGAATCACTAACAATTCTCGACGAATCGTCGAGAATCACTTGGTGATTCTCGCCGATTCGTCGAGAATCGCCTGCGATTCTCGCCGATTTTCACTTAGCGTTTTCTCAGGTTGCTGCTGGACCGGATTCTGCCTCTAGACTAGTTTGAACCGGACTTAGGGATTTCTAGTGTGGGTCCCACAAACGGTCATATTGGAGTTATCTATAGTATATATATTCCAGTATTTTGAACAGTAAAATTACGGAGAAAGAGAAAGAAACCGAGCCTCGACGAAACCCTAATATCGCGATTCCTCTCAGCCGCCGCCGTCGCGCTCGGGCTAGTTGGTTGCCGTCAACAATCGAGATTCCTTCGTGATCTCCGGCGACAGAAGCTTAGCAAAGCTTGAGTCTCACGTGTCTGTCCAGAGATCTCTTGTCTCTCGATTTGGTGACCGAGATAAACGCCCCCGTCCGAATCGATCGAGACGACCGATCCTAGAGTGACCGTTGGTAGACCTAGTTTGCTTCGCTACGAAGTTTGGATCTCCAAGTTCAGCAGCCGCTTATCATCGTAGCCGCCGATCCCGAAGCTAGCCGCCGTTCGTGTTGCCGCCGCCGGTTCCGGGGAGATCCTCTCCAAGAGAGACCAAGGTTGTAGACACTTCATCGACTTCAAGAACACGTCGTCGAACGAAGAGGAACACCGTAGTCTCCAAAAGAAGTTTGTATCACGTGTACATTCTATATTTAATTTTGTTGTAAAGGAACTTTTGTTTCGTGTTGTAAGGGTTGGGTGCAACCCGTTTTGTGGGAGTGTTGACTCTCACGTGTGGAAGGGCTCCTTCCGTTAGTGCAGGTATTGGATTTCAATCCCGTTGGAGAAGTGACCGAGTCGTCCCTTGTTGGGAGATAGGTCGAAGGGGGAAAGTGGATGTACCCAAGTCGGGGAACCACTATAAATTTCCTGTATATTCTGTGTGCTGTGCCTTTTATCTTTATTGTGCAGGTACCGTCGTAAATTCCGCAAAAGCGCTACTCGTCACCTATTCCCCCCCCCCCCCCATAGGTACACATAGTTGACACTAGGTGGACTTTCAGTAATGATAAGGGATGGTTTCGTGAAGGATATTGGCCTCTTGAGGGTGAATAAGGGAGGAGATTTTCTGGAATGATTTGGGAAGATCGCCTTGAGGAGGAAGATGAACCGATGTCGTTCATTCCGCCTTAAGATGCGCGCAGAATCTGTAATCTGCGCGCAGCGAACTTCGTGGCCATTTTTAGGTGTGATATGGCCAGATATGGGCTTTCGGCTAAACACGAAAGTTGTATCCCTTGAAAATTCCTTTCCAACGAATGGTTACACGACTTTTGGAGAAGTATGTAGCCACAGGAAAGTGTAAACGAAAATGGTGTTCAATAAATCCTGTATGCAGAAACTGTGTTCTGTACGCAGCGGACTTCAAGTCCGATTTCAAAAAGGATAATTTCGAATCTGGGTTGAGGTTTGAATACGAGGGTTGTAGACCTCGGAAATACCTTTCCATCGTGGGGTTACACGTCTTCACCGGATTCCTGTAGCTTCGGGAATCTCCGGTCGAATTTGCTATCCAGATTCAGCCTGCACCTAAATTCTGGGCTTAATGGAAAATGGGTTTTGATTCGGTGGAATTAATAATGCAAGACACTTGGCTTGGATGAATGATTAATCATTTGTTGCAGATTTCATATTATCAAATTGAGAAACAATATTATTTGAACGAACTGAATTGGTAGGAATTGAAAGATTGATAATTGTGCACTTCATGTTTATATTATGACATTATCAAATGAAAAGTGTGATAGATCTTTATATGCGCATCATGTTTATATAACATTGTCATCATTTGAAAAGTCATATAGATGAATAGATTATGATCATGAACATGTTTGATTAATGAAATGGGTCTTGTAGTCCAATACTTAGAGAGTCGTCTCCCTACGGGTAGTATTGTGAAGGGATGTAAGTGCGGTGTTGACCGTCACTTGTTTTGGTTGTGTTGAGATAAGGTGTGGATGAATGGTTGGGCTGTGTTCTCGTGTTTACTTCCGAGGCCCCTTCCATGATATGTTGATGTGGTATTTGCATGTGGTGTGAGTCGACATGCGGTGTCGTAATCCTGGGTTAAGGATAGTGTGGCAGGTCTACGGGCTCGCCAGTCGTCACACCGACGGGAGTTGGCAGTTAGACTTGGTCGGTTTGGGCTGTGTCCTCGGTGTTCACGTCCCGAGGCCCCTCCGGCCATGTGAACGGTTGGGCTGTGTCCTCGTGCTTTCTTCCGAGGCCCCTTCCGTGTCACGCAAGGCCAGTTCGGGCTGTGTTCTTGGTGCACATCTACCCAAGACCCCGCTGGGCCATAGTACGCATGGGCTCCGCTGTTGTGTTCTTAGCGTTGAGGCGTACGGAGGCCTAGGTGAAGTAGTGTGATACCCGCCTAGTAGTAGAAGTGCCCGTTCTACTGTCACCGCCTGGCCACGGCGGCTGATGCCTGATAGGTTAGCTACCTGCTCGAAAAGTGGGAACTATAGTCTGTGTCGACATAGCAATTGCATGGGTGTGCATGGGTGAGTCTTTGCATAGCATTCATAGCATTTGATAGCATTGCACAACAAGATCGTCATCGTATAAGTTTGTATGGGCACTCTTATACGATGAGTTACTTTTATGTAACCCGATCCTTAACTTATAAGTTTGTATGTGCATTCTTATAAGTTAAGTTACTTTCCTGTTGTTACTTATACTTGCTAGTTAAGTGTAGCTCTTAAATAAATACTGATTATGATACTGTTACTCTTACACTACTGCCACTTGCTTGTACTTCCTTACTTGCATACTTGTTATATACTATACTCTTGTTCCTTTTCTCCGCCTGGTGCCGAGGAGTCGCCGGGGGAGCGGATGTGAAACCACTTAGTCGTTTGGCTAACGGTTGCTACGTCTTCCTTTTAGGAGGTCACGCCACAGGTAGGGCAGCCGCAGACTACGCAGCAGGACAGCCAGGCCAGGACGACAGGGCCTGAAGTGACGGTGCCGTCGATACCGTCGGTTACTGATGTTAGTATTTTGATTACTCTAATGTAGCCCGTTTGGGCAATGATTAGTTATACTCAGATATTTTGTAGAAGCATGTTTAGCTTCTCCTTATTTCATGTTTTTGGACATTATATACTTAGTGTGGATTTTGACTTCTCTTGCTTATTTATTTGGTTGGGTTGGCATTTATATTGATATGGTTGTAGCCGGCAGAATAGGCGTCTTGTGGTACAGGTTAGCACGTGTGCTAATGCTACCACAAGGCTGCTGTTCCGCGCATAAGACTCCCCCTTCGTGCCGTGTTTTGGAATCCGGGGAGGAGGGGTTCTACAGTCCGTCCCGGATGCGGTCCCGAATATCATCTATGGCATGCATCGATGCTAGATACTCCATGTACAACTCTGGATCATTCTCGGACACTAGGTATATCTCCATATCTCTGAAAGACCGGACTAGCTCCATGGACATCAGTTGTGGTCCCTTCCCTGAGGTATATCATCTCCGGCTCCGAGCATCTGCCACCATGGTCTCCTTCCCGGGATGGTAGTGCATGGTGTACTGGTAATCTGACAGGAACTCCACCCAGCGTCTCTGTCTGATGTTGAGTTCCTTCTGTGTGTCCACATATTTCAAATTCTTGTGATCTGAGGAGATGTCACAGTGAACCCCGTAGAGGCAGTGTCGCCAAATCTGCAGAGCAAAGATCACTGCACCCATCTCCATATCATGCACCAGATATTTCTTCTCATGTATCTTCAGCTGTCGGGAGGCGTAGGCTATTACGTGCACGTTCTGGATCAGAACGGCACCCATCCCCTGGTAGGAGGCGTCCATGTACACCTAGAATCCCTCCCTTCCCGATGGAAGAGCGAGAATGGGAGCCGAGGTAAGCAGACCCTTCAACTCCACAAAGGCCGCCTCGCACTGTGGCGTCCAAATGAAAGGGGATTCCTTCTTCGTCGGGGATGTAAGAGGGAGTGGAATCTGGGAGAATCCTTCGACGAACTTCCAGTAATATCCGACAAGCCCTAGGAAGCTCCGTACATCTGTGGCTGTCTTTAATGGTGGCCAATCCTGAACTGCCCGAATCTTGGCCGGGTCTACTGCCAACCCACCACTGCTGATGATATGACCTAAGAAGGCCACCTCCTTTAGCCAAAACTGGCATTTGCTGAACTTCGCATACAGCTGGTGTTCCCGTAGCCTCTCTAGAGTCAAAGTCAGGTGTCAAGTATGCTCCTCCTCCGTCCTTGAGTAGATGAGGATGTCGTCAATAAATACGATGACGAATACATCCAAATAATCCTCGAATACCCTGTTCATGAGGCTTGTAAATGCTGACGGCGCATTTGTGAGCCCGAAGGGCATCACTGTAACTCAAACAGTCCGTACCTACTACTGAAGGCGGTCTTCGGAATGTCCTTCTCTCAAATCCATAGCTGCTAATAACTTGACCTCAAGTCAAGTTTCGAGAAGAAATGCGCTCCTTCCAGTTGATCGAACAACTCGTCAATCTGTGGCAGCGGGTATGTATTCCGGACCGTCAGTCTATTCAGTGCTTGATAATCAATACACAAGCGGAGACTTTCTTCCTTCTTTTTGACAAATAGTACCGGGGCTCCCCATGGAGAAGAGCTTTGCCGGACAAACCCTGACTCTACTATCTCCTGCAACTGACTTTGGAACTCTGTCAACTCTTTCGGGGCCATCCGGTAAGGGGCCCTAGATGCCGGCTTGGCCCCCGGCACAAGCTGTATCTTGAAGTCCTGCTCTCGGTGCGGAGGTAGGCCTGGCAGTTTCTCAGGAAAGACATCAGCAAAATCTCGCACCACTGGGATGTCTGTCACAGACTACTTGGCCTCCGCCATCTCAAATAGAATCTGATAAACGTACTCTCCCTGCAGATGGGCCTTAACGGCCTGTACTAAAGATAAGAGTATACAAGAGGCAGGTCTTATAACTTCGATGACAATGACAGAGTCCCCGTGCCTCACGGTGATCCTCTTTGCTTGACAATCAATCTGGGCATGGTTCCAGTGTAACCATGTCAGCTCGAAGACTGGCATCCTTAGGATCGTTGCCGGTACTTCGAATGACTTTTCGCCAATCTTCGCCTCAATGTTGCAGTGGGCAGAGGTGAATAGCTCCGATCCGTCGGGTAAACACACCCTCCTCATCAGGCCTGTGAACCGCTCCACACCTTCCAGCCCTTCCACAAAGGCTTCCGACACGAACGAGTGCGAAGCACCCGTGTCGAACAGTGTATAGGCGGGCTTGCCGCAGATGAAGACTATACCTGGGGCGATTAAATGTTTTAGGATTCTATAACGAGTTCTCTTTCCTATTTTTTCTATCTAGTGCAGTTCTACAAATTTGACAACTGAGAAAGGGAATTCTATTTAAACAATTAAACATCTTGGCATACCTGCTATGACATTCTCTGGGTTCCGAGGCTGCGCTAAGTCCAAAGCATACACCTGCTCCCTTTCTTGTCTACGATCCCCACCCTGGTATCCACATCCTCGGCCACGACGTCGGCCTCCAAGATATTGCGCTGGCTGGGCAGCCGGTGGTGCTGGTGGGGGTGCCCCCCTCATGGGGCAGTTCCTCCTGATGTGCCCCACCTGATGACAATAGAAACATTCTGGCGGGGAATATGCCATTCCCCCGGGTCTCTGTCCCTCCCGTGTCTGAATAGGTGGTGGAGCCACCACCACTAGCTCCCTTGTCTCCTGTCTTGCCTCCTGACGAGGCTGGTCCTCGACCCTCCTCCTGTCCGTGATATAGGCTCATCTCTGATCGTTCCTTGCTCCTCGACCCTGATCCTCCGCTGGCCGTTTCCGGCCCCGAGTAGCTTTCCAATCAGCCTCTATCCTTTTTGTCATCTCTAGTATCCGGGAAATGGGCCCATCGGATACAAACAGTAGAGTCTCCCTCAGCTCCTCTCGCAGGCCCTTATAGAACCTTTTGGTATATCCTGCCTCGTCTAACTGATAAGAGTCCGCAAACCGGGCTAGATGGTTGAACTCTCAGTGGTACTCCACCACTATCTTGCTGCCTTATCTCAACTATAGGAATCTATCCTCCAACTTGTCTCTGGCCGACTGTGGAACAAAATACTCCAATAGTGCGGCCCTGAATTCCCCCCATGCTATCTCAGCAACTTTTCTGTCAGCAAACGTCGTGTCTAGTGATGTCTTCCACCATCTCTTGGCATGGGACTCCAAGCAAGAGACTACTAAGGGCACCCTCTCCGCCCACGGGCACCGGATCCCAGTCAGCATTTCATACATAATGTCAAGCCATTACTCCATCCGAACGGCCGACTTAGTCCCCAAGTAGGATGGGGGAGCAAGTCCTCGGAAAATGCTCAGCCAGTTGGCCCCCGGGTTTGGCTACGGAGCCGGAACCTGTTATGCCCTAAACGCCTCCAGGATAGCTATCAGAGTCTGTCCCATCTCTGAATGTAGGAATAGAGTGGGGACCGTGGGAGGTGATGCATCATTCGGAGTCTGTTGGACTCCACCTTGTGGCGTAGGCTGTGCTGGGGGCTGCGTAACAAAAGCCGCCAGTAAGTAATCGACTCTAACCTAATTAAAAGTGGACGATTTACATGTGATCCCCCATATGGGCACACCACTGCTTCCGCTGCTTAGTTTGTCCGCAAACTAAACCCGTGTGGGGGTGACCCAGGGGTTTTGGACTGCTACTTGTAGATCGAAACCTCCCTCTGATACCACTTGTAAGACCCCCTTTTTTTCTTTTTAAAATACCGGGGTGTTGGGTACATTGGAAAATGTGTACCAGATTTGAAGAAGCCTCACCTTACTCAATAATATGCATCAAGGTGTATTTGATATTATTTTGAGTTTATATGCGCAGGTTAAGAAAATGCAGGAATGCAGGAAAAAGTTTCCAAGTCCATAAGTCGACACTAGAAGAAGCTGTGTCGACACTTATGAAGGCTTGTGTCGACACTAGAGAAAAGCTGTGTCAACACTGGTTAAAAGCTGTGTCGACACTTGGAGTTAATTGTGTCGACACTTGGAAAGGCTATGTCGACACCAGAAGAAACATTGTCGACACACAAAGGCAGTTTCCACACACAGAGAAGTTTAGTCGACATCAACTGTGCCGACACACAGAGGCAGTGTCGACACACAGAGGCAGTGTCGATACACAGAGATGTTTTGTCGACATCAACTGTGTCGACACACAGGACTTGTGTAGACACATGGAAGAATTTCAACAAAGTCAATTTATGTAAAGAAAAGAAGTGACCGTGTCGACACCACAGAACTAGTGTCGATACAATCTACAAAAGCTGTGTCGAGAAGTTGTGTCAACACCAAGGAAGCTGTGTCGACACCACCAAGGCTTGTGTCGACACTTAGTCTACTTGTGTCGACACATGATGAAGTTCAGTCTCGACATTTGCTGACAGAGATAGAGTTTCAAGAAGTGACTGAATGACTTGATAGCTGCCATTACCAACCGGTCTACTGCAACTGTCAGAGCTGTCAGAAGTTTGTTAGAAACCGGATCAGTCGGTTAACATGGAGGAAGTCTATATAAAGGCATTCTCCATCAAGAGAAAAAAGATATTGATGATTGAAGTTAAATACTGACACTGATATAGGAAAGAGTATACACATACAGTTACATAAAAACAGAAGAAGATTTTCTTCAGAAGATCTAAGAAGAAGTTGGAGAGAGAGAGCTCCATCTATTGAAGTGAAGAAAGGGACTTATATCAACAAGTACCTCAAGTACAGATTCTGAACCAGTCTGCCAAGAAGGATTCAGATTGAGATCTGAATTTCAAGAAAGAAGTTGATTGAAGATCAACTTCAAAGGAGATCATCCCTACTGAGTTCAGATTCAAGAAGCTTTGAAGAAAGCTAAGAGTGGTTGTTCTCTGCCATCAGATTCTTCCAAGAACTGATCAAGAAGCCATCCATACTTCCTCTCTCTACCAGGGTGGTGGTAAAATACATTGTTAAATCTATTTTTTGTAGGATCTTTTTAAGATCTGAGCTGTAAGTCTGATTTATAAAGGCTGAGTTGTAGGAGATTTAAATCTCTGAGTGGTAGGCCTTGTTGAAGGCTGAGGTAGGGCTGTGAGCCTGAGCTGTAGTAGATTGTTATCTCTGAGTTATAGGCCTTGTTGAAGGCTGAGGTAGGGTATATTGCCTGAGCTGTAGGAGTGTGGACTCACTCTGAGTGAAGGAAAGAAGTTAGGCCGAATCTAGCACACTGCTAGATAAGCGAAGGGGGAAAGTGGATGTACCCAGACCTTGGGGAACAACTATAAAAACTGTGTGCAATTTGTGATTGTGTGGTTCTGTGAATTCTGTGCTGTGTTAGCTGTAGAATTAGCTGTTTCTGATTAATTAACTGAATAGATATTCTGCCTTAGAAGAAAAAAGAAATTACACCTATTCACCCCCCCTCTAGGTATTTAGGAACTAATTCTTTCAAGTGATATCAGAGCCAGGTTACTGAAAGATAGACTTAACAATCTGAGTGAGATCTGTAAGGCAGAAATAAGTTCAAGAAAATGGGTTCAGGAGAAAACCATAAAGAACTTGGTGCAATGAAATTTCCTATTTGCAGGAAGGAGATATTTGGAATATGGAAGGAAAGGGTCCGATTATTTATGGAGGCATTTGATACTAGAATTTACATAACAGTTAAGGAAGGACCATATGTTCCAATGAAGATTCCTGTTCTTGATGCCAATCAAAGAATTCCAAAGGATTTTTCAGAGATGACTAAGGATGAGATCATCTTGGCTACAATGGATAAAAGAGCCCAGAATATTATAGTAAGTGCCATTGATGATTTAACATTCCAGAATCTAATTCACTACAAATCCTCCAAGGAGATGTGGGACACATTGATTGTCTACATGGAGGGTTCTGAAGAGGTTAGGGAAGATAGAAAGTTTATGCTTAATCAAGAATATGAGAGTTTTAGACAAGCCAAGTCTGAAAGTATAATTGAATGTTATAAGAAGTTCTATAGGATTGTCAATGAACTAATGTCTTATGGAAGAATATTCAGTACTTATGAGCTGAATGACAAATTCCTTAGGTCTTTAACTAAGGATTGGGATACTGAAAGATATAGTACCTAAACACCTAGAGGGGGGGGTGAATAGGTGACCAAATGTTTTTTAAACTTAAATGGCAACAAACAGTTTTTAACACAGAATCTAATCTACTTTTGCACAGCAACCACACAGCATTCACGACAAATCACAGCACACAGAAGACACTCAGTTTTATAGTGGTTCCCCAAGGTTTGGGTACATCCACTTTCCCCATTCGCCTATCTAGCAGTGTACTAAATTCGGCCAAACTTCTCCACTATCTCAGAACCCAAACTGGTTCCTACACCTCAGGCCCAAGGCCCTATAACTCAGCTTTTCCACAAAGCCTACACTCAGCCACAAAGGCCTACACTCAGCCACCCAGGCCTACACTCAGAGATTTCAATCTCCTACACTCAGGCTCTCAAGCCCTACACTCAGCCTTTATAATTACAGGCTTACAAAAACTCAGATCCAAAGGATCCTACAAGATAAAAATGATTATACAATTGTTAACTCAGCAACCCAAAGACAAGAGAGGGGAGTTGTGAGTTTCTTGATTAGTTCTTGGAAGAACTCAGCTGGAATCAATCTGACTTAGCTTTCTTCAAAGCTTCTTGAAAGTAGAACTCAATGAGATTGACTCCTTCTGCAGTTGATCCTTGATCTCTGCTTCTTAAGATCCAGAATAAATCTGAACCCTTCTTCTCAGCCTAGTTCCAACGGCTGATTTCTTGGATGAAGCTCTCTCTCTCCAACTTCTTAGATCTGCACTTGATTCTTCAAGGAATAGCTAGATCTTCTTTGTTGAATACTTGATCAATGATTTGAACAACTACTTCTGTAGACTGTATAAGCCTATTTATAGGCCCTCTTCATGGTAACCGACTGGTCCGGTCCATAACTGAATTCTGACATCTCTGACAGGTGCTGTAGACCGGCTGGAACGGCAGCTGTCAAGTCATCCAGTCAGTTCTTGAAAATTCTCTAACTGTCTGAAAGTGTCGAGACTTTCTGTCTTTAAGTGTCGACACATGTTGTCTAAGTGTCGACACTAGTCTACAAGGTGTCGACACAACTACTTGTGTTGTAGATTCTATGTCTCGACACAGTTTCTTCTTCATGTGTCAACACTGAAATTGAGTGTCGACACAAGTACTTGATCTTCTGTATATTGCTGAATTCTTCTAAGTGTCGACACATCTCCTTTGTGTCGACACATCTTCATGTGTTGAATCTGTTAAGTGTCGACATAGCTTCTTGGTATCGACACATGTCTTCAGTGTTGATACTGGATGAGTGTCGACACAGCTCCTTGTGTCGACACTTGATTCTTCTGTTAAGACTTCAGCTGAGTGTCGACACATCCCCTTAGTGTAGACACTTGTACTTAGAATATTTTGTTGATCTTGCTGTTCTTTGTTAAGTGTCGACACAGCTCCATGTGTCGACACTTTCTTCAAGTGTTGACTCTTTTGTTGAGTGTCGACACATTGTTCTGGGTGTCGACACTTATTTCAAGTGCTGACTCTTCTGTTGTGTGTCAACACATTATTCTGGGTGTTGACACTTATACTTAGTCTCTGCTGACTTTTGCTGAGTGTCGACACAGCTCCAAGTGTCGACACTTTCTGGTGTAGACACAGTTCTTTTAGGTGTCGACACTGCTGTTAAGTGTCGACACTGCTTTACTGTACTTTCTTCATTGAGTGTCGACACAGCTCCTTGTGTCGACACTTTATGTCTGGTGTCGACTCAGCATCCATGGTGTCGACACAATGACTCCAAGTGTCGACACTGCTTGCCTGGTTGTTGACACAAGTCTTCTTAAGTGTCGACACATTCCCTCTAGGTGTCGACACATGTACTTAGAAACTTTTTGCTTCAGTCCTGCAAATACTTAACCTGCACAAGTAACTTAAAAACACATCAAATTCTTTTTTATGTATATCATTGAGTTGAGTGAGGCTTCTTCAAATCAGGTACATTTAAACCAATATACCCAACAATCTCCCCCTATTTGGAGAAGTCATAACCCTTAGTCAATGATATAAACCATTCATAAATAAAATTACAAAATGATGTAAAGCAGGATTATATACAGCAGGGTAAACATAAGCATGTATCAATTACACATGTATACAAATACATCAACACAGAATAAATATGAAATAGACATAGACATCATCACAGAACAAATATGAAATAGATTTAACATATAACACATTGTTCTAATATCTGTCATATTCTTTTTCAGAAGTTCACAAAATGTTTTACATCAAAAAGATTACAAAGTAAACTTCAAGAAAATTCTAATTCTATTTCTGTTCTGGCTCCTTAATCACAATTCCTTTTCCAACTTGAACTTTAGCTTGAACAGGAGCATCAGCAACTTCAGCATCAACAAGCTTCTTGCCTTTCAGATCTTTCTTCTTAAGCTCTTCTGCTTTAATCTTATGCCTTTCAAAATAATGGTATGGCTTTGGAAAGTACTTGCTAGGCTCCTGAGCAGTAGGAGGTAGCTTTCCCATGTTGGCCTTCCTTCTGTATTGAACTATGGCCTCCTGCCTTGATTCATGTTTCCTCCATTCAGCCTCAGAAAACCATTTATTTCTGTCATGGATGTTATCCTTTGCTGCTTTCCATGCAGTCAAAATAATGTTCCTAGAGGTGGGGCTCCACTACTCAAAGTCAGGTCTTTGTTCAGCTTGCTCCCTAAACCTCTTCTTTGACAATCTAGTTTTTTCTTCTTTCTGCAGTGCCTCTTGCATGGCTTCAGAAATTGGCTGAACAACTTTTTCAATAATAACATTGTCCTTACCCCCAGGTGGGCTATACATAGACTGTACATCAGCATGAATCATATCAAAATCTGGAGGAGGATAAATGACTTGAGCCACTTCAGGTTGCTCTCCTCCTAGATAGGCAGGATGAATTCCAGATTCAGCCACAGTATCATCATCACAAAGAGGAGGATAACCCAGTGTAGCTCTGATAGAATTTGATATCCATTTGGCATGATCAGAGCTAGCTTTGACTAAAACCCTCTCCCCCTTTATGACTTCTCTTTCTATGTGATCTCTCACATCATCTTTCTGAAATCTTACTTGATTATCCAAATAATTTACTCCATCCTTAAAGAAAGGTTTTAACCTTTGGAGTTTGTCAGTGATTAGCTTTTGTGAATCTTGGATGGCAGTCTTAAGAGCAGTGATTTCTTCTAGAAATACTTTGTCAAAATCTGCCTTTGCTAAAGCTGGAGTCTGCCCTGCAGCCAGATTCTTCAGTTCTGTGACTATTGCATTATGAGATGCAGTAAGGTTGTCATTCATTTTTATCTGATTTTCAAGAACATAACCTTGCTTCACAGTTATGTCATCCACTTGTGCTTTTATCTTCTCCTGGTGTGTAGCCAAGTACACCACTGCATTTCCACCCTTGTGGAAACAGTCTGTCATCTCTTTCTTGTTAAGATTCATCTCAAATCTTATTGACTTAATATCTTGGGCCAGATCAAATTGCAATGATTTCTGCCCTTCATCCACATACTTCTCTATTGTCTTTTTGTGCTCATCCAACTTGATCTGCATAGCAACCATCAATGCACTATAATCAATTGATGGTGCTGGCTGAACTATAGGCTGTGGAGTAACAGTTTGCAAAGCCCTCTTGTAACTCTGACTTCTTCTCTTGAATACATAAAGTTTCTGTTTCTTTGCCCTTGCAGCCTCCTCATCTTCAGATGCTGAGGAGCTAGCAATTTCAACCCTCTCCTTAGGGCTTGGGGGCCTCTCAGTCTGCACAGCAGGTGCCTTTTCAGTTTCTTGTCTTGCAGGCTCTGCATGAACTTGCACTTGCTCCCCCTCAATTGAAGCATTCTCTACTTCAGCAGCAGCATTGTCCTTGTCAAAATCTTGTTGATCCAGATTTAGAAATAAGTCTTCCATAGTAAACTCTTGTGGTGAATGAGCTGGAGAAATTCTTGGCTCTTCAACCACTGGATCAGATACAACTTCTACTACAACAGATGTGTCTTCTATGACAGCATCTGGGACTTGGCTATCCAGCTGAATTTGCTGATGAACATCAGACAAATCAGTATCTTCCATAGGAAAATCTAAATTATTGAGTTCAGTGATTACCTCTAGGATAATGTTGGTTGCTTGTTCACTTTCCAGTGTAGTGGGTTCATCTACAACTGTAAGCTCTCCCTGGCTTTGATCCTTGTGTATGGGGCTAGCTTGAGGTAGCTCCCCCTGGATCTCAGCATCATCTTGAGGAGCAGGAGATTTTACAGCAGGTCCTTCCTCATTCTCATCTGGTGTGAAGACAACTTGTTCTTCACTGTCTGAGTTGCTAGTGGACTCTTGAGCCACTGGAGCAGTTTTCCTCTTCTTCTTTGGTGGAATTTCTTTCTTAGGAATGATCTTCTCAGGGGTTGGCATCTCCTTAGACAACACCCTGTCCCATCTGGAGAAAATTCTCATATCCATTTTTCTCATGTGGTTGATTTTGCTTCCAGCAGCTTGTTGCATAACCTCTGGTATGACACCAGCAAGGTAAAGACTTAAAATCCTGCCCAGGTTGGGCTTCTTCAGGCTTTCTTTAATCTTCTCATAAACTACCATAGACCAGTCAGTTTGCAGAGAGAAGATTATCCTTGTCATAATACTAAACATATAGGCAGACACTCTGTCATGCCCTCCTGGATTGCTGAGTATGACTTTGCCAACTATCTCAGACAAAAATTTTCCTTGGCTATTCATGCCCTTTCTGTTAAAAACAGAGCCAATCTTCATCTTAGAATCTAGTCCACACCAGGTTAGAGCTTCCCTGGTCTTGGAAGCAGTAACCTCATCTTCCTCTTTAGTTCTGGGCAATTGTAGGATCTTCCTCAGACTCTTTGGGGAAATCTTAACCTTTGCTCCATGAACTCTGGATTTGATCTTGTATCCAGATTCGTCTATCTTAGCTCCATTGAGGAATTCTAGTACCTCTTTCTTCCAGATTTTAGTAGGTTCAGAAACAAGATATTCTAACCCTGAATCGGCTACTAGGATTACGACAGTCTGGATTTCTTGATCAGCATCATCGAAAGCATTGCGCACCAGCTCGTATCCTTCGTTGACGTTATCCTCTAGCTTAGGCGCCAGTAGGGTTTGTAGAATTTGTCTTGAGAGAAGAGAGGTGTCGACACAGAAGTTTGGTCTCGAAACTTTGAAAGCGTGTCGACAAACTAAGACAAAACCCTATTTATACCTTTCTAATTTTGAAGATGAAAAGGCGGGCAGCTAACTTAAATTGTGTCGACACTGGCATTAAGTGTCGACACTGACTTATAATATCTCGACACATATGTGTTGACACAAGTTTAGTCAACAGATTATATGTGTCGACACTTGTTTATGTGTCGACACCACTCAACTCGACGTGTAGTCGAGACTTTACTTAGAAAATTCCGAGTAAAACTTAAGTGTCGACACCACTTTAGATGTGTCGACACCTACTTGACATGTGTCGACACTACTATTCTGAAGTGTCGACACCAACTTCCTAGATGTGTCGACACCTTTTTCCTGAAGTGTCGACACCTACTTTCTGTGTCGACACAGAAATCTTTATGTGTCGACACCTTTTTACTTAGCCATTTCCAATTCTGTAAACTTACTCTAAGTTTATCATTCCTACTTCAATTTTAAACCTATTGAACTTAGCTTCTTCTAGGGGCTTAGTATACATATCAGCTAATTGATTATCAGTTTTCACATATTCCAATAAAATATCTTCTCTTTCTACATGCTCTCTAAGAAAATGATATTTAATTTCAATATATTTTGTTCTACTATGGGATACAGGGTTATTAGCTATTGAAATAGCACTTGTAGAATCACAAAAGAGTGGAGTTCTACTTACCTGAATTCCATAGTCCTGTAGCTGATGCTGTATCCACAGAAGTTGAGCACAGCAACTTCCTGCAGCCACATATTCTAATTCTGCAGTGGAGATAGCCACACTTGTTTGCTTTTTGCTACTCCATGAAATTAGTCTTCCTCCTAGGAATTGACAGGTTCGAGTAGTGCTTTTTTCTATCTTCTTTGCATCTTGCAAAGTCTGTATCTGAATAACCTGTTAGTTCATAATCCCCATTCCTAGGGTACCAGAGGCCTAGATAGGGAGTGCCCTTTAGATATCTCAATATCCTTTTGACTGCTGTCAAATGAGACTCTTTAGGGCAGGCTTGATACCTTGCACAGACACATGTAGCATACATGATATCTGGTCTACTTGCAGTCAAGTATAATAGGGAGCCAACTATCCCTCTATACAAGGTTTCATATACAGGTTTCCCTGCATCATCCATGCTAAGAGACATACTTGACCCCATAGGAGTCTTCATGGTACTGGATGAATCCATACCATACTTCCTTATTAGTTCTAAGGTGAACTTGGACTGGCAAATGGATAAACCATTCTCAGTATGTCTTACTTGGAGACCCAAGAAGAACTTTAGCTCTCCCATACTACTCATCTCAAATTGACTTTGCATTAGTTTTGCAAACTTTTTGCAAAGACTACTTTCATTAGACCCAAATATAATGTCATCTACATATATTTAGACTAGTATAACTTTGCCTCTTGATTCCCTAAGTAATAGAGTCTTATCTATTTTCCCCCTTGAAAACTTGTTCTCAATGAGGAAACTAGATAGGGTTTCATACCAAGCCCTAGGGGCTTGCTTTAACCCATATAAAGCTTTCCTAAGTCTATAGACATGATTAGGTAGAGTTGAATCAACAAAACCCGAGGGCTGTTCCATATAGACTTCCTCTTTAAGATTACCATTTAGAAATGCTGACTTGACATCCATTTGGTAAACTTTGAATCCTTGAAAGGTTGCATAGGCAAGGAACATCCTTATGCCTTCCAGTCTGGCTACTGGAGCAAAGGTTTGATCAAAGTCAATACCTTCTTCCTGCCTATATCCTTTAGCAACCAATCTTGCTTTGTTCTTAATGATGACACCTTGTTCATCCAACTTATTCCTGTAGATCCACTTGGTTCCTATTATATTGTGGTCTTTAGGTTTAGGAACAAGTTCCCAGACCTTTCACCTCTTGAACTGATTTAGCTCTTCTTGCATTGCTTCAGTCCATTGTGGATCTAGAATGGCTTCTTCAAACTTCTTAGGTTCAACTTAGGATAGAAAGCTGGAGTAGATTGTTGTATTCAGGTTTCTGCTCCTTGTTTGTACCCCTTGTCTTGGATCTCCAATAATCTGCTCTACTGGATGATCTCTAAGATGCCTATTGGCTGGAGGCATCCTAACTTCTGGTTGAACCTCTTCAACATCTCCATTATGTTGTACTCCTTGAACTTCATCAGCAATTGGTACATGTAGTTCTCCCCCTGGACAACAGCCACTGTCATCTACTTGCTGTCTTGCAGTAGATTCTTCATCTAGAGTGAGCTTGTCCAGCTTCTTTGTTAAACCCGTGGGGCTGCATACACTACTAGACAACTCATTGTTAATAAGCCTAGTTTCATCAAATACTACATGTACAGTCTCTTCTACAACTTGAGTAGACAAGTTATAGACTCTATAAGCCTTACTATTATTGTTGTACCCAACAAAAATTCCCTCTTGGGACTTGGCAGCAAACTTAGTCAAGTAAGACTTTCCATTGTTAAGTATGAAAAATTTGCAACCAAAGATCCTGAAGTAGGATAGGTTTGGTTTCCTGCCTTTCACAACCTCATAGTGGGTCTTGTTGAGGCCTTTAGTAATGGTAACCCTATTAATAACATGGCATGCAGTATTAACTGCTTCAGCCCAGAAGTATTCTGGTAGTGATGTATCACTTAATAGGGTCCTACCTGCCTCAATCAAGGTTCTATTCTTCCGCTCAGCAATGCCATTTTGCTGAGGTGTTCTTGGTGAAGAAAACTCTTGAAATATTCCAAAGTCTTCACATAGTTTTGCCATACTCTCAGACTGAAATTCAGTACCATGGTCACTTCTAATCTTGACCACTGTACTGTCTAGTTCATTCTGAATTTGCTTGACAAAGCTATAGAAGATATTAGGTGTTTCAGATTTCTGTCTTAAGAAGAACACCCAGGAAAACCTTGAGTAGTCATCTACAACTACAAAGGTATAGACCTTCCTACCTAGGCTGTGAACTGGCATTGGACCAAAGAGATCCATATGCAAGAGGTATAAACACCTCACAACATCCTTGTTTTCTATGCTTCTAAAGGTGGATCTAGTCTGCTTGCCCTTTTGACAGGCTGAGCAAATACCATCTTTAACACACTTAACTTGAGGACCATTCCTCACTAACTCTTTGCTAAAGAGTTTGCTAATAGTCTTGTAATTTAGATGGGCTAGCCTTTTGTTCCATTTGACACAATGAGAGACTGTCTCATCAGCTACAAGACACACTTGAGAACCATTGGTCTCACACATAATGTCTAAGCAGTAGACATTCCTCTTCCTATAACCTATCAAAATGATCTCTTGATCACTTGACCTCTTGCTATGACAACCATTCTTAACAAATGAGATGTCATACCCTACATCACTTAATTGACTTATACTTATTAGGTTGTGTTTCAACCCTTTAACATAAGCCACTTGAGTAATGGTAACTAAGTTACTAGAAATGTTACCAAACCCTTTGATGATTCCTTTTTCAGAACCACCAAATGTTACTTTTGGACCATCTTTGATTGGAATGTAGTCCCTTAGTAGTCCCCTAGTTCCAATCATATGTCTGGAACATCCACTGTCCAAGTACCATATTGGGGCATGGCCACTTGGACTCACCTGCAAAACAGATTAGTGAACCTTAGAACCCAAAGCATTCTTGGGTCCTTGGTACTTGTTAGTTTGCAGCCTGACAAAGCTACCTACTGGTTTTCCAATAGGCAGTTTGCTACTCACTTTGGCACTAGCATTGTGCCAACAATCCATTGCAAAATGGCCAACTTTGCCACAGCACCAACATTCAAACTTATTGTACCTTTGCTTAGGTACTGTCTTTGCTGTCTTATCTACAGCTGACTTGTTTAGTGTTAGGGCTTTGCCCTTGGACTTCGACTTGGACTGCTCAGCCCTTGCAGGTCTAGTAAATCCTAGTCCAGCTTTACCCTTGTGATGAACAAATTCATCAATTATGGGTAACACTGACTTAGGTTTAGAAACCTAGCAATAAGCTCTCTCTCCTTCTGAAGATTAATTTCCAGACTCTTGATTTGATCATTCTTATATGTGATAGTCCCCATTTGAATCACAATTATGTGCTTCAATCTGGCTATCTCATTTAGTTTTTGATCAAATGACTTCTCAAACTTAGTTGCAGCAGCTTTAAGATTAGCAATTTCCTTTGCCTGACTTTTGGCTAGGGACTTGCTCTTCTTGTAAGCTTGCAAAAGAACTTCATATTCATCTATTAGCTGTTGAATATCTTCCTCAGACTCAGATACACTCTCATCACTAGATGATGATGAATCTGATTCTGTACTGGCACAAGAAACTGAACTTAAAGTTGAACTTTGTACCTTATTGTGTCCTGGCTGCTCCAGGATTTTGTCATTTTCAGTCAATGCCATCAGTCCTTGGTACTGACAGTCTTCTTGCTCATATATAGAATCCATAATCTGCATGAATTTTTCTTCTTCTTCTTCAGCAAACAGCCCTATGTATGCCTCAGTATCTGACTCAGTTTCTGAAGAAGAAATATCTGACAGAGTCTTCTCCTTTTTGGCAACAAAAGACTTCTCTTTCTTGCCTTTGAAATGAGTCTTCTTCCTGTCACTAGACTCCTTTCTCTTTTCTGGACAATCTGCAACAACATGGCCTTGTCTATTGCAGTAATAGCACACTATTTTTGAAACAGTTGCCTTTGTTGGGTACATTGGTCAAATGTACCTGATTTGAAGAAGCCTCACCTAACTCAATGATATACATCATAATGTATTTGATGTTTGTTTGAGTTACTTGTGCAGGTTAGGTATTCACTGGACTGAAGCTAAAAGTTTCTAAGTCCATGTGTCGACACCCAGAGGGAAAGTGTCGACACTTGAGAAAGCTTGTGTCGACACCCAGACAAGCAGTGTCGACACTTGGAGTAATTGTGTCGACACCTGAGAAGAAGAGTCGACACCAGACAGAAAGTGTCGACACTTGGAGCTGTGTCGACACTCAGTGAAGAAGAATGCAGAAAAGCTGTGTCGACACTTAGCAGAAGTGTCGACACCTAGAAGAGCTGAGTCTACATCAAAAAGTGTCGACACTTGGAGTTGTGTCGACACTCAGCAAAATTATGCAGAGACTAAGGACAAGTGTCGACACTCAACACAATGTGTCGACACTCAATCAGCAGAGTCAACATATGAAGAATGTGTCGACACTCAGCACAATGTGTCGACACACACTCAAAGGAGTCAACACTTAAAGTATGTGTCGACACTCAGCATAATGTGTCGACACACAACCAGAAGAGTCAACACTTGAAGAAAGTGTCGACACCCAGCACAATGTGTCGACACTTAGTTGAAGGCTCTACACTTGAAGAAAGTGTCGACACAAGGAGCTGTGTCGACACTTAGCAAAGAACAGAAAAGTTTACAAAATATTCTAAGTACAAGTGTCGACACTAAGGGAATGTGTCGACACTCAGCTGAAGAAACAAAATTGAAGACTTGTGTCGACACCAAGAAGCAGTGTCGACACTTGACAGTTTCAACACATGAAGATGTGTCGACACAAAGGAGATGTGTCGACACTTAGAAGAATTCAACAAGTTACAGAAGATCAAGTACTTGTGTCGACACTTAATTTCAGTGTCGACACTTGAAGAAGAATCTGTGTCGAGACATACAAGAAGTTGTGTCGACACCTTGTAGACTTGTGTCGACACTTACACAACATGTGTCGACACTTGGTCTATAAGTGTCGACACTTAAGAACAGAAAGTCTCGACACTATCTGACAGTTAGAGAATTTCAAGAATTGACTGGATGACATGACAGCTGCCGTTCCAGCCGGTTTACAGCACTTGTCAGAGATGTCAGAAGTCAGTTATGAACCGGACCAGCCGGTTACCATGAAGAAGGCCTATAAATAGGCACAGACTGTTTACAGAAAGGAAGTTGATAAGGTGTTAATAAGAAGTTGAAAAGAAGTATTGTTAAGAAGATTAAGTTCTGACCCAGTGCAGAACAATCTAAGAGATTTATTCAAGGGGTTGCTGATCAAGTTATCCAAGTGATACAAATCAAGAAGATCTTGTTGTCCAACAGCAGATCTAAGAAGTTGGAGAGAGAGAGCTCCAATCAAGAATTCAGTCTTTGGAACTAAGGCTGAGAAGAAGGATTCAGAATCATCTGGATCTCAAGAAGCAGAGGTCAAGGATCAACTGCAGAGGATTCAGACTAATTCAGTTCTACTCAAGAAGCTTTGAAGGAAGCTAAGTCAGTTTGGATCTAGCTGAGTTCTTCCAAGAACTCTTCAAGAAACTCTCAACTCCTCTCTTATTTTCTGAGTTGTAGAGTTAGTTATTGTAATTCAATTTTAACTTGTAGGATCCATTGGATCTGAGTGAATTGTAAGCCTATATTATAAAGGCTGAGGGTAGGGCTTGGTTGCCTGAGTGTAGGAGTTGAAGAACTCTGAGTGTAGGCCTTAATTGGCTGAGTGTAGGCCTTGATTGGCTGAGTGTAGGCCTGGGTGGCTGAGTGTAGGCCTTGGTGGCTGAGTGTAAGGCTTTGGGCCTGAGGTGTAGGAACCTAGTTGGGTTCTGAGATAGTGGAGAAGTTTGGCCGAATCTAGTACACTGCTAGATAGGCGAAGGGGGAAAGTGGATGTACCCAAAGATTGGGGAACCACTATAAATTTGTGTGTCTGCTGTGCTGTGCTGTGCTGTGGATTAGCAGTTTATATTTTGTTATTGTTGTTAGCTGTAGAAATCTGTGAGATAACTGTTTTGCTGCCAACAAAGTTTCAAAAAGGTTTAGGTCACCTATTCACCCCCCCCTCTAGGTGTTTAGGTACCATATCTTTCAAGTGGTATCAGAAGGAGGTTCCTCAAAAAGGACTAACTGTCTGAGGAGATCCAGTTTGGCAGATTTAGTGTAAGTCAGAACACAGTTTCAAGAAAATCAAGAAACATGGGTTCTTTAGAGAATCACAAGGAATTGGGTTCAATGAAACTGCCCATATGCAGAAAAGAGATCTTTCGGATCTGGAAAGAAAGGGTTAGGCTATTTATGGAGGCCTGTGACCCTAGAATCTACATCACAGTCAAAGAGGGGCCATATGTGCCCATGAAGGTTTCAGTTTTGGATGCTACACAGAGAACTCCAAAGGATTTCTCTGAGATGACTAAGGATGAAATTGTCCTAGACACTATGGACAAGAGGGCACAAAACATAATAGTGAGTGCCATTGATGATGCCACTTTTCAGAACTTAATTCACTGTAAAATAGCAAAAGAGATGTGGGATACTCTCATTGTCTATATGGAAGGTTCTGAAGAAGTTAGGCAAGATAGGAAGTCCTTGCTTAATCAAGAGTATGAGAGCTTTAGGCAAGGAAGAGGAGATAGCATCACTGAATGCTACAAGAAGTTCTATAGAATTGTTAATGAACTCATGTCCTATGGAAGAGAGTTCACTAACTATGAATTGAATGATAAGTTCTTAAGGTCCCTAACCAAAGATTGGGACACCAAGATCTGTGCCATCATAGAAATGGCAAAGTTGGGAGAAATTCCTCCTCCCACACTGTTTGGCAAGTTGTTGTCTTATGAGATGCAGCTGTCAGTGAGAAAAGAGGAGGAAAAATCAACAAGGACTGAGCACAGGGAAAGGACTGTTGCCTTCAAGTCAGAAGTACCTAGAAAGGGCAGGACTAAGTCATCAACTCCTCCTCCAGAGGTAGTTGAATCAGAATCTGATGAGTCTGTTAGCACAAAGTCTACAAGCAGTGAAAGTGATGAAGACTTTGCTGCATTCACCAGACATTTTCAGAAATTCCTGAAGAAGAAACAGTGGAGGTCCAGACCTTCATTTTCCAAAGGGAAAGAAGTCCAGTATCAGGAGAAGAAGCCTTCAAAGAAGGACAAGAAAAAGACAAAGACTAGCAAGGCAACTGGGTCTAAGATAGTGTGTTACTGCTGCAATAGACAGGGTCATGTTATTGCAGATTGTCCTGAGAGAAGAAAAGAATCCAGTGACAAAAAGAAGACTCACTTCAAAGGAAAGAAGGAGAAGTCCTTTGTTGCAAAGAATGAGAAGACTCTTTCAGACATTTCTTCTTCAGACACTGAGACAGATGCTGAAGCCTACATAGGGCTATTTGTTGAAGAAGAAGAAGAGTTTATGCAGATCATGGAATCAATCTATGAACAAGAAGAGTGTCAGTGCCAAGGACTGATGGCATTGACTGAAAGTACCAAAATCCTGGAGCAGCCAGGACCTAGTCAGGTACAAAGTCCAACTCAAAGTTCAGATTCCAGTTCTAGTTCAGAGTCAGATTCATCTTCATCAAGTGATGGAAGTGCTTCTGAATCTGAGGGAGATATTCATCAGCTCTTAGATGAATATAAAGTACTGTTGCAAGCCTATAAGAAAAGCAAGACCCTAGCCAAAAGTCAGGCAAAGGAGATTGCTGATCTCAAGGCAGCTGCAACAGATTTTGAGAAGAAATTTGATCAAAAGCTCAATGAGGTAGCCAGGCTGAAACACATTACTGTGATTCAGATGGGAACTATCACCTATAAAAATGATCAAATTAAGAGACTGGAGATCAATCTTCAGAAGGAAAGAGAGCTAGTTGCTAGGTTTTCAAAACCTAAATCAGTGCTACCCTTGATTGATGAATTTGTTCATCATAAAGGAAAGGCTGGATTGGGTTTTATTAAACCAGCTAGGACTGTTCAGGATCAGTCCAAGTCCAAGGGCAAAGCCCCAACATTCAATAAGCCTGCTGTAGTCAAGACAGCCAAGTCTGTACCTAAGCAAAGGTACAACAAGTTTGAATGCTGGTGCTGTGGCAAAGTTGGCCACTTTGCCTTGGACTGTTGGCACAATGCAAGTGCCAATGGGAGTAGCAAGCTACCTGGTGGAAAGCCAGTAGGTAGTTGTGTTAAGTTGCAAACTAACAGTTACCAAGGACCCAAGAAACTATTGGGTTCTAAGGTTCATTAATTTGTTTTGCAGGTGAATCCAAGTGGCCATACCCCAACATGGTACTTGGACAGTGGATGTTCCAGACACATGACTGGAACTAAGGGACTACTGAAGGATTTCATTCCAATCAAAAATGGTCCAAAGGTGACCTTTGGTGGTTCTGAAAAAGGAATCATCAAAGGGTTTGGTAACATTTCCTCAAACTTAGTTACCATTACTCATGTGGCTTATGTTAAAGGGTTGAAACACAACCTTATAAGTATAAGTCAATTAAGTGATGTAGGGTATGACATCTCATTTGTTAAAGATGGTTGTCATATCAAGAGGTCAAGTGATCAAGAGATCATTTTGACAGGTTATAGGAAGAGAAATGTCTATTGTCTAGACATTATGGTTGAGAACAATAGTTCTCCAGTTTGTCTTGTAGCTGATGAGACAGTCTCTCAATGTGTCAAATGGCACAAGAGGCTTGCCCATCTTAATTACAAGACTATTAGCAAACTCTTTAGCAAAGAGTTAGTGAGTAATGGTCCTCAAGTTAAGTGTGTTAAAGATGGCATTTGCTCAGCTTGTCAAAAGGGCAAGCAGACTAAATCCACCTTTAGGAGCATTGAAAACAAAGATGCTGTGAGGTGCTTATACCTCTTGCATATGGATCTCTTTGGTCCAATGCCAGTTCACAGCTTAGGTAGGAAGGTCTACACCTTTGTAGTTGTAGATGACTACTCAAGGTTTTCCTGGGTGTTCTTCTTAAGACAGAAATCTGAAACACCTAGTGTTTTCCATAACTTTGTCAAGCAAATACAGAATGAACTAAACAGTACAGTGGTCAAAATTAGAAGTGACCATGGCACTGAATTTCAGTCTGATAGCATGACAAGACTATGTGAAGACTTTGGGATATTTCAAGAATTTTCTTCACCTAGAACACCTCGGCAAAATGGCATTGCTGAAAGGAAGAATAGGACCTTGATAGAGGCTGGTAGGACCCTACTAAGTGATTCATCACTGCCAGAGTATTTCTGGGCTGAAGCAGTTAACACTGCATGCCATGTGATAAATAGGGCTACCATCACTAAAAGGTTAAATAAGACGCCCTATGAAGTTGTGAAAGGCAAGAAACCAAACCTAACCTATTTCAGGATTTTTGGTTGCAAATGCTTCATAATTAACAATGGGAAGTCTTACTTAACTAAGTTTGCTGCCAAGTCCCAAGAGGGAGTGTTTGTTGGGTACAGCAATAATAGTAAGGCTTATAGAGTCTACAACTTGACTACACAAGTTGTAGAGGATACTGTGCATGTAGTTTTTGATGAGACAAAACTTATTAACAATGTGTTGTCTAGCAATGTATGCAGCCCCACAGGTCTTACTAAGAAGATGGACAAGCTAACCATAGAAGATGTACCTGCTGCAAGACAGCAAGTAGAAGAAGATGGCTTATGTCCAGGGGGAGAACTACATGTACCAGGAGCTGAAGAAGTACAAGGAACTCAGCATGATGAAGATGGTGTAGAAGTACAACCAGAAGTAAGGATGCCTCTAGCCAACAGGCATCTAAGAGATCATCCAGTAGAGCTGATTATTGGAGATCCAAGACAAGGTGTTCAGACAAGGAGCAGAAATCAGAATGCTGCAGTATATTCTAGTTTTCTGTCTCAAATAGAACCAAAGAAATTTGAAGAAGCTATACAAGATCCACAGTGGACTGAAGCTATGCAAGAAGAACTTAATCAGTTCAAAAGGTGCAAGGTTTGGGAGCTGGTTCCAAAGCCTAAAGACCACAATGTTATAGGAACTAAGTGGATCTACAGAAATAAGTTAGATGAACAAGGGGTCATCATTAAGAATAAAGCAAGACTGGTTGCAAAAGGATATAGGCAAGAAGAAGGTATTGATTTTGATCAAACCTTTGCCCCAGTAGCCAGACTGGAGGCCATAAGGATGTTCTTGGCCTATGCAACCTATCAAGGATTCAAGGTTTACCAGATGGATGTCAAGTCAGCATTCTTAAATGGTAATCTTAAGTAAGAAGTCTATGTGGAGCAGCCATCAGGTTTTGTTGATCCAACTCAACCTCATTATTTCTATAGACTTAGGAAAGCATTATATGGGTTAAAACAAGCTCCTAGAGCTTGGTATGAGACCCTATCTAGTTTCCTCATTGAGAACAAGTTCTCAAGGGGGAAAATAGATAAGACTCTATTCCTTAGGGAATCTAGAAGCAAAGTAATACTTGTCCAAATATATGTAGATGACATTATATTTGGGTCTACTGAAAGTAGCCTTTGCAAAAAGTTTGCAAAGCTTTTGCAAAGTCAGTTTGAGATGAGTAGTATGGGAGAACTGAAGTTTTTCTTGGGTCTCCAAGTTAAACAGACTGAAAGTGGTCTATCCATATGTCAGTCCAAGTTCACCCTAGAACTCATAAGGAAGTATGGTATGGATTCATCCAGTACCATGAAGACTCCTATGTGGTCAAGTATGTCTCTTAGCAAGGATGATGCAGGGAAACCTGTAGATGAAACCTTGTATAGAGGGATAGTTGGCTCCCTTTTATACTTGACTGCTAGTAGACCTGACATCATGTATGCTACATGTGTTTGTGCCAGGTATCAAGCCTGCCGTAAAGAGTCTCATTTGACTGCAGTCAAAAGGATTTTGAGATATCTAAAGGGCACACCTTATCTAGGCCTCTGGTACCCTAGGAATGAAGATTTTGATCTAACAGGCTATTCAGATGCAGACTTTGCAGGATGCAAAGAAGATAGAAAGAGCACTACTGGATCCTGTCAATTCCTAGGTGGAAGACTCATTTCATGGAGTAGTAAGAAGCAAACCAGTGTGGCTATCTCCACAGCTGAGTCAGAATATGTAGCTGCAGGAAGTTGCTGTGCTCAACTTCTGTGGATTCAACATCAGCTAGAAGACTATGGATTTCAGGTAAGTAGAACTCCACTTTTCTGTGATTCTACAAGTGCTATTTCAATAGCTAATAATCCTATATCACATAGTAGAACTAAACATATTGAGATTAAATATCACTTTCTTAGGGAGCATGTAGAAAGAAATGATATTGCACTTGAATATGTTAAAACTGATAATCAGATAGCTGATATGTTTACTAAGCCCTTAGAAGAAGCTAAGTTCAATAGGTTCAAAATTGAACTAGGTATGATAAACTTAGACTAAGTTTACAGAACTAAAAATTGGCTAAGTAAAAAGGTGTCGACACATAGACAAGTCTATGTCGACACAGAATAGTAAGTGTCGACACTTCAGGAAAATGGTGTCGACACATCTAGGAAGTTGGTGTCGACACTTCAGAATGTTAGTGTCGACACATGTCGAGTTGGTGTCGACACATCCAATGAGGTGTCGACACTTAAGTTTTACTCAGAATTTTCTAAGTAACGTCTCGACTACATGTCGAGTAGTGTGGTGTCGACACATAACCAAGTGTCGACACATAAAATCTGTTGACTAAACTTGTGTCGACACATGAGTGTCGAGACATTATAAGTCAGTGTCGACACTTATTGCCAGTGTCGACACATCTTTAGTAATCCATCCCGCCTGTTCGTCTTCAAACCAGAAAGGTATAAATAGGATTCTGTCTTTGTGTGTCGACACGCTTTCAGAGTTTCGAGACCAAACTACTGTGTCGACATTTCTCTTTTCTAAAGACTAATTCTACAAACCCTAATGGCTCCCAAGCTCGAGGAGAATGTCAATGAAGGCTATGAACTGGTTCGTGGCGCGTTCGACGATGGCGATCAAGAAATCAAATCGGTGGTAACCCTAGTCACCGATTCTGGATTGGAGTACTTGGTTTCAGAACCAACCAAAATATGGAAGAAGGAAGTTCTTGAATTCCTTACTGAAGCTTCTGTAGATGACTCAGGTTACAGAATCAAATCAAGAGTGCATGGAACCAAGGTCAAGATTTCACCCAAAACTCTGAGAAAGGTACTTCAGCTACCTAAAATTCAAGCAGAAGAGGAAGTGACTACATCTAAGACCAGGGAAGCACTTACCTGGTGTGGTCTAGATCCTAAGATGAAGATAGGATCTGTATTCAACAGGAAAGGAATGAATAACCAAGGAAAATTCCTGTCTGAAATTGTGGGGAAAGTTATACTCAGCAAGACTGGAGGGCATGACAGGGTGTCTGCCTCCATGTTTGAAATTATGACTAGAATCATCTTCAACCTAAAAACAGATTGGTCAATGGTTGTGTATGAGAAAATTAAAGAAAGTCTGAAGAAGCCCAATCTGGGCAGAATACTTAGTCTCTACCTGCCTGGTACAATACCAGAGGTAATGAGCAATGCTGCTGGTAGCAAGATCAACCATATGAGAAGGATGGATATGAGGATATTTTCCAGGTGGGAAAGAGTACTATCTAAGGAAATACCTACCCCAGAGAAGCAAGTTTCTAAGAAAGATTCACCTCCAAAGAAGAAGAGGAAGATAGCTCCTGTGACACAGGAGTCCTCCAGCAGTTCAGGAAGTGAAGAACAAGTTGTTTTCACTCCTGATAGTCAAGAGGAAGTGGCTACAGAGAAGTCTCCTGCTCCTCAAGAGACAGCTGAAATCCAGGGGGAGCTGCCTCCAGCTAGCCCCAAGTATAAGGATCCAAGCCAGGGGGAGCTTCCAGCAGTAGAAGAACCCTCTACTCTGGACAGTGAGCAAGCCACAATCATTATCCAAGAGGTACTTACTGACCTCAATACTTTAGATTTTTCTGTAATAGATTCTGATTTATCTGATGTCCATCAGCAAACTCAGCAAGCAAATCAAGAACCAGATGTTGTTCTCCAAGACACATCAGTTATCCTAGAAGTGGTTCCTGATAAAGTAGTTGATGAACCCAGTACTTCTCCTGCACAGTCACAAGTAGAATTTACCATGGAAGATCTATTTCTAAATCTAGATCAAGAGGACTTTGACATGGATAAAGTTGCTGCTGCTGAAGAGAAGGGTGCTGCTGCTGAGGGGGAGCAACTGCAAGTTCAGGAAGAGCCTGGAAGGCAAGCAAGTGAGAAAGCACTAGAGGTGCAAGCTGACAAACCATCAAGCCCTAAGGACAGGGTTGATATCGCCAGTACTTCAGAGTCTGAGGAAGATGAGGCTGAACAAGCTAAAAAGAAGAAACTCTATGTCTTCAAGAGGAGAAGTCAGAGTTACAAGAAAGCCTTGCAATCCATTGCCCCACAGCCCATAGTTCAGCAAGCTCCAACTGCTGACTATAGTGCTTTACTGATTGCACCCAGATCAAGCTGGATGAGCAAAGGAAGGCTATAGAGACTTATGTTGATGAAGGGCACAAGACCCTACAATTTGATCTGGCACAGGAAATCAAGTCAATAAGGTTTGAAATGAACCTTAATAAAAAGGAGATGACTGACTGCTTCCACAAGGGTGGGAATGCAGTAGTCTATTTGGCTACTCACCAGGAGAAGATCAAGACTCAAGTAGATGATATAGCATTGAAACAAGGCTATGTGCTGGAAAATCAATTAAGGATGAATGATAATTTGACTGCATCCCACAATGCTATAGTCACTGAACTGAAGAATAAGACTGCTGAACCTTCAACATCATCTGCTGCAGTTAAGGCTGAATTTGATAAAGTATTTCAAGAAGAAATTGCTGCTGTCAAGACTGCAATCAAGGATTCACAGAAGGTCATTTCTGAACAGCTTACAAAGCTTAGACCTTATTTTAAAGATGGGATCAGGTATTTGGACAGTCAGATCAGATTCCAAAAGGATGATGTCAGAGACCATGTTGCACAAGAAGTCATAAAGGGGGAGAGGGTGTTAGTCAAAGCTAGCTCTGACCATGCCAAATGGATATCTAACTCCATCAGAGCTACACTGGGCTATCCTCCCCTGTGTGATGATGATAATGTTGCTGAATCAGGAATTCAAAGTGCATATCTTGGAGGTGAGCAACATGAAGTAGCTCAGGTGATCTATCCACCTCCAGATTTTGACATGGTTCATGCAGAAGTCAGCACAATGTATAGTCCAACTACTGGAAAGTCTAATGTTGTTCTGGAAAAGGTTGTTCAACCTGTTACAGCAGCTATGCAAGAGGCTTTAGACAAAGAAGAAGAGACAAGGCTGTCAAAGAGGAGGTTTAGGGAACAAGCAGAACAAAAGCCAGATTTTGAACAATGGAGCCCTACCTCTAGGAACATAATTCTAACTACCTGGAAAGCAGCCAAGGACAATGCTCATGAAAGGAACAAATGGTTCTCAGAAGCAGAATGGAGGAAGCATGAGATTAGGCAGGAAGCCATTGTCCAGTATAGAAGGAAGGCTAAGTTAGGAAAGCTACCTCCTACAGCTGTGGAGCCTAGCAAGTACTTTCCTAAGCCCTATCATTACTTTGAGAGGCAAAAGATCAAGGCTGATAAGCTCGATCTCAAAGGAAAGAAGACTGCTGATACTGAGCCTGTTGCTGCTGCTGCTGTAAAGGCCAAAGTACAAGCTGGGAAAGGAATAGTTATAAAAGAACCTGATCAGAACTAGACTAAGATTAGACTAAGAAACATTGTTGTAATCTTTTACATATGAAATATTTTTGTAAAACAATGGAAATGTATTAAAACAATATTAGAACAATTTTTGATAAATATATCTCATGATTGTTCAGAAGCATGTGTCTATTTCTTGTTTGTTCTGCAATGTTTAATGAGTATACATGTGTGCTTTATTACATGTTTAAGTTTACCCTGTTGACATATACCTGCTTTACATCATTTTCTAATTTTTAATTATGAGTGGTGTATATCATTGACTAAGGGTTATGACTTCTCCAAATAGGGGGAGATTGTTGGGTACATTGGTCAAATGTACCTGATTTGAAGAAGCCTCACCTAACTCAATGATATACATCATAATGTATTTGATGTTTGTTTGAGTTACTTGTGCAGGTTAGGTATTCACTGGACTGAAGCTAAAAGTTTCTAAGTCCATGTGTCGACACCCAGAGGGAAAGTGTCGACACTTGAGAAAGCTTGTGTCGACACCCAGACAAGCAGTGTCGACACTTGGAGTAATTGTGTCGACACCTGAGAAGAAGAGTCGACACCAGACAGAAAGTGTCGACACTTGGAGCTGTGTCGACACTCAGTGAAGAAGAATGCAGAAAAGCTGTGTCGACACTTAGCAGAAGTGTCGACACCTAGAAGAGCTGAGTCTACATCAAAAAGTGTCGACACTTGGAGTTGTGTCGACACTCAGCAAAATTCTGCAGAGACTAAGGACAAGTGTCGACACTCAACATAATGTGTCGACACTCAATCAGCAGAGTCAACATATGAAGAATGTGTCGACACTCAGCACAATGTGTCGACACACACTCAAAGGAGTCAACACTTGAAGTATGTGTCGACAATCAGCACAATGTGTCGACACACAACCAGAAGAGTCAACACTTGAAGAAAGTGTCGACACCCAGCACAATGTGTCGACACTTAGTTGAAGGCTCTACACTTGAAGAAAGTGTCGACACAAGGAGCTGTGTCGACACTTAGCAAAGAACAGAAAAGTTTACAAAATATTCTAAGTACAAGTGTCGACACTAAGGGAATGTGTCGACACTCAGCTGAAGAAACAAAATTGAAGACTTGTGTCGACACCAAGAAGCAGTGTCGACACTTGACAGTTTCAACACATGAAGATGTGTCGACACAAAGGAGATGTGTCGACACTTAGAAGAATTCAACAAGTTACAGAAGATCAAGTACTTGTGTCGACACTTAATTTCAGTGTCGACACTTGAAGAAGAATCTGTGTCGAGACATACAAGGAGTTGTGTCGACACCTTGTAGACTTGTGTCGACACTTACACAACATGTGTCGACACTTGGTCTATAAGTGTCGATACTTAAGAACAGAAAGTCTCGACACTATCTGACAGTTAGAGAATTTCAAGAATTGACTGGATGACATGACAGCTGCCGTTCCAGCCGGTTTACAGCACTTGTCAGAGATGTCAGAAGTCAGTTATGAACCGGACCAGCCGGTTACCATGAAGAAGGCCTATAAATAGGCACAGACTGTTTACAGAAAGGAAGTTGATAAGGTGTTAATAAGAAGTTGAAAAGAAGTATTGTTAAGAAGATTAAGTTCTGACCCAGTGCAGAACAATCTAAGAGATTTATTCAAGGGGTTGCTGATCAAGTTATCCAAGTGATACAAATCAAGAAGATCTTGCTGTCCAACAGCAGATCTAAGAAGTTGGAGAGAGAGAGAGCTCCAATCAAGAATTCAGTCTTTGGAACTAAGGCTGAGAAGAAGGATTCAGAATCATCTGGATCTCAAGAAGCAGAGGTCAAGGATCAACTGCAGAGGATTCAGACTAATTCAGTTCTACTCAAGAAGCTTTGAAGGAAGCTAAGTCAGTTTGGATCTAGCTGAGTTCTTCCAAGAACTCTTCAAGAAACTCTCAACTCCTCTCTTATTTTCTGAGTTGTAGAGTTAGTTATTGTAATTCAATTTTAACTTGTAGGATCCATTGGATCTGAGTGAATTGTAAGCCTATATTATAAAGGCTGAGGGTAGGGCTTGGTTGCCTGAGTGTAGGAGTTGAAGAACTCTGAGTGTAGGCCTTAATTAGGCTGAGTGTAGGCCTTGATTGGCTGAGTGTAGGCCTGGGTGGCTGAGTGTAGGCCTTGGTGGCTGAGTGTAAGGCTTTGGGCCTGAGGTGTAGGAACCTAGTTGGGTTCTGAGATAGTGGAGAAGTTTGGCCGAATCTAGTACACTGCTAGATAGGCGAAGGGGGAAAGTGGATGTACCCAAAGATTGGGGAACCACTATAAATTTGTGTGTCTGCTGTGCTGTGCTGTGCTGTGGATTAGCAGTTTATATTTTGTTATTGCTGTTAGCTGTAGAAATCTGTGAGATAACTGTTTTGCTGCCAACAAAGTTTCAAAAAGGTTTAGGTCACCTATTCACCCCCCCTCTAGGTGTTTAGGTACCATATCTTTCAGCCTTGCTAGATTTAGTCCTCTTCCTGTCCTTCTTTGAAGCCTTTTTATTCTGATATAAGTCTTCTTTTCCCTGTGAAGTAGAAGGCCTTGACCTCCACTGTTTCTTCTTCAAGAACTTCTGAAAATGTCTAGTGAAGGCAGCACTGTCTTCATCACTTTCACTGCTTTCAGACTTTGTGCTGACAGACTCATCTGACTCTGATTCAGCAACCTTTGGAGGTGGAGTTGGTGACTTACCTCTGTACTTTCTGCGGGCTTCTATCTTGAAAGCTATTGTTCTTTCCTTATGTTCATTTCTTGTTGATTTCTCCTCCTCTTTCCACACTGTAAACTGCATTTCATAAGACAACAATTTGCCAAACAGTGTAGGTGGAGGAATTTCTCCCAACTTAGCCATTTCTCTAATGGCATAGATCTTGGTGTCCTAATCTTCAGTTAGCGACCTTAGAAACTTGTCATTTAGTTCATAATTACTGAACTCTCTTCCATAAGACATGAGTTCATTCACTATCCTATAGAACTTCTTGTAGCACTCAGTTATGCTATCACCCTTTCCTTGTCTAAAACTTTCATACTCTTGATTTAGCAAGGATTTTCTGTCTTGCCTTACTTCTTCAGAACCCTCCATATACACAATAAGAGTATCCCACATCTCTTTGGCTGTCTTACAGTGTATTAGATTCTGAAAAGTTGCATCATCTATGGCACTCAATATAATATTTTGAGCCCTTTTGTCCATGGTGTCTAGGACAATCTCATCCTTTGTCATTTTAGAGAAATCCTTTGGTGTTCTCTGATTTGCATCTAGAACTGATATCTTCAGGGGCACATATGGCCCTTCCTTTATTGTGATGTAAATCCTAGGGTCTGAGGCTTCCATAAACAGCCTCACCCTTTCTTTCCAGATCCCAAATATCTCTTTCCTACATATAGGTAATTTCATGGATCCCAATTCCTTGTGATTCTCAGAGGAACCCATGGTTCTTGATTTTCTTGAATCTGTAATTTGACTTAGACTGAATCTGCCAACAGAATCTCCTCAGACTGTTAGTCCTTTTTGAGGAACCTCCCTCTGATACCACTTGAAAGATATAGTACCTAAACACCTAGAGGGGGGGGGGGGGTGAATAGGTGACCAAATTCCTTTTAAACTTAAATGGCAGCAAACAGTTTTTAACACAGAATCTAATCTACTTTTGCACAGCAACCACACAGCATTCACGGCAAATCACAACACATAGAAGACACTCAGTTTTATAGTGGTTCCCCAAGGTTTGGGTACATCCACTTTCCCCCTTTGCCTATCTAGCAGTGTACTAGATTCGGCCAAACTTCTCCACTATCTCAGAACCCAAACTGGTTCCTACACCTCATGCCCAAGGCCCTACAACTCAGCTTTTCCACAAAGCCTACACTCATCCACAAAGGCCTACACTCAGCCACCCAGGCCTACACTCAGAGATTTCAATCTCCTACACTCAGGCTCTCAAGCCCTACACTCAGCCTTTATAATTACAGGCTTACAAAAACTCAGATCCAAAGGATCCTACAAGATAAAAATGATTATACAATTGTTAACTCAGCAACCCAAAGATAAGAGAGGGGAGTTGTGAGTTTATTGATGAGTTCTTGGAAGAACTCAGCTGAAATCAATATGACTTAGCTTTCTTCAAAGCTTCTTGAAAGTAGAACTCAATGAGATTGACTCCTTCTGCAGTTGATCCTTGATCTCTGATGATTTTTCTTGCTAACAAGTAATAATTCAATGTGATTTCATTCTACATTCTAATACAATTATGTAGATGGACTTAACTAGATTGAATTAGCATTCAGGCAAGCGCACCTATCAATCGTAATATATGAGAAATCTACATCTCGTGTCGTATTCCACAGGGTCGTTTCAAATATTCGTACTCACCCTCCCTTTATTTTCATACCTCTAAACAAAAGTGATATTTAAACTACATTAACCTAACTATGACCAATTAGATAATTCGGTATTGGAGAAATAAAAATGATAGAACATGAAGCTTTTAAATAATTACATGAACAATTTCATTTACTAGTTTAATTCTAAGCAATCATTACATGAAAATACTGTTAAATTTGTGCAATGTAAAAGGTTAATTTTTCATCAAAATTCTCTCTCGAGCAATTCCAAATCTAAACTTAAGATAGTAAATTTTCTCTCGAACAATTCACAGCACTCAAGTTCGCATTAAGCAAAATACCTTTATTATTACATAAATTCATGGATTTTATTTCTAAATTAACATGAATCCTTTTATCCGTGTTCTAATTTTCCAAACAGAATATCTCTCGATCATAGAGTTTGAAATACAAAGGGAATTATCATCACAATATGAACATACCAAAAGCATTGCAAATAACCAATTTCTCAATCTAGCCAATTGCAAATTCTGTAAAACAAATAAGTAATTCAAAAGGGATGATTAAACTCTTTGTTGATTGCATAAACACAAATAAAATACTACAAATATAACATAAACAAGGTGATACATGATTACTAGAATGTTCAAAGAAAAGTTCATGCAAATTAAAACATAAATTGAAGATGGATCATCAAGAGGAAGGAAGGATTCAAAGGGTTAATGATTAAATAAAAATTACATAAGAAATACCCTTCAATCCTCCTTGTCTTGGATGCTCCTCTTCGGCCTCCAGCAGTTCTCCAATGCAGAAATGATCCAAAAGTTCTAAATAAATTTTTCTACAGGAAATTTATAGTTCCCTTGCAAACAGGTCGGACACGGGGTCGCATACGGCCGTGTGGCAGGCCGTGTGGACGGTTCCTAAGCGGTTCCTGGGCGGTTCCCCACGAGAAGGCGTGTCTGGTCGTGGGCCGTGTCAGATGACACGGGTATGGACACGGCCGTGTGGTCGGCCGTGTTCCCCAGACACGGGTTGGTCGGCAGCCGTGTGCAAAGATGACACGGGTATGCACACGGGCGTGTGCCATACTGTGTGGGTTCCAGCGTCTGCGCCAAATTCTTCAGCTCCAGGTGCATAGGACACGGGTGGACACACGGCCGTGTGTCTGGCCGTGTGCACCAAATTTTTGTCCTATCATCAGCCATGTAGACTCCGTGAACTCCTCTGTTTGCTCCGAAACTTTTAGGTCCATTGGTTGGCATTACCTGCAATAGAAAAATGATAGACTCAGTAAATGGTTTATTATAAGAACTGACAAGGACTTCTAAATACGCTCTTCTATCTATGATACGACAATTTCTTTGATATTATCATGAAATCAACACCAAAAGGGGCAGGAAATGGTAGACATGATTACAATTATGATAGTAAAAAGCCTATCATAATCGTACTCATCAAATACCCCCAGACTTAGATGTTTGCTTGTCCCTAAGCAAACTAATTCAAACACCTGGGTTACCATTAAATAATTTTGCCTCCACACACTGGTTGCTATGAATTTAAGAGAACTTTGGTGATGTAATCGCATAGGAAATAATTTAGCAGACTTTTCTAAATATAAATTTATCTTAAAATTCCTCTAGTATATCATTTTAACTATCTTTCACTCGCTTTTAGAAATAAAAGTATAGTCATCTTTAACAAATATGAGGAGAAAATAACAATCTCTATAAAATACGTATTAGCATTTCAAAACTTATAAGTACTCTTACTGATAATCATGAGCTTACCCTTTTTACACCCTCATCACAGCATAATTTAGAATTAGTAAGGTTGGATCCTTAGGACTTGAATTTTGGTGTAGCCTTTTTGGCTTAGGATAGAAGATTAAAGGTGAGGTAATCAAGGATAATTTTGATGAATTTTTCACACCTAAATCTTGATTGAGCCTTATGTTGGAAAATACCTTTACATATTTCAATTTTATATAAACACCCCCAGACTTTGCAATTTGTATATTTCCCACATTTTGAAGGGCACTCTATTTTTTATATACATTTTTTTTTAACCAAGGGACCATAGTAGGGATCATTCCAAGTGGGTGCAAGTATACACGCACTCAGGCCACATATCACTATGTCTTTTTTTTTGGGTTCAAAGTAGGGATCATTCCAAGTGGGTGCAAGGATACACGCACTCAGGCCACATATCACAATGAACAAATCATTCCAAGCAGGCATCAATGATAGGTGTGCTAATAGGTAGGAATTTGGCCTTGGTGAATTTTAATAGTAGAGTATCAAAAGGATGGGGATTAGGTTCAAATGGGGTGTGCAAGGGTATCATGTTAAAGGTGTTGGGATAACAAGGCTCAAGCTATCCAATAGGAGGCCTAAGTCATTTCCGCCCTTACTAATTAACCTATGTAATGTTTTGAGGAATGCTAGAGGGTGGGTCCTAGACATCAATATGGAGTAATTTTTAATTTTAAAGCCCTAATACAAAATTATAAAAATGTTACACTCATCAACTCGCTTTATTATAGATAAATATATTTTCTAAAATAGAGTGTTGGATAGTTACTAATATAGAGGAGTAATCTTAAAATTAAATTATATAGAGAAAATTAAGCTAAAAAAATTTCTATGCTTAATTACGAAATCAACAAAGTTGAATACTCTATAAGTCTACATCAATTCATTTTAATCAATGTGCGAAGGTGAATTAAATGTTTATAATCCCAAATGAAAGAAAAATGAGAGCTTAAAAGGTCAAACAAAAATTTGTAAAAGGGGGGTATAACAACTTGCGTATTATGATAGGCAGATTAGAATTAATTGTAACCACATGAATAATCATTCTACCCCCAGACTTAAATTTTGCAATGTCCTCAGTGCAAATTAAAAAGCGAACATAGAGTAATTTCATGATGATAAAAAAAACTGCTATCATGATAAGTAGAAGAGCACAGTACAGAAACAGGAGCTGTAGTAGAATGCACTGATATATAATAGTCGACAGAACAGAATACACTGATATATAAAAAAAATTTTACAAGATACGATACATGAAGATAGCACTACAACGATACATATCAGAAGTACTCATGGTGGCCTGTCAAATCATCCGGGAAGGAAGGCGGTGCTGGAGCTGGCGGCTGGCGAGGGGCGATCCCAAGGTGGTCTCTAATCTGTGTGAGGAGATCCTTAATTTCCTGATGTTCCTCCTTAATTTCCTGAAAGCGTGGCGAGAGCTCGGCGTCGAAGAACTGTCTAAACTCGCGCGAGTATCGTGACTGAGGTGGAGGAGGTGCAGTAGACGACTCGCCATGAGCGTAGGTGGAACGGGGTGGAGGCACCAACGGCTCGTCGAGGTCAGGGTCTATCTCATCATCACTGTCGGCCTGTAAATGCGGTCCACGTCGAGCAATAGAATATATAACCCCTCCCCGGCCCTGACGGGCGGTGACGAGGTGGAGGGCGCGAAGACTAGCCATCGTGATAGGCACGGTCTTTGCGACCACTATCATCTGGGGGAGGGCTAAAAAGATGCCCATATTCTTCACGAGGCGAGTAATATAGGGTGCTACGCAAATAGACCCTATACGAGGGGTGTCAGCCTGATGAAGAATAAACTGGGCTAGAAGATAACCGAGATGTAGAGGATATCGTGATGTCATGCTGTAGAGGTATAACAGATCCTGCCTACTGACAACTCCGGAGCTTTCGCCCCGACCGCTCAACGTGTGGCTGAGTAAATGGTGGATGTAATGGAGGGCGGGGGAAATCAATTTAGATGCCTTGGATCTCTTGGCCTCGTAGGCGCTAGTGTCAAAAGAAATCTGGCGCCATATACCACCGGCCATATCGCGGTTGGGGAGATCGAAGTGGAGTTCAGGGTAGGCGGCACTAAAAAGGAACGACTCCTCATACACCCCTAAATATTGGGTGAATTGGAGCATGGTGAGTGTATAAAATGTGTCACCCACTCGAAATGAAACTATCCCCTCGGGCGCGTGCGGTGCGTCGATGAAATTTGGCCTAAAGCTGGAATAAAATGACGACAGGAACTCTAAGGTGAGTTCCCTAAAGCCTAATTCTTCTATGGCAAAAAATTGACTCCACCCCGTTACAGAAATCAGCCCCCTGACATCTCCAGCTAAGTTTATCTCCTCAAGAACTCTCCAATCAATCATGCGTATGTCTTGAAATTTTTTTGATTGCAAGCGGTTGTAGCGGGCGGTGTGCGACGCATCTGTGAAAATTAGCGGAGTAGCGGCATCCCGCCTCTCCGTTGAGACTTGTAATTCCGGTCGGCGACGGCGACTGCCACTTCTTCCGGAAGACATGATGTAGAAGGGGAAAAGTGCGAGTGAAGGGGGACGAGAATTGGAAAAGATGGTGCCCTGGGGATCAGGCCACAGGATGAGTGATGCTGGGAGAGTGTTTGGAGTGAGCAAGGAAGAAATCCACACGGCCATATTTATACATGTTGAACACGGGTTCGCACACGGGCGTGTGTGAACCCGTGTTAGGGAATCTTTAGCCTCGTGGAACACGGGGTGCGTCGGTCCGTGTAAAATAATGGTACACGGGTGCGCACACAGCCGTGTGTGCACCCGTGTTAGGGGATCCGCGGCCTCGTGGAACACGGGCCTGCCTCGGTCCGTGTGGTCAAACTGACTGGGGACAGCGCGTCAGGTGGACACGGGTGAAAACACGGCCGTGTGTCGCCCCGTGTCTCAGCTGGCACGGTACATAGGACACGGGTAGGTGGGTAACACGGCCGTGTGGACGCCGACACGCCCGTGTTCGGTGTCTCGACACATCGGTCTCGACGATCGTCGAGACCGATGAACACGGCAAGGCACACGGGTTGGTGCTAACCCGTGTTGTGCTCGGGATGAAATGGCCTTTTTGCGGAATTAATTCCACACGGCTGGGCCTGAGCCTGTGTCACGTACACGGCTACGCACACGGCCGTGTGTATAGCCGTGTGCCACTCCAGAAAATTTTTTTTTACAGAAAACATTTTTTTCTTTTTCTCATTAAAATTTGATGGAAAATTTTTTTTCATTAACATTTTTTTCTTTAATTTTTCATTGCAACTAATTAGACTTATACTAAAGCAAGAATACTTAGAAACACCTATTATACTTAATATTAAATTAATCTAGCCGGAGGCAGGTTTCTAGACGAGCGAAGTTCATAGGGATTTCACCATAATAAGGTTTAAGTCGGTGACCATTAACCTTAAAATCTCCCTTCTCTGGGTGAGTTAACTCGACGGTACCGTAGGGAAAGACTTCTTTAACTTTAAAGGGTCCGGACCACTTAGACCTTAACTTCCCTGGGAATAATCGTAATCTGGAGTTATAAAGGAGGACTTGGTCACCTTTTTGGAATACCTTGGGTTTACGAAGGTGACGGTCATGAAATAGTTTAGTTTTCTCCTTATAAATCCGGGAGTTCTCATAGGCCATAGTTCTCCACTCATCTAATTCGTTAAGTTGAAGTTTACGCTTCTCTCCTATAGAACTAGTGTCAAAATTTAAGGAGCGTATTGCCCAATATGATTTGTGTTCTAATTCTATAGGTAGGTGACAAGATTTACCGTAGACTAATCTATAGGGGGTGGTCCCTATAGGCGTTTTGTAGGCGGTCCTATAAGCCCATAAACAGTCGTTAAGTTTCCTAGACCACTGCTTCCTATTCCCTTCTATAGATTTTTCTAAGATTCTCTTAAGCTCTCTATTGGAAACTTCAACTTGTCCACTAGTTTGAGGATGATACGGAGTGGCTATCCTATGTGTAACTCCATATTTTTCTAATACTTTGTCTAGTTGTAGATTACAAAAGTGTGAACCCCTATCGCTAATAAGTGTACGTGGTGTGCCAAATCGTGCGAATAAGGATTTCAAAAATCTAATTACAACCCTACTATCATTAGTAGGCAAAGCTTGCGCTTCAACCCACCTTGATACATAATCTACAGCTACCAAAATATATTTATTCCCAAAAGAAACTGAGAATGGTCCCATAAAATCTATACCCCACACATCGAATACTTCACATTCAAGGATAAATTTTTGAGGCATTTCATGTAATTTAGAAATATTACCTGCTTTTTGGCAAGAATCACATGAAAGCACATACCTTTGGGCATCCCTGAATAGAAGGGGCCAATAAAACCCGGAATCAAGAACCTTTTTAGCGGAGCGATTCGCTCCATAGTGACCACCAGCAGGACCTGAATGACACTGCTCCAAAATCTTCCAACCTTCCTCCGCTGATACACACCTTCTTATAACAGAATCTGCACATATCCGAAAAAGAAAAGGGTCCTCCCAAAAGTAATATTTCAAGTCAGAGAAAAATTTCTTTTTCTGCTGATATGAAAAGTCTTTTGGAAGGACCTTAGCCACAAGATAGTTTGCATAATCTGCAAACCATGGATAATCTAGATGTATATTGGTAGATACGGCAAATAATGATTCCTCAGGAAATGTATCAGAAATTTCAGATTCATCTAACATTGATCCTAGTGGGTTTTCTAAACGTGAAAGATGATCTGCCGCTAAGTTTTCTGCTCCTCGTTTATCCCTAATTTCTAGATCAAATTCTTGTAGAAGAAGAACCCATCGGATTAAACGAGGCTTTGCTTCCGCTTTGGCTAGCAAATATCTAAGTGCAGAGTGATCCGTATAAACTACCACTTTGGACAATGTTAAATATGGTCTAAATTTATCAAAGGCGAATACCACTGCTAGGAGTTCTTTTTCAGTAGTTGTATAATTCTCCTGTGCATTATTAAGTGTTTTACTAGCATAATATATTGGGTGAAAATGTTTGTTTCGGCGTTGTCCTAAAACAGCCCCTACCGCAAAACTACTAGCGTCACACATGATCTCAAATGGTTGACTAAAGTCAGGTGCGATCATAATAGGAGAATTAATTAATTTTTCTTTTAAGAACTCAAAGGCGTGTAGACACTCTTGTTCAAAAATAAAATGTGTGTCTTTTTCTAAAAGCCTTGTAAGTGGTTTAGCTATTTTAGAGAAGTCTTTAATAAAACGGCGGTAAAATCCCGCGTGTCCTAAGAAACTTCTCACTGCCTTTACGGAGGTTGGTGGTGGTAATTTTTCTATGGTCTCTATTTTTGCTTTATCTACTTGAATTCCTTGGCTTGAAATTTTATGGCCAAGTACTAACCCTTCTTGTACAATGAAATGGCACTTCTCCCAACTAAGCACTAGGTTCGTCTCCTCACACCTCCTAAGAACTTTCTCTAAATTATTCAAACACAACTCAAAAGAGTCGCCAAAAACCGAAAAATCATCCATGAACACTTCCATGATATCTTCAACATACTCGTTAAAGATGGCTAGCATGCACCTTTGAAATGTGGCGGGCGCATTACATAACCCGAAAGGCATACGTCTATAGGCAAAGGTACCAAATGGCCAAGTAAATGTTGTTTTCTCTTGGTCTTCTGGTGCTATAGGAATTTGAAAGTATCCAGAAAGTCCATCTAGAAAACAATAATAAGAGTGTCCTGATAAGCGTTCTAATATCTGGTCGATGAAAGGAAGAGGGAAATGGTCTTTCCTAGTGGCATCGTTTAATTTTCTATAGTCTATACAGACACGCCAACCTGTTACCGTTCGTGTTGGAATTAATTCATTTTTATCATTTGCTACTACGGTCAGGCCACCCTTCTTAGGAACTACTTGGACAGGACTAACCCATGAACTATCCGAAATAGGATATATAATACCAGCATCTAATAACTTCACAATCTCAGCCTTAACTACCTCTTTCATATTAGGATTTAGCCTACGTTGCGGTTGAATAGACGACTTATAGTTTTCTTCCAAAAGAATTTTATGAGTGCAAAAACTAGGATTAATACCCTTTATATCAGATATTTGCCACGCTATTGCACCTTTACATTTCTTCAATACGGTTATCAATTTTTCTTTTTCAAGTTTGGAAAGATTTGAAGATATGATAACTGGGTATGAAGAATTTGTTCCTAAGAATGCATACTCAAGATGATCCGGTAATTTTTTTAATTCTACTATTGGTGGATCCTTAGTATTATTCTTAAGAATTTCATGATCTCCTTCAGTAATTAAACTATATTCCGTTATTCTATTCATAGCAACACAATTTTCTAGAAAAAATAAATGTTCAATAATATCATCATTTTTATCATATTCTAGATAATTGTTAGTTATGCAAATTTCTAAAGGATCCTTATAATAAAAATTAGAATTTATAGAAGACATAAAATCATCAATACCATGAGAAAAATAGCAATAATCATCGTTATCTAAAGATTGTTTCATAGTATTGCCAATTTGAAAAGTGACTTCATCTTCTCCTACTCGCAATACTAATTTACCATCAAAAACATCAATAAGTGCTCTAAATGTAGCTAGAAATGGACGACCTAGTATGAGTGGTACTTCGATATTTTCATCCATATCTAAAATAACAAAATCAGCAGGAAATATAAATTTATCTACCTTAACTAATACATCTTCCACTATTCCTCTAGGATACTTAACCGATCGATCTGCTAATTGAATACTCATTCTTGTTGGGCTAAGTTCTCCTAGTCCTAGTTTTAGATATAAATTATAAGGCATTAAATTTATACTTGCTCCTAGATCTGCTAAAGCCTTATTTACTTGTAAATCACCGATTAAGCATGGAATTGAAAATGAACCGGGATCCTTAAGTTTTTGTGGCAATTTATTTTGCAAAATAGCAGAACATTCTTCACTTAATGTTACTAATGATAATTCTTCTATTTTCTTTTTATTAGAAATCAAGTCCGTAAGAAATTTTGCATATTTAGGCATTTGAATAATTTCAGAAAAAGGTAAATTAACATGTAATTGCTTAAACATAGATAAAAATTTACCATACTGCGCATCCATGCGCTCCTTGCTATGCTTTGCTGGATATGGTAATGCTGGTTGGTACTCCATCGGTTGTACATTCATCTCGCTTGGTCCTTCGCCGCTAGACTCCATTTTGGGTGCTTCTTTTGCAGGCCTTGGGTCTTGTAACTCCTTTCCGCTCCTCAATTGAACGGCTTTTGCATGCTCCCTTGGATTTATCTCTGTATTCCCTGGAAGTGTTCCTTGCTGCCTTTCAGAAACCATCCTTGCAAGCTGACCAATCTGATTTTCCAAGTTCCGAATTGAACCCTCTTGATTTCGGAAGGCTACATCGGTAGTTTGCATGAATTTGGTAAGCACATCTTAAAATGTAGGCTTCCTTGGTTCCAACTGTGGTTGTTGTCCAAACATGGGCTGCTTCCCTTGATTTCCTTGTCCTCCCCAAGAGAAATTGGGGTGGTTTCGCCATCCAGGATTATATGTAGAGCTATATGGGTTGTTGGCTTGATTGAAAGGTGGCATAATATTGTTACCCATATAGTCAACATGCTCTTGAACTTGCGGTTCACAACTAGGCATTCCAGTGCATGAAGGGTCCCATTGTTGAGATGTCATGGAAGGTGATGCTAAGGCAAGGTTGTCCATCTTTTGGTGAAGTTTCTCCACTTGAATTGCTAAGGCGGTGACGGCATCTACTTCATAAATTCCTGCTGGCTTGCTAGGCTTACGTCTTACGGTAGTCCATTGGTAATTGTTCATTGCCATGTCCTCTATCAACTGCTGAGCCGCTTCAGGTGTCTTGTTATTCAAAGTTCCTCCACTAGCCGCATCAATCATTTGTTTGGTGGCTGGATTTAGACCATTATAGAAGGTCTGAATCTGAAGCCATGAAGGTAGAGCATGGTGGGGACATCTCCTTAACAACTCCTTGAATCGTTCCCATGTGTCGTATAACGATTCAGACTCGAATTGAATGTATGTAGAGATGTCATTCCTTAACTTCGCAGTCTTTGCAGGTGGAAAATACTTCATCAGAAACTTCTCAACCTTCATGTCCCAAGTAGTGATCGACCCTCTAGGTAAGGAATTCAACCACTGCTTCGCCTTATGCCTTAAAGAAAATGGAAACAATCTCAATCGAATGGCGTCGTTGGAAACACCATTGATCTTAAATGTGTCACATATCTCTAAGAATCCGGCCAAGTGGGTGTTAGGATCCTCATCTTGCAAGCCATCATACTGAACATACTGTTGCACCATTTGTATCACACTAGGCTTCAATTCAAAATTATTGGTAGCTATCGGTGGTCTAACGATGCTCGACCCGGTTCCTTGGAGATTAGGTCTAGCAAAGTCAGACATGGTTTGCTCATTTTGGTTGGCCATGGTATCTAAGTTTTAAAGATGATTCTCTCCTTGGTTTACTGTCTCCTCTTCTGATAGTTCGTTTGAAATATCTGTGGTATTAATTCCCACGTCCCTTAAGTTAGTGTTATGGAGAATTCGTTCTGGGTCAGGATGAAATGGTACTAGCCCAGAATTTTTGCCCCTGGTCATAGACTAACAGACTACAAAAAAAAATATTACGCAATATAATTATTCAAATTCTTATTTACAACTATATAAATGAAAATTGGTAGATCAATAAAGATTAGGATTTCAAAATATTGAAAACGATCCCCGGCAACGGCGCCAAAAACTTGATGATTTTTCTTGCTAACAAGTAATAATTCAATGTGATTTCATTCTACATTCTAATACAATTATGTAGATGGACTTAACTAGATTGAATTAGCATTCAGGCAAGCGCACCTATCAATCGTAATATATGAGAAATCTACATCTCGTGTCGTATTCCACAGGGTCGTTTCAAATATTCGTACTCACCCTCCCTTTATTTTCATACCTCTAAACAAAAGTGATATTTAAGCTACATTAACCTAACTATGACCAATTAGATAATTCGGTATTGGAGAAATAAAAACGATAGAACATGAAGCTTTTAAATAATTACATGAACAATTTCATTTACTAGTTTAATTCTAAGCAATCATTACATGAAAATACTGTTAAATTTGTGCAATGTAAAAGGTTAATTTTTCATCAAAATTCTCTCTCGAGCAATTCCAAATCTAAACTTAAGATAGTAAATTTTCTCTCGAACAATTCACAGCACTCAAGTTCGCATTAAGCAAAATACCTTTATTATTACATAAATTCATGGATTTTATTTCTAAATTAACATGAATCCTTTTATCCGTGTTCTAATTTTCCAAACAGAATATCTCTCGATCATAGAGTTTGAAATACAAAGGGAATTATCATCACAATATGAACATACCAAAAGCATTGCAAATAACCAATTTCTCAATCTAGCCAATTGCAAATTCTGTAAAACAAATAAGTAATTCAAAAGGGATGATTAAACTCTTTGTTGATTGCATAAACACAAATAAAATACTACAAATATAACATAAACAAGGTGATACATGATTACTAGAATGTTCAAAGAAAAGTTCATGCAAATTAAAACATAAATTGAAGATGGATCATCAAGAGGAAGGAAGGATTCAAAGGGTTAATGATTAAATAAAAATTACATAAGAAATACCCTTCAATCCTCCTTGTCTTGGATGCTCCTCTTCGGCCTCCAGCAGTTCTCCAATGCAGAAATGATCCAAAAGTTATAAATAAATTTTTCTACAGGAAATTTATAGTTCCCTTGCAAACAGGTCGGACACGGGGTCGCACACGGCCGTGTGGCAGGCCGTGTGGACGGTTCCTAAGCGGTTCCTGGGCGGTTCCCCACGAGAAGGCGTGTCTGGTCGTGGGCCGTGTCAGATGACACGGGTATGGACACGGCCGTGTGGTCGGCCGTGTTCCCCAGACACGGGTTGGTCGGCAGCCGTGTGCAAAGATGACACGGGTATGCACACGGGCGTGTGCCATACCGTGTGGGTTCCAGCGTCTGCGCCAAATTCTTCAGCTCCAGGTGCATAGGACACGGGTGGACACACGGCCGTGTGTCTGGCTGTGTGCACCAAATTTTTGTCCTGTCATCAGCCATGTAGACTCCGTGAACTCCTCTGTTTGCTCCGAAACTTTTAGGTCCATTGGTTGGCATTACCTGCAATAGAAAAATGATAGACTCAGTAAATGGTTTATTATAAGAACTGACAAGGACTTCTAAATACGCTCTTCTATCTATGATACGACAATTTCTTTGATATTATCATGAAATCAACACCAAAAGGGGCAGGAAATGGTAGACATGATTACAATTATGATAGTAAAAAGCCTATCATAATCGTACTCATCAATCTCTGCTTCTTAAGATCTAGAATAAATCTGAACCCTTCTTCTCAGCCTAGTTCCAACGGCTGATTTCTTGGATGAAGCTCTCTCTCTCCAACTTCTTAGATCTGCACTTGATTCTTCAAGGAATAGCTAGATCTTCTTTGTTGAATACTTGATCAATGATTTGAACAACTACTTCTGTAGACTGTATAAGCCTATTTATAGGCCCTCTTCATGGTAACCGGCTGGTCCGGTCCATAACTGAATTCTGACATCTCTGATAGGTGCTGTAGACCGGCTGGAACGGCAGCTGTCAAGTCATCCAGTCAATTCTTGAAAATTCTCTAACTGTCTGAAAGTGTCAAGACTTTCTGTCTTTAAGTGTCGACACTTATAGACCAAGTGTCGACACATGTTGTTTAAGTGTCGACACTAGTCTACAAGGTGTCGACACAACTCCTTGTGTTGTAGATTCTATGTCTCGACACAATTTCTTCTTCATGTGTCGACACTGAAATTGAGTGTCGACACAAGTACTTGATCTTCTGTATATTGCTGAATTCTTCTAAGTGTCGACACATCTCCTTTGTGTCGACACATCTTCATGTGTTGAATCTGTTAAGTGTCGACACAACTTCTTGGTGTCGACACATGTCTTCAGTGTTGATACTTGCTGAGTGTCGACACAGCTCCTTGTGTCGACACTTGATTCTTCTGTTGAGACTTCAGCTGAGTGTCGACACATCCCCTTAGTGTCGACACTTGTACTTAGAATATTTTGTTGATCTTGCTATTCTTTGTTAAGTGTCGACACAGCTCCATGTGTCGACACTTTCTTCAAGTGTTGACTCTTCTGTTGAGTGTCGACACATTGTTCTGGGTGTCGACACTTACTTCAAGTGCTGACTCTTCTGTTTTGTGTCGACACATTGTTCTGGATGTCGACACTTATACTTAGTCTCTGCTGACTTTTGCTGAGTGTCGACACAGCTCCAAGTGTCGACACTTTCTAGTGTAAACACAGTTCTTTTAGGTGTCGACACTGCTGTTAAGTGTCGACACTGCTTTACTGTACTTTCTTCATTGAGTGTCGACACAGCTCCTTGTGTCGACACTTTATGTCTGGAGTCGACTCAGCATCCCTGGTGTCGACACAATGACTCTAAGTGTCGACACTGCTTGCCTGGGTGTCGACACAAGTCTTCTTAAGTGTCGACACTTTCCCTCTGGGTGTCGACACATGTACTTAGAAACTTTTTGCTTCAGTCCTGCAAATACTTAACCTGCACAAGTAACTTAAAAACACATCAAATACATTTTGATGTATATCATTGAGTTGAGTGAGGCTTTTTCAAATCAGGTACATTTAAACCAATGTACCCAACAGATACTAAGATCTGTGCTATAAGGGAAGTGGCCAGACTGGCTAAGATATCTCCTACAACACTGTTTGAGAAATTGCTGTCCTATGAGATGCAGCTGTTGGCCATAAAGGGGGAAGGGAAAATACAAAGGGTGACTATAAAGAAAAGTCAGTGGCCTTCAAGGTAGAAGCCACAAGGAAGAATAGGAGAATGTCTCCATCTTTTCCTAAGAGAGATGCAGAAATGATCTCAGAAAATTCAGATAATCCCAGTTCAGACAGCAGTAATTCTGATGAAGACTTTGTAGCATTCACAAGGCAGTTCCAGAGATTCTTAAAGAAGAAGCAATGGAAATCTAAGCCTTCCACATCTCAGTCCAAGGATGACTATTATCAAAAGAGGAAATCATCCAGGAAGGATAGGAATGGGACAATGCCTAGCAAGTCAACTACATCCAAGATTATATTCTATTACTGCAACAAAGCAGGACATATTATGGCTGACTGTCTAGATAAAAGGAAAGAGTCTGCTAACAAAAATAAGTCACAACACAAGAGCAAGAAGGAGAAATCCTTGGTTGCTAAGAAAGAGAAAAGTTTGTCAGATTAATCAACTTCAGACTCTGAATCTGAAGCTGAGGCATATATTGGTTTGTTTGCAGAAGAAGAGGATGAGTTCATGAAGTTACTGAACTCTATCTATGAGCAAGAAGACCATCAGTGCAAAGGACTGATGGCTGTGTCTGAAGAAGACCAGTGTCAGGATCAGCCTGGCCCCAGTAAGGTAAAATGTGTATCTGTAGATTCTGATTACTTCACTGGGTCAGAATCAGATGCATCTCCATCAATAGATGAAGATGAGATAAATCTGAAGGAGATATTCATCAGCTGATAGATGAATATGGAGATTTATTGCAGGCACTTAAGAGAAGCAAAAACCTGGCCAAAAATCAGGCTAAGGAAATTGCAGCTCTCAAGTTGGCTGCATCTGATTCAGAGAAGCTGCTGGATCAAAAGAAGAATGAGATTGCCAAATTGAAGAACATAACTGTTATTTAAATGTGAACAATCACTTTCAAAAATGATCAGATTAAAAGTCTGCAAAACAGACTTCAGAAAGAGAAGGAGATTGTGGCTAGTTTCTCTAAGCCAAAATCTATCCTACCCTTAATAGATGATTTTGTGTCACAAAAGGGTAAGGCAGGAATAGGCTTTAAGAGACTGCATGGGCTGCACAGTCCAATAAGAAAGGCAAAGCTCCAACACAAAACAAGGGACCTGCTGCAAACAATACAGCTAAGATTATACTTAAAAAGAGGTATAATAAGTTTGAGTGTTGGTGCCGTGGCAAGATAGACCATTATTCCTTAGACTGTTGGCACAGTACCAGTGTCAAGGAGAATAGCAGTCTGCCTGTTAGAAGAGTTGCAGGCAGATTTGTTAGGCTTCAGACTAACTTGAACTAAGGACCCAAAAGATATTTTGGTTCTAAGGTTAAGTAATCTTTGTTGCAGGTGAGTCCAAGTTGTCATGCCCCTATATGGTACTTGGAAAGTGGATGTTCCAGGCACATGACTAGAATAAGGATATTGCTGAAGGACTACTCACCAATGCTGAATGGGCCTAAAGTAATCTTTGGTGGTTCTGAAAAAGGAGTCATCAAAGGTTTTGGTAATATTTCTAATAACTTAATCACAATCACTCAAGTGGCCTATGTAAGGGGTTTGAAACATAACCTTATAAGCATAATCCAGCTGAGTGATCTAGGATATGACATTTTATTTGTCAAGAATGGGTGTCTTATCAAGAGGTCAAGTGATCAAGAAGTCATATTGACTGGCTATAAAAACAGAAATATGTATTGCCTAGACTTTATGTGTGAGAATAGAAATTCTCCTATCTGTCTCGTGGCTGATGAGAAAGCCTCACATTGTGTCAAATGGCACAAGAGGCTAGCCCATATTAACTACAAGACAATTGGCCAACTCTTTAGTAAAAAGTTAGTGAGGAATGGTCCTCAAGTTAAGTGTTATAAGGATGGGATATTCTCTGCTTGTCAAAAAGGCAAGCAGACTAGATCCTCCTTTCATAGTCTTGAAACCAAAGATTCAGTGAGGTGCTTATACCTCTTACATATGGACTTATTTGGTCCTATGCCAGTTCAGAACCTAGGTAGGAAGATCTACACTTTTGTGGTTGTAGATGACTATTCTAGATTCTCATGGGTATTCTTTTTGAGACAGAAATCTGAAACCCCAAAGGTCTTCTACAATTTTGTCAAACAAATTCAGAATGAATTAGATAGTTCAGTGGTCAAAATCAGAAGTGACCATGGAACTGAATTCCAATCCGAAAGTATGACAAGCATGTGTGAAGAATTTGGGATTCTTCAGGAATTCTCCTCACCTAGAACACCTCAGCAAAATGGCATTGCTGAGAGAAAGAATAGGACATTGATTGAGGCTGGAAGAACACTATTGAGTGATACTCCTCTCCTAGAATATTTATGGGTTGAGGCAGTAAACACTGCATGCCATGTGCTCAATAGGGCTTCCATCACCAAAAGCCACAAAAAGACAGCCTATGAGGTTGTGAAAGGCAGAAAACCAAGCTTATCATATTTCAGGATCTTTGGTTGCAAGTGCTATGTGCTTAACAATGGCAAATCTCACCTATCTAAGTTTGCTGCCAAATCCCAAGATGGGATATTTGTTGGGTACAACAACAATAGTAAGGCTTATAGGGTCTACAATTTGGCTACTCAAGTTGTAGAAGAGTCTGTTCATGTCATTTTTGATGAAACTAGACTTATTAACATTGAGTTGTCAAGTAGTTCTTGTAGCTCCACAGGTATACAACAAAAGATGGACCAGCTTTCTATCAGAGAAGATCCAACTGCAAAACAGGATGAGGAAAATGGTAGTTGCTGTCTAGGGGGAGTACAAGACACTCAAGATACTGATGAAAAACATGAGGTGCAGCATAATGAAGAGATTGGAGAAGGACAAACTACTGATAGATTACCTCAAGCAGTTAGACAGTTGAACGATCATCCTGCACACCAGATCATTGGTGATCCAAGACAAGGAGTACAAACAAGGAGCAGGAACTTGTACACAGTTCTTTGCTCTAGCTTCTTATCTCAAGTGGAACCCAAGAGATTTGAAGAAGCTGTTAAGGACCCACACTGGATTGATGCCATGCAGGAGGAGTTAAGTTAATTCAGAAGGTGCAAGGTCTGGATTTGGTTCCAAAACCAAAGGGCCACAATGTCATTGGGACAAAGTGGATTTATAGAAACAAGCTTGATGAGAGTGGTATCATACTGAAGAATAAGGCAAGACTAGTTTCCAAAGGGTACAGACAGGAGAAGGGCATAGACTTTGATTAGACTTTTTCCCCTGTGGCAAGACTGGAAGATATCAGGCTATTTCTAGCCTATGCAACATATCAAGGCTTCAAAGTGTTCCAGATGGATGTTAAGTCTGCCTTCTTAAATGGAGACTTAAAAGAGGAGGTCTATGTAGAGCAGGTCTCAGGTTTTGTTGATCCACTCAATCCTACTTATGTCTATAGACTTAGGAAAGCTTTGTATGGGTTGAAACAAGCTCCAAGGGCTTGGTATGAAACCCTATCTACTTTCTTCATTGAGAATAAATTCTCAAGGGGGAAAATAGATAAGACTATATTCCTTAGGGAATCCAAAGGAAAGATAATCCTATTCCAAATATATGTTGATAACATAATATTTGGTTCTAATGAAAGTAACCTTTGTAGAAAGTTTACAAAACTTATGCAAGGGAAATTTGAAATGAGTAGTATGGGAGAACTTAAGTTCTTCTTGGGTCTCCAAGTAAGACAGACTGATGATGGCTTGTCCATATCCCAGTCTAAGTTTACCCAGGATTTAATTAAGAAGTATGGTATGGAGTCATCCACTACCATGAGAACTCCAATGGGGACAAGTGTATCTCTTATCAAAGATGATGCAGGGAAACCTGTAGATGGAACTTTATATAGAGGAATGGTTGGCTCCCTCCTATATCTATCTGCTAGTACACCAGATATCATGTATGCTATATGTGTCTGCGCTAGGTACCAATCCTGCCCTAAAAAATCTCATCTTATTGCTGTCAAAAGGATTTTGAGATATCTTAAGGGCACACCTAATCTAGGCCTTTGGTATCCTAGGAATAAAGATTTTCTACTAATGGGATATTCAGATGCAGACTTTTCAGGTTGCAAAGTAGATAGGAAAAGCACAACAGGCACCTGTCAATTTCTAGGAGGAAGATTGGTGTTTTGGAGCTGTAAGAAGCAGACCAGTGTGGCAATTTCCACAGCTGAGTCTGAGTATGTTGCTGCTGGAAGTTGCTGTGCACAACTATTGTGGATACAACATCAGTTAGAAGATTATGGTATTCAGGTAAGTAGAACTTCATTATTATGTGATTCTACTAGTGCTATTTCTATTGTTCATAATCCTGTTTCTCATAGTAGAACAAAACATATAGAAATAAAATACCATTTTCTTAGAGACCATGTAGAGAAAGAAGATATCTCTTTAGAATTTATTAGTACTGATTTACAACTAGCCGACATGTTTACTAAGCCTTTAGATGAAACTAAATTCAACAATTTCAAAATTGAATTAGGAATGTTGAACATAAATTAGTTTAGCAAATTTGGCTAAGTAAAATTGTGTCGACGTCATAAGTTGTCTGTGTCGACACATAGTAGTTGGTGTTGACATCCTAGGAAAGTGGCGTCGACACATCTAGAGAATCAGTGTCGACACTTCAGAGAAGTAGTGTCGACACATACAGAAGTGGTGTCGACACTTGGAGAAAACACACTGATTTCGTCGAGCACAGATTCGTCGACCTCAGATCGTCGAACTCGACCAAGACAAATAGAATTGATGTCGAGACATTAGAAGTCTGTGTCGACACTTTTCAACAGTGTCGACACATTATGAGAATTATGACGTGCCTTTTCACCTTCATTGTTTAGAAGGGTATAAATAGGTCAACAACATAGTCTGTCGACACACTCTCCATTTCAAGAACAAAATCCTATGTCGATAAATTCTTTCTTCTAAATTCAAGATTTCTCTCAACCCTAATGGCGCCAAAACTAGATGATAATGTCAACGAAGGCTATGAGCTGGTACGCAACGCCTTTGATAATGTGGAACCCGAAATTAAAGCAGTAGTAACCCTAATTACTGAAAATGGGTTGGAATTTCTGGTATCTGAACCAACAAAGATATAGAAGAAAGAAATATTGGATTTCTATGGCGCAGCTACTTTAGATTTTACTGGACTTAAGATCAAGTCTATAGTTCAGGGAACTAAGGTTAAACTTACTTTGAAGAGCTTGAGGAAAACTCTTCACCTTCCAAGAACTCAAGAAGAAGTAGAAGTGCCCTCATCAAAGACTAGGGAAGCACTTCAATGGTGTGGATTGGATCCCACCTTGAAGATTGGATCATCAATGAATAGAAAAGGGATGAATCTACAAGGCAAATTCCTTTCAGAAGTGGTTGGCAAAGTCATTCTCTGCAAGCCAGGAGGACATGATAGGATTTCAGCCTATATGTTCAGCCTGATGACCAGGAATATCTACAGACTAAACACATAATGGTCAGCAATTATTTTTGAAAAGATTAAGGATAGTATTAAGAAGCCAAATCTGGGAAGAATTATGAGTCTGTACTTGGCTAGAACAATTCCTGAAGTAATGGAACAAACTGCTTGTTCAATGATCAACCATATGAGGAGAATCGACATAAGGATTATCTCCAGATGGGATAGAGTCATAACAAAGGACATGCCAGATGAAGAGAGGCCAGAGATTCCTGAAAAATCTCCTGCACAAGATATTGTAGATAGTGCTCAGGTGCAGGGGGAGCCTCATCTTGAGGAAGAGCCAACCCACTTGAAATGTGAAATGGCTACACAGACTATTCTTGAGGTAATTCAAGAAGTTAATCAATCAATTTTCAATAATGAGGATGAAATGCTAACTGAGTCTTTGATTGATGCTGACCAGCCAACTCAATTAAACAGTCAAGCACAAGATGTTATCATGGAGGATACATCTGCTGCTGCTAATTCTCCTGAGTTGGTGGTGCCTCAAGTCCCTACTCAATAAGAGTTTACCCTTGAGGAGTTGTTTCCAGATATAGTACAAGCAAGAACTGAGGGGGAGCAAACTGAATTTGAGGGGTAGAAAGCAGACTTTGAGGGGGGAGCAAGTTAACATTGAGGAGGAGAAAGTAAGTACTGTGGGGGAGGAGCAAGGGACTCAGGGGAAGCTACCTAGGACTGCATAGGAATTGCCTCTTAGTCCTAAGGAAAGAGTTGATATAGCCAGTACCTCAGCTTTAGAAGATGAAGCAGAAATTCAAGCCAAAAAGAGGAAGCTGATGGTTTTCAAAAGGAAAAGCCAAAATTATAAAAGGGCTTTACAAACTGCTCCTCAACCTGTCCCAGTAACTGATTATAGTTCTTTGTTGATCTCTTTACAAGTAAAGTTGGATGAAAAAAGGATAGCCATGGAGAAATATATGGATAAGACCCATAAAGATCTACAATTCTCCTTGGCTCAAGATATTAAATCTATAAGATTTGAAGTAAATCAGAATAAGACAGCAATGACTGATTATTTCCACAAAGGTGGCAATGCTGTGATTTTCCTAGCAACACAATAAGAAAAAATCAAGACTCAAGTTGATGATATAGCTATTAAGCAAGGCTATGTCCTAGAGAATCAACTTAGAATGAATGATAATCTGACAGAATCACATAATGTGATTGTTATAGAAATGAATAATATTGTTACTGCCCAGACTGAAGCAAGGACTAAAACCCAGGCAGATTTTGATACGCAATTACAAGAAGGACTAGCTGTTGTACAAATAACTATTGAGCAATCTCAAAAGACCATTTCTGCACAGCTACTGAAGTTAAGGTCATTATATAAATATGGTGTTAATTATCTTGATGAACAAATCATATTTCAGAAGGATGACCTCAGGGATCATATTGCAAGAGAAGTCATAAATGGGGAGAGAGTGTTAGACAAAGCTGGCTCAGATCATGCTAAATGGATATCTAATAGCATCAGAGCCACCCTTGGATATCCACCCCTCTGTGATGATGATAATGTAGCTGAGTCAGGTATACACCCTGCTTATTTTAGAGGTGACCAACCTGAAGTTGCTCAGGTCATTTACCCTCCAGCAGATTTTGAAATGATTCACCAAGAAGTACAATCAATGTACAGCCCTCCAGAGGGTGCTAAAAATATTATTTTTGAGAAAGTGGAAATGTTAGGGGCTGACAAGGATGCTCAGAAGGAAGCTCTATTGTCTAAGAAAAAGTTCAGAGAACAGGCTGAGTTAAAGCCTGATTTTAAGTAGTGGAGCCCTACTTCCAGAAATATTATATTGACTGCTTGGAAGGCTGTGAAGGATAAGACCCATGATATGGGCAAATGGTATACTGAGCAAGAATGACAAAAGCATGAAGCTAGATAGGAAGTCGTTCTGCAATATAGAAGAAAGTCAAAGGCTGGGAAGCTACCTCCTAATGCTCAGGAGCCTAGCAAATACTTCCCTAAGCCTTTTCACTATTTTGAAAGACAAAGAATAAGGGCTGAAGAGCAAAAGAAGAAAACTCTGAAGGGCAAAAAGCATGCTGAAGATACTGATGCTCCTATACAAGCCAAGATCCAATCAGGCAAAGGCATAGTCATCAAGGAGCCAGATCAGCCTTAGATTAGATTCACTAGATTTACAACATTGTAATTTTTAGTGTTAAAAATCTATGTACACTATTCATAAGAAACTTTTGTAAGATTAAACAAAATAATGATTGATGTTCATTATGTTTGCATCATTCTTCTGTGATGTCATATTTATACATGTTTTGTTTATAAGTTACCCTGTCATATAATGTTTTTGTACATCATAATATGTGTTTGTTATGAATGGTTTATATCATTGAGTAAGGGTTATGACTTCTCCAAATTGGGGGAGATTATTGGGCACATTGGAAAATGTGTACCAGATTTGAAGAAGCCTCACCTTACTCAATGATATGCATCAAGGTGTATTTGATGTTATTTTGAGTTTATATGTACAGGTTAAGAAAATGCAGGAATGCAGGAAAAAGTTTCTAAGTCCATAAGTCGACACTAGAAGAAGCTGTGTCGACACTTATGAAGGCTTGTGTCGACACTGGAGAAAAGCTGTGTGAACACTAGAGAAAAGCTGTGTCGACACTTGGAGTTAATTGTGTCGACACTTGGAAAGGCTGTGTCGACACCAGAAGAAACAGTGTCGACACACAGAGGTAGTGTCGACACACAAAGAAGTTTATTCGACATCAACTATGTCGACACACAGAGGCAGTGTCGACACACAGAGAAGTTTTGTCGACATTAACTGTGTCGACACATAGGACTTGTGTCGACACATGGCAGAATTTCAACAAAGTCAATTTGTGTAAAGAAAAAAAGAGACTGTGTCGACACCACAGAACTAGTGTCGACACAATCTATAGAAGCTGTGTCGAGAAGCTTTGTCAACACCAAGGAAGCTGTGTCGACACCACCAAGGCTTGTGTCCACACTTAGTCTACTTGTGTCGACACATGATGAAGTTCAGTCTCGACACTTTGCTGACAGAGACAGAGTTTTAAGAAATGACTGGATGACTTGACAGCTGCCATTACCAACCGGTCTACTGCAACTGTCAGAGCTGTCAGAAGTTTGTTAGAAACCGGATCAGCCGGTTACCATAGAGGAAGTCTATATAAAGACATTCTCCATCAATAGAAAAAAGATATTGATGATTGAAGTTAAATACTGACACTGATACAGGAAAGCGTATACACATACAGTTACATAAAAATATAAGAAGATTTTTGTCAGAAGATCTAAGAAGAAGTTGGAGAGAGAGAGCTCCATCTATTGAAGTGAATAAAGGGACTTATATCAACAAGTCCCTCAAGTGCAGATTCTAAACCAGTCTGCCAAGAAGGATTCAGATTGAGATCTGAATTTCAAGAAAGAAGATGATTGAAGATCAACTTCAAAGGAGATCAACCCTACTGAGTTCAGATTTAAGGAGCTTTGAAGAAAGCTAAGAGTAGTTGTTCTCTGCCATCAGATTCTTCCAAAAACTGATCAAGAAGCCATCCATCCTTCCTCTCTCTACCAGGGTGGTGGTAAAATACATTGTTAAATCTATTTTTTGTAGGATCTTTTTAAGATCTGAGCTGTAAGCCTGATTTATAAAGGCAGAGTTGTAGGAGATTTATATCTCTGAGTGGTAGGCCTTGTTGAAGGCTGAGGTAGGGCTGTGAGCCTGAGCTGTAGGAGATTGTTATCTCTGAGTTGTAGGCCTTGCTGAAGGCTGAGGTAGGGCAGATTTTCTGAGCTGTAGGATTGTGGACTCACTCTGAGTGAAGGAAAGAAGTTAGGCCAAATCTAGCACACTGCTAGATAGGCGAAGGGGGAAGTGGATGTACCCAGACCTTGGGGAACCACTATAAAAACTATGTGCAATCTGTGATTGTGTGATTCTGGGAATTCTGTGCTGTGTTAGCTGTAGAATTAGCTGTTTCTGATTAATTAACTGAATAGATATTCTGCCTTAGAAGAAAAAGGAATTACACCTATTCACCCCCTCTAGGTGTTTAGGAACTAATTCTTTCACGGGGTCTTAGGCCCAGAACCTCCGCTTTGCGGTGACACCTTCGCACTTGGGAAGGTCATCACTACAAAACGCCGATCCTGCCGGCCAAATCGATCACAACTGTTGCAAAATAGTAAAACATGTCCACAGAAATCACATATATTTGTAAATTATCTCCACGAAGGAAGTGTCCATAGATACACAGAAATATAAGATCTTGGGCTCATGCCCAGTTCATCATGTCCTCACGACAAATCTCTCATCACGGAAGCAAACTAATATAACTACTAGTAGCGATCAGGACTCACAGTCCCTACCGTCTCAACTCCGGTACTAGACTGGCCCATCTCCAAGCGTGCCGACCTCCGGGGCTGCTCCTCTATGCTGGGCTCCACGGTCCCCTAAAATGATGTGGTTCGAAAACCGTTAGTCTAAAAGACTAAGTCCTATCATCCTCCGCCCCTTCCCCCATGGCCCCTAGGCACCGAGAGGGGAGAAGGAAAGGAGAGGACATGAAGGTGGAGAATAACAAATAAGCAGGTGGTAGCAGAACTAATCTAGCAGTTCTATAGTATGTATGGCAGCAAAATAGGTATGAAAACCTGAATGAGAATGTAACCTTAACTTATATGAAAACACATAAGCTAAGAGATCTTTTACAGGGCTCCTATCGTATAAAAAGTCCCATACCGATTTATACGATAGGGTGTCGGTTTTCTAGCAAGCATAATATGTAATATCAAATAAAACCTTTAACTTATAAGCACGCTTGCGCGAACTTATAAACTAAGGGGTCGTCTTGCAGGGCCTATTGTATAGAGCGTCCCATACCACTTATACAATAGGTGTCAGGTTATATGCAATGATTATGCTATGTAATATAATTATGCCATGATGTGAACATGCAAGTGCAACTCACCCACTCGACTCTATGTACACAAACCTTTAGTTCCCCCTTTCTGGAGCCGAACCTCCCAGGATACATCCATAGTGGCAAACAGAAGTGGTGGGTTGGGCCTCGCCCACCTCTAAACCGGTAATTGCACTACCAGTCAGACCTATCGTACTCCTCAACGCTGGTGCACAGAGCGGAGAGCCTACGTACTCTTGTCGGCTGGCGCACTGGACTTTATTTGGCCAAGTGCTAAACCACACTCGCCGAGTCAACGTGTTGGCGTCGGTGCATCGACCCTCCAACACCGAAGACCCACCACCTTTTCCTTTATGCACATACAACCTTATGTATCAGCTACCGAGCCAAAGCTCCCCGTACCATCCCGTCCATCATAAACAACAACCGAGCCAAAGCTCGCCGGGCCAACCTGCCCATCACAAACCATTACCGAGTCAAAGCTCATCGGGCTAACCTTCCCTTCACAAACCATTACCGAGACTAAGCTCGACGGGCTAACCTGCCCTTTTACCAAACCACTGGGCTTACTGCCCAGTGACCCAACTTATCTCCCCGAGTCATAGAGGTGTGAGAAAGTGAAACCCTAGACTTACTGGCTACCCTTAAATGTTGTTTTGGATCTAACCCTACTGCAATTGACACTCCCTCCCTACGGGAAAGACGATCTTTCGTCCATCCCGGGGCACCGCCTAACTCTAGCCAATCCATCCCTCTACTCATCCTACTACCAATAATGAACTTATTTTTATATATCCAAACCAGCAGACCACTAATACCAACTCATGTGCTCAAGTTATACTCCAACATAGTTTCTGCAATTGTTTTACTATATGCAGACCACTTAAGCTATATGACCCGTAAAATGGGAGGTACAACAAATAATCGTCCAGTACTCCTATACTAATTATTAGAGGGCCATTATGAGCTTTATGGACTAAATCCAGAATTTCACAATTTTCCTATTTATCAGATAATTTATTTAATTAATTTAGTAGCCAAAAATCCCATGTTTGAACATGAAGTACCAATTTCAGATAAGATAATATTCCACCAAATTTTTGTTAAATACAATATGAATATATAACTTAAAATCCAAAGCCTCAAAAGTTTCCAGTAAGGTTTAACCCCTTAATTTTAATTTCAAATATATCCCATAATAATTCATTTTAAGAGACTTTACAGCATTAATAATTCCAAAAATTCAGAGAAAATTCATGGATGATTGTAAGGACATATAAGTACTCTAGATTAAGTTTCACAATTTATCATTGAATAATAAAGTCTATATTTGATTTTCTCATAATATTCCAAGTTTAGGGGTTAATGAACAAAGTATAGCAATTATCCATCTAAATATTCCAAAAAAAATTCCCATAGGAGAATACTGAATTAGGAACACTAATTCTTAAGTTTCATAATTTTTCAACAAGTATTGAGCTCTATAAGAATTATTTAGCAAGTTCCCAAATATTTGAGGTTGTGAAGTAGGTACCATAATTATGTATCCAAAATTCCATTAAAATTCACATATGATTAGTATTGTCTAAAGCTCCTTCTGCAAAATTTTCATGATTGTTTTAAGAATATTGCTAACCTATTCTAGCTCCACAATATTTGTGCCCTAGGACAGGGTTAGGGTTATGTGGGCCCTACCCTTCCCAAAATCCCTTATTATTTTTACTAGAGTGTTTTATCTATCCTAGAACCCTCCCTACAGAATTTCCAGATCATTCAAGGTGTTTTGACCTCATACCCTTCATAAGGTACAAAAGCCCTTCCTTAGGGTATGACCTTAGATCTTAGGCCAAACCAATTCCAATCTATCCCATCTTTAATGATAAGGTGGAATAAGCCATACCAAGCCAGTGGCACCAATCCCAACCTCTGTTGAAGTGATTTGGCCACTCAAAACCCAAAATACACCTTTTGACCAAAATACCCCTTTTAGGGCAAAGCTAGGGTTTGCATGATTTTTGTACAAACCACCTCCAAATGTGATGAAATGTTAACTAGATATATATATTGACCCTAAGCACCTCTCACCAAAATTTGGGTGAGTTTGGAGGCCCTTTGGCCCTTTAATTAATTAAATCTAGATAAATTTAATATTTTCCAAAACTATAGAAAAATTGTCCCCAAAATTTCCCATCTATGGGCAGCACCTAGATATGGTCTAGTGGGGCTCCCTGTCAAAATTTCAATTAATTTGAACCAAGGATGAAGTGTGGGCACTCAGTTTAATGTCTGACCAGCCCTAGGTGTAGGTCCCACCAAAATGAGTGCCCTGGTCAAACCAGGCACCCAAATTGGTATAAACCAATTTTGTGTTAAATTAGACACACTGGGCTACAATTTTTATGTTGATGACTATTTATGAAACATCATCTATGTATTTTTAAAAATAGAAACATTAAATACAAAAGGGTGTGACATAATTTAAATATCAAAATTTATTTCCTATAGTTTAATTTTTCCCCTCTGCACGAATCTTGGCCCAAAGTGGACGGGATCCCTTCATCTTCAACCTTGAGCCGATGGCCAAGATTTAATTTTCCTGGGCCAACTTCAAGCGGCTGCCGCCGGCCATCCAGCCGCCTCCCCGGTCGGCCACCGCCACCACCACCTCCGTTGAGGTGGTGGCTGTCGCCAGCCGGCGGCACAGCCGCCAGAGAGCCCTATTCCGGCGATCCCGACAGGTGAAAATTCATGGAAAATACATGAAGTTTTGAACTTGGATCGGGCTCAGCCCGAACCTTGGCCCCAAAGGATGCTATGATCTACCCATGAAGTAAGGAGAGGAGGAGGACCTTGCTGGCGGCCTAAAGTCGGGAAGATCGCCGGGAAGTCATTTTGATGGCGGCGGCTCTCGGTTATCTACAACTATACAATGGAATTGCTTGGCTCCTTCAGGTAAGTGGTGGAAATGACTCCTTGGATTCCAGTGAAGGTTTTAAGATGAAGAGAAGGGGTGTTAGGTGGCTGTAGGGTGCTTTGCCATTATTGGCCTTAGTCAACAATGGTGGCCATGGTTGGTAGGGGATGAGGCCTGGCTCCAACCAGTCAATGATCAGCTGGTTGCACTCCTCTGGTCTTAGGGAATTGAATGGGGAAGGTTGGGGGAAAGGGAAGGAGGAGCCTAAGGTCTTCCTCCATTACTCCTTCTCTTTCTCTCTCCTTCATTTGGATTTCCTCTCTCTCTCCTACCTACCAAGCTGAAATTTACTCCTACCTAATCCAATGGCTGCCCACATGTTTATTTCATCCATTAAATCAAGGTTAGCCCAAGTGAATTGGGCTTGAGCTTGAGTTAGCCCATTTGGGCTAACTTGACCTAAACTTTGACCATGGTTGACCTTGGTCAATTTGGCCTTTGAGGTTGCCCCTAATGGGTCCTTGGTGACCCATTGGCCTCTCCTAAGGCCTAGGTAGGGTTGTCTTGGCCCTTTGGAGGTCACCTGACCCTTAGGCAGGGTACCTTGACTACTTTAGGGCTAAAGTTGACTTTGGTCAAATTAGCCTTTTTGATTGGTCCCATTGGGTCCTTGGTGACCCATTGGCCTCTCACTAGGGTTATGAAGGTATGTGTGGGGTCCACCTAGCTAAGGGAACTTCAATTGGCCATTATGCAGGTCAGTTTGACCCATTTAGGGTTACAGTTGACTTTGGTCAACTTAACCCTTTGGACTACCCTCAATGGGTACTTAGTGACCCATTGATCCCACTTTAGGTCTAGAAAGTCCTTGGTAGGGTTAGTTGGGCTTTACTAGGGTACACTGCCCTTAGTTAGGGCACCTTGCTCACTATAGGCTTATGGTGGTTCTAGGTCAACTGAGCCACCTTTGGTCGACTTCAATGGACCCTTAGGGCTCTAGTGGATCCTCTAATAGGTTAGTGATGTTGTGGTGGGGTCATGGAGTCATGGTGAAGCACTAAGGTCAAACCCTAGGTTTTGTGATGAGGTTGTGCCATAGGCAGACGAAGGTGATTCTCACCTTGGCCTTCTATCACTTGGCCCTTTTTAGCTTTCTAGGGTTTTGTCATGACCTAGTCATGACCAAAACCACTCTTAGGGGTCGAGTTGGAAATGGGATGTTACATGAGAATTGAGAGGAATTCAGAGCACAATATAAATATATAAGGAGAGAGTGGGCAGCCTTGCCTAAGACCGCAGGAGGTATTGATCCATTCAGCTTTTGCCCCATTGATTAGAAGACCATATCGCGGAGAAGTGACGCATTCCATAATTAAATTTATCCATGCTGGAGGGAATTTGAAAGCCTGAAGAGCGCGTCAAAAAAAGTTCCATTGGATTCTATCGAATGCTTTTTCCATATCAAGTTTGATTGCCATGTATCCCACTTTACTTTCCGTAATATGTAGAAGGTAGAGTAATTCTTGTGCCAGTAAACAATGATCGGAGAGCAATCGTCCCGGGACAAATGCTGCTTGTTCTTCAGAAATTAAATTTCCCAACAACGGCTTCAATCGATTTGCAATAATTTTTGAGGTAACCTTGTATATGGAGGAGTATAGGCTTCTTAGCCCGAATGATTCCGGCTTATTAGCGAAGGGGCACTTTGGGATAAGGATAACAAATGTGTCCTTCGATGCTTGTTCCATCCGGCCAGTCTTGAAGAATTCTTGGACAGCGGCTGTTAAATTCGGGCGTTGTGAAATTCAAGAAATGTGTGAAGAATGAATGAGAGACCCCATCGAAACCCGGTGCTTTGTTATGGCCAAACGATAAAACTGCGCGTTTAATTTCTGCATCACTAATTGGGGATAGGAGGTACTTGGCATGCATATCGTTTATATTGTTTGGCGAGCTTGGTAGATCATCAACTGGCATGTCATCCCTTATTGTCCATCTTGAAGTAAAGTGGTTGATAAATTCTTGTGCAATCCGGTTTTCATCAGTTATTATTTCCTCCCCGAGACTGAGGGTAAAGATCTTATTTTCAAGCTAATTAGAAAGTTTCCAGGGGGAGTATGGTCGCAAGGCTGAAACTTAAAGGAATTAACGGAAGGGCACCACCACAAGTGGAGCCTGCTGCTTAATTTGACTCAACACGGGGAAACATACCAGGTCCAGACATAGTAAGGATTGACAGACTGAGAGATCTTTCTTGATTCTATGGTGGTGGTGCATGGCCGTTCTTAGTTGGTGGAGCGATTTGTTTGGTTAATTCCGTTAACGAACGAGACCTCAACCTACAAACTATCTATGTGCAGTTCAACCTACGTGGCCAGCTTCTTAAAGGGACTATGACCGCTTAGGCCACGGAAGTTTGAAGCAATAACTGGTCTGTGATGCCCTTAGATATTTTGGGCCACACACACGCTACACAGATGTATTCAATGAGTATATAACCTTGGCTGATAGATTCAGGTAATCGTTTGAAAATTTCATCGTGATGGGGATAGATCATTGCAATTGTTGGTCTTCAACGAGGAATTCCTAGTAAGCGTGAGTCATCAGCTCGCATTGACTACATCCCCGCCCTTTCTACACACCATCCGTCGCTCCTACCGATTGAATGGTCCGGTGAAGTGTTCAGATCACTATGATGTGGGTGGTTCGCCGCCTACGATGCTGCGAGAAGTCCATTGAACCTTATCATTTAGAGGAAGGAGAAGTCGTAACAAGGTTTCCGTAGGTGAACCTTTGGAAGGATCATTGTCGAGACCCTAAAGAGATGAACAACGTGGCAAAATGCGATACGTTGTGCGAATTGCAGAATCCCGTGGACCATCGAGTATTTGAACGCAAGTTGCTCCTGAGGCCAGCTGGCTAAGGGCACGTCCACCTGGGCATCAAGCATTAAATCACTCCACAAGATCTCTAATGTTATGCATTGGTCTTGTCTAGGATGCGGAGATTGTGTCACAACCCGCATTTTCTCAACGATAAAATCGTATCAGAGCAAGAGAAAACACGTGCCGTGATGCCACGCCGTGCAGGGGATAACTGCACGCGCTCAGACAAAACTCCAGACCTTAGATTTAGGGAAAAACGTTGATTAATTATGAAAGAAAAGCAGTTATGTTGATTGGCCGTATCCCTCGGCATGGTGGATCAGCTAGTCCACAGTTAAAAGTATAAGTATACGCAGCAGAAAATAGTTTGGTTCAATTAAGTTGACACCCTAGTGAGCATAAGTGTCCCCGAGGGACAACTCATGGTATGCACAACTCTAAAGTGAATATAATAGATATAAAAAGGTAATCTTTTTACGCTAAGGAAATATAGTGACTTTGTTTTATAATTATGCTATGCATGATGTACATATAATAATGCTTTTAGGGTTTAAAATATCTAACATGCAACCTAGCAAAAATCCTACCCAGAAGCAAGTAAACAACCACTAAAAGGCAAAAACAGCAGTTTAAGTTCATACCCAGCATCGCAAGAAGCCACCAGTGGGCGCCAACAACCTGACACGAACCCACTGGTGAGTATGTATGTCTATACAGAAAAGTAAAGAACTACCTCACAAAATCGAGATCAGCTGTCTCAGCTACCCCAGAGGCCACAAACCAGCCCCTCCAAAAGAACTAGCCGCTGAACCGGCTACAACCTGGACCCGAGGCATTCAAGAAAAGAACACCTCAGCAAGGAAATAATCAAAAGTGTAAATAAAGCATTAGAGTTAAGAGCAAAAAGAAGGGTTTACCACCCCGACAACAAGCTGCTATAAGCAAAAGAAAGAGCATGACAGTAAGAAAAGAGCACTGTCTAAAGCACAGCAAAGCACACCAAGTGAGAGCAACAAAAGTAACATGCTCCACAAAAGAGTCTAACATTCCTAATACGTGGGTAAGTGGCAGTGGTCAAAAAAAAACATGGATCTGAATACATAACCAGAATCAGATCCAAAAAGGGCTAAGGGGTCGCCAGTGGCAGCTTTAGGGTCCCACACCAACCCAAACCAGGGCAAACAGGTCGTGGCCACAGCTCTCCACATCAAAATCCACCCCTCTTAGAGGCCACTAAACATGCACCACCTGCCACAACCCAAGAGTCGGCAAGCAAAAATTTGCCGAACACCCAATACCACCCCCTAAAGGAAGGGAAAAGTCACACTGACAATCCTAAGGTATACAAGAACTCAAGACAGAAATGTCGAGCCCACTCGACGCAGCGTTGAGTAAACTCCACTCACCTGACGCCTAAGAATACTTAGCCGCAAGTCCTAAGCTAGGTGACGGCGTTGAGTGAGCTCGGCTCACTCGACGCTGTCAGCGCTTTCCACTTAGGGTAAACGTAAGTCTCGTTAAAAATTGCAGCCTAAGCTCTCTCATTGCGAGCAAGCAGAGAGTTGGAAATTTAATCCCAACCCTCCGTTTCGTCCTAACTACTCGGGACTATCGCAACCGAACCTGAACCACCTCTACCGCAGCCTCACCCTAACTCTAGCTACCCACAGAACACCAAACCTCCGACAAAAGAGAACATGATTAAAATTCCAGAAAAGAAAATAAAGGATCAGCACTTGATTAGAAGCTTGATGAAATAACTTAACCTGCTGCCCTAGGGAGGAAAAAGGACAAAGAGAACAGAGCTTTGCAGAAGAAATAAAATAAAAAAAAGATCATGGGTTATAAATAAATTTGGCAAGGGCAAGGGGCCACTTGCCTCTACCTCTTCGAAAAACAAACAACAGCTGCACCACGGCTTGGCTCCGGCGGCAAGATCGGCCACCTAGAAGACCAACGCTGAAACTTGAGGGAAGAAAGAAATCAGATATTTAGAAATTCCTGGAATCGAACCCTAAATCAAGAAAAACTTACATGGAAGGGAAGATCTAGCCGAGAGCAAGCCGAATCCGCTATCACACGAGAAAAACGGGCTCTAACCCTCCCGAAATCGCCGGCCAAAACAACCACTGCCTCCTCTCAAAACCCTTCCGCTGGAAACTCTCCAGACTCGGGAACGATGAAAAAAAATGAGGAGGAAAAACAGTTCACGGCAACAAAAGACGATTTCAGGAAAAAAGGTACGGAACACGCCCAAGACACGCCCGTGACACGGCCCGACACGCCCGTGTCACGGGGCGTGTACTCACACACTCGACGAACGTCGATCTCCGCTCGACGAAGCAAGGGACACGCCCTGTGACACGCCCGTGTCACAGGCCGTGTACCAACTCGAACACCGCCCGACGATCGTGGAGCGCCGATCGTGGAACAGAGAGACACGCCCCAATGTCACGCCCGTATTCAACACGACACGCCCGTGACAGGGCCGTGTTCTCACTAAACACCGCCTGACGACCGTCGAGCATAGCTCGACGAATCGAAGGGGGACACGCCCGTGACACGCCCGTGTCACGGCCGTGTTCCTACAAAAAACCCTGTCGACCAAAAATTCGTCGACCGGAGAAACGGGAGCTCTACCCGAGTCACCCAAACTTACACAGAAAAGAAACCTACCAGCACCTAGCAAACAAGAGACAAGGCACCAGCCTACAAGCTCAGCCACAACAGGCCACGCACAGCACAACAAACATTACAAACATGCAGCTAACAAAACAACGCCGAAACGACGCGAAGGCAACGATCTCGGATTTCGACCAAAACTCGCACCGTAGCTAAACAACCAAGCCACGAAAACAACGACGAGTTCGAAAACAACATCCGACGATCGAACACTCGGGCTAACACCTCCCGAAGCCAAAACGCAAGCATTTCCCTAAGAGGCCCAACCGAGTCACCAAAACAGACTCCGGCTAGCTGGGGAAACTTGCCAACTGGCTACAACCAGGCTACACAAGGAACCTACAGAGCTAGGACCGCGCTCTACAACGGCGAAGGGCCGGAAATGCGTCATCGTAACGCCAATCCAAAATCAAACAAAACACAGAAAAACCGGGGGTGTTACAGATTGGCCCGTCATGCGCTGATGTGTGGCATGCTGAAGAGCGGGGATGATTTTCTCTTGCAACGATCGATTAGTTGGTGGGATGAAAGCTATGTTGATCCTCATCATCATCTGGTTGCTTTAAGAAAGTTGTGTGAATCCCATGTTTAACCCAATTCAATTGTTATTTTATGAAAATTGATATGCGACCCAAGGATGGGCGGGATGACCCGCTGAGTTTTAGCATATCAATAAGCGGAGGAGAAGAAACTTAAGAGGATTCCACTAGTAACAGCGAGCGAATCGAGAATTTCCCAAAATTGAAATCGGGTTGCTATGCGGCTCGAATTGTAGTCTAGAGAAGCATCCTCAGCGACGGACCGGTCCCAAGTCTCCTGGAATGGAGCGCTAGGGCGGGTGAGGGCCCCGTTCGGCCCGAACCCTGTCGTAACACGAGGTGCTGTCAACGAGTCGGGTTGTTTGGGAATGCAGCCCTAACCGGGCGATAAATTCCGTCCAAGGCTAAATAAGGGCGAGAGACCGATAGCGAACAAGTACCGCGAGGTAAGGATGAAAAGGACTTTGAAAAGAGGGTCAAAGAGTGTTTGAAATTGTTAGGAGGGCAGCGGATGGGGGCCGGCGGTATGCCTCGGCCTGAAGTGAAATAACATACGTTGGTCCATTGCTTGGCTCGAGGTGCGGATCGTTGCAGACCTTATCGCCATGTAGAGACTGGGCGAGTGATGCCCATGAAGACACTGTTGTTATGGTCTACTAACAGCATGACACGCATCGTACAGACGGGCTTAACAGCTCTTGCGTGCTTATTGCAACGATATGTGGGCTCCCCATTCGACCCGTCTTGAAACACGGACCAAGGAGACTGACATGCATGTGAGCCGACGGGTGATAAAGCCCGTAGGGCGCAAGGAAGCTGATGAGCGGGATCTTCTTATGAGGTGCACTGCCGACCGACCTTGATCTTATGTGAAGGGTTTGAGTGAGAGCATGCGTGCCTGGACTCGAAAGATGGTGAACTAAGCCTGAGCAGGGCGAAGCTAGAGGAAACTCTTATGGAG